>JANAVB010013069.1:0-389289 GCA_029216955.1 Iris pallida | reverse complement strand
TAAAGTAAGCAATCATAGGCAAGAAAATCTAATTATAATAGCAAGCATGTGATGTATTTTCTATGTTGCAACCCTAGTATTCCTCTAGGTGTTCTAAGCGTCATTCCTAATGTTGTCTAATTACCTTAAGTTCTTAATTGTAGGCATGCTTGGTACAATAACGTAACCAAACAATTTAGTCAGGACCTGCATGGGCCACCACTAAAATATGTCACGACCCGCTATCCAAATTGTTGGACCGGGCCGAGTCATGTCCAGCCTACGCTTGAGATAAAGCGCAGTAAGCTGTTCTAGAAAAACAAGATAAGACTAAATGCGCTAACAGTTCTATAAGTAAATAAGAGTCATAAATGCTCCAAACACAAAAGTCGTCTCATATAGTAATAAGTCCAAGTACAAGTCTGAATATAAAACTGGATACAGGTCCAATTACAAAACGTAGTCTAATACATGATCACACTAAATAACCCAAGCAACTACGTAAACTAGACGAGTTTCCCCACAGGTATATCCTCGTAAGGCAAAGCCTGGTACTCGATAGTATCTCCATAATATGGATCGCAGAGCAACTCCTCCTCAGTAAGGATACCTACAACGTTATCCTGTCAGGACGGGAGTAAGTACTGATTCTAGCAAACTAAATATACGAAACATGAACATGAATGTAATAGTCTGGAATCATGGCATATCATGGTTTATTGGTTATTTTAGAAATGACAACATATAGTTTAAAAGTTTAAAACCGTAGCACGTACGTGAATCGGTCAATAGGTGAATAGGATGTACAGCGGCACATATCAAGTTTTCTGGCATGTACATACGTGCACGAACGGCATCGGTGTATATCCATACACAAACGTGGTATAAGAACAAACGGCAAGGTCACATATAGAATGTCACCGAGCGCGGTAAATACATACGGAGAAGGGGTCATGATCACGTACACTACTAACAGTTTCCCCTTAACCTGTTATTTAAACATGTGAGAGATATAAGATACTGACCTAAACATGGTAGGGACTGAAAGTAATACAACATGTAAAGTTTTAACTTGCTACCCTCAAGGATCAGCATTTAACATGGTTGGTAAATCACAGCTTATTGTTATGGCAGTATGTAAAGTTCGTAGAAAGTACTTGCCTCTAGCAAAGCAAAGCAGCGATAAAAATGCTATAGATGCCTGGTAACTCGTCACTGTAGAAATAAATACATAACTTAGTTCTTACACTAAGTTAAACACTAAGACACTAAGTGGTACAACACGACTTGTGACTGGGCACCTAGCCAAAATGATGACTTTAGCATAGGAGACCAACGTGGGGTGACTCAATACTATAACTAACTTTCTAGGGCCTTTACACTATTGAGGGGTGGGGTTTAATACGACTAAACTCAAATTTACACAAAACATTAAAAAGTCGTAACTATTCAATAAATAAATTAACTGTAAATTCTGTTCCAATAATTTTTGACGTAGACAAAAACTCAATTTTTCATAAAATAAAGTACCATAATGATCCTTGTTAATTATAAAAATTTATTATATTTTTTGGAATTTATTAACCAGTACATGTATTTTACAAAAATCAGTTTTCATAGGTACACAGAAAGTGAGTTCTGGTTTCATATGTCAAAACAGTGGCAAAACTGTAAATTAAATGCTATAAAAATTATGCTAAATTAGCTAAATTAACATAGTATCTAAATATTTTTTTCCAGAATTTTAACAGCAATTAAAGTATTTTTAGAAATTCAAAAACAGCATGGTACACAATATGAAATTAAATAATTAATTATCTGCGTATTTTGTCCATGTACATAATTTGAACCAGAGTTCAAATACAGGACCCGAGGCCATGAATCAAGTCCAATACGACTTGTACAGGTATTGAATGTGTGAAAACATATTGGAGCCCAAAAACCCATGCTAGGCTTGGACACCAAATGGTTGCAGTAATTAAAATATACAAAAATACAAAGAGGTAAAGTACATAATAAATATTAATATTTAACAAGGTAAATATACATAGTAGTCATATAATAGGACAAGTATATTTACATATATTAAAGTATAATATATGTACAATATTCGTAAGTATAGAGGAATAGTTATATATATATATATATATATATATATAGATATAATATATAATATATATTTTAACATAACATATATATATATATATATATATATATATATATATATATATATATATATAAATATATATATATATATATATATAAAAATATATATCTATATATATATATATATATATATATATGTATGTGATATAAAACAAAGAAAAGAAAAGAAAAAGAAAAAAAAAACAAAACAGAGCCTAAGGCTCGAACTCAGGTCACTGAGCGGTGGGGGGCGTTAAATCGCGCGCTGACCAGTAGGCCAACTCGGGCTCGTTGTTAGAAAGAGGTTTAGTTTAGATTTTTTTAGGTTTAGTTAATAATATTAAAACCCGAAAAAACAAACCATGTGTCCTAACAGTTAGGGACAGGAGAGTCTCGTGTCCATGCTAAAGACGACACGTATAGGTCGAATCCTTCGTGTCCAGACATACCCCTAGGATGCTCGTGTCCTGGCGAGTCACGTACGTGAAAATGAGACACACGACACGATTTAACTGTATTACGTGTCCGACTTCGAGGGGGTTTCGAGCATGCTGGACGGCGGCTGAGGCGACGTCGCGGTGACGCTCGGGTGGTGCTGGGCTTGGCTCAGCGCGGCGAATCGATCGGTGGTGGTGGAGGGGTGTCGACTGTCGTGGAGGCTAGAGGGGGTTCGTCGGAGCTAGGGTTGCGGCGAACTGGAAGTGGGGGAGACGGTGGTCGTGGGGGTTGTCGACGGTGAGCTAAGGTTAGGGTTTAGGACGGGAGGGGGGTTTATAGTGGCTTAGTCGGCTAAGGGTCGGTTGGACGGCCGGAATGGTGGAAAAGATCGGGTCGGTCGTCGGGGAGCTGGCGGTCGTCGAGGGTGGGTAGGATTAGAATTTACATTAAGGTCCCCAAATTTTAGTAATTACAGATAGGTCCAATCCTATCTAAATGCAAATAATAAATTGCAAACCCGAACTAAAACAATTTAATAAATTACAAACTACTATTAAAAATTTAAATATTTACAAAATGCTATTAAAATAATTAGTTAATTACAAAACTATACTAAAACATTTTATAATTTACAAAGTGTATATTTTAATTAAAAAACTATAAAAATCATTTAAAAAATTCTAGAAAATTTCCTAAATCATAATAAATCAGTTTAAAGCTAATTAGGCCATTAGCAACTAATAACACTAATTAATTCATTTTTGAAAAACAGGGGCTGACACTTGCTCTCTACAATAAGCATCAAAGGGACCAATGTATTTGCCGCCGTTGTCGGACCGAACATACAATAACTTTTTGCTCGTCTCTCTTTCAACAGAGGCCTGAAACTCTTTGAAAGTAGGCAGCACCTGATCCTTGGTCTTTAAGGCATAGACCCAAATCTTTCTGGAACAATCATCAATAAAAGTTACAAAGTAAGATGCACCACCAATAGATTTTACCTTTATAGGACCGCAGACATCCGAGTGAATCAACTCGAGCAACGTCGGCTTCCTTGAACTTGGGTGACTTTGGAAAGATACCCTATTTTGCTTTCCAGCTAAGCAGTGCATGCACTTCTCCAACTTTTTAGACTTGAGCCCTGGAATTACCTTCCTGTTCACCAAGTAGCTCATCTCCTTCTCGCTGATATAGCCTAGCCGTCTGTGCCACAACTCGGTAGATGCATCACTGACGGCGTTCACCTCCTGTGCTACCTGTGCGCTCCCCTCTATATAGTAGAGACCGGACTTCTTGCTTCCTCTGGCAATCACCATCGAACCTCTGGAAAGCTTCCACTGACTATTCCCGAAGAGGCTGAAGAATCCCTCATTATCCAACCTTCCAACCGACACCAGTTGAAACGGATGTCAGGGACATGACGAACATCTTTGAGAACAATAACTGCACCTGTCTTCGTTCTCAAATACACATCACCAACGGCAACCGCCTTCGACACATCTCCATTGCCCATCTTCAATACCCCACAGTCACCTGTCGTGTAAGTGGCAAATAGTGTCCCTGTTGTGAGATACATGCACTGAAGCCCCTGACTCCACCAGCCAAGAATTGTCATCGCAGACGAGGTTTGTGATAACCTCGTCACCTACGATGATCACATCGCCTCCATGTATCGAGGCCACCGCTGTAGTGTTCTCATCTTGCTTCCTCTTGTTGCCCTTCTTCTCTCTCTTCCAAGCGAAACAGTTCAGCTTGATTTGACCCTTCTTGCCACAGTGGTAACACTCCGCATCCTCGTACCGACCCTTGGACTTTTTCCTGCTCTTGTCTCTCCACCACCTAGACCCCTGCTTTTGTCCCTTCCGTGGCTCTCTGAAACTAATGCCTCTGAGTGGTAGGATGTGGATGAAGTGTCCTGAGAACATCTCCGCATCTCTTCATTCAGCACCCTGCTCTTGGCAAACTCCAGACTGACCACACCTTCCGGAGCAGAAGCGATCATAGATACTCGTACGGTCTCCCACGAGTCTGGCAATGTACATAGCAACAAAAGTCCTTGAACCTCGTCATCGAATTATACTACAAGAAAATATGCTTTTCCCAACGTTTATTTTTTCAACGTTTATGATAAAGTCGGCTTAGGTATGATATACCAACGTTTTCCAGTAAACGTCGAAAATATTAATGTTTTCTCATAAATGTTGAGAATTCTCGACGTTAATTTTCTGACATTTATGGTAATGTCGGCATAGACATGATATGCCAACGTTCTATAATAAACGTCAAAGAATTAGTTGGCGTTTGGATATAAGCGTCGAAAATGTGTGACTGATTTGTATAAACGTCAGTTTATTTTAAAGTAAAAAAAGGCTAAGGAAACCTTTAAGTGATAAAATTTATTTTTATCGATTTATTGATATAGGCAAATAAAAGGAAATCGTCGGTTTATTAAGTTGTAACCACAAACCAATGATTTCATTTCATAACCCTCCCAGCCGATTATAAGGGGGTTTTTTTTCTTCTCTTCCGCTCTCCCTTCTCGGACTCTCTCTATGCGAGCTTACCAGTTTTTTGGTCGGGAGAGCGAGAGAGAAGAGGGCTCCGACATGGTCGGCCGCTGTCGGCCCGCATCATCGACGGATCTTCGGTCAGGCGGCGGAGGAGTCGGCCTGCTGCGAGAAGAGGCTCCGACAGGGGTCAGACCCTGTCGGAAGCGGCCATAAGAGAGAAGATAGGTAACTCTCTCTTTCTTTCTCTCTCTCTCTCTCTCTCTCTCTCCTCCTCACCGTAATATTCTCCAACATCAGGTTGGGCGATTCACGACCGGCAAGTGGGCTCGCATTTTATTTCTCGATCCACGACTTTTAGACCATTTTCTCCATCCGTCATCACCAGACTTTAGGGTTCCATACTTGAACTCTTAAGGGTAATAACATGTTGAACTAGGTTTTGGTAGATCTCTCACAATTTTGGGCTAAATGTTTTTGGGGTGTTTCGAACTCTCAAAATAATTCTCCCCACTGGTTAGGGTTATGATATATTCAATTTATATTGTTCATAATCTGATTTGGGGGTTCTTCTCTATTTCTTTGAGAATCTGTTAAAATTATCGAAACCAAAAACTGAATCGAAAAAAGAAGAAATATTATCCACTAAAATTATAGAATTAGTATTTTAAAATCAAAATCGAACCAAATTTTTTTTAACTGAACCAGAATCTCTTATTTGATTGGGGTTCTAAAACCAAATAATTCTCAGCTTCCAAATAATCCAATTAATTATCAACTATTTCCAGTAATTGTGACACTTCAAGCTACACTGACTGACTTTGTACCAATGGGGTGGGCGCATCATGAAACCTGGATCTGTTCACACATAAATATTTGTTGTCAACTATATAAATGTGTGTAATTGTAATGTGGTCATCCCCATCTCTGTCTGTGTAATCACGTGATATAGGCGGAGGAGCTAGCTAGCCCTAGCAGAGTCCCCTACTGCTTACTGACACATATCAACAAAGCAGCAGCCTTGCTTGCTTTGGAAACAAAAATTAACTTCATATATAATCCAAACACAGATGGAATCACACTTGCACAAGTTTATGTGCTTGCTTATTCACCACTATTAATCTGTCACATAAAATAACATATACGTTTTCATGAAATTTATGTGTGTTATTGTTACTGCATCTATGATTCCAGTGAAGATGGTAATCTAAACAAGGCCGACGCGGACTAAGTCGGACAAGACTTCGGACTTGCCTGCTTGAGGCAACTCTCAGGCTAAGCATAATCGCATAAGAGGTCAGAATAACGGTGACCCTTACCCTCAATAAAGCTGAAGGAATAATCAAAACTAGTTCTGGATGGAGGAACTCAATCGCGTAAGCTGGCCCTGAATCTTAAACAATATCAAGAGGTGTAATATATCATTTTGATTTTCTGAAAATACTACATCCAATTCTCTAGTCAAGGTAAAATCAAATATTGTTATAGTTTTAATATAATTCAACTATAAACCATTATCCTTCAAAAATAATGATGTTGATGATGATGAAAATACCCACATAGCATGTTCCTTGCATTCGAGAAGTCATTTTCTAGGGTCTACATCCATCCCACCTCAATAAAACCTAAAAATTTGCTAAGTTCTTTTCTTTAATATTGAAGGTAGTCTCAAGCATTTGGTGAGTTCACTTTTATTTTATACAGATTACAACTTAGTATAGCTAAGTTCTTTTCTTTAATATTTGCTAAACATAACCTTTTAATCATTTTCCTTGTACATCTGTAAATAAACATTTTTTAATCATTTTCTTGTGTTATATGTGTTTCTTTTGTGTTCTATGTGTAGAACAATCTTAAGATCATCATTTAACTAATTATGGTGCTAGCTTCAGGGTTGGAGAGAGAGAGAGAGAGAGAGAGAGAGAGAGAGAGAGAGAGAGAGTATCTTTAAGATAGTAACTTTGCAGAATGAAAAATTGTCTTTGTTTCTTTTTAGTTATATGTTTTAGATTTGATTTTTGATATTGATATAGTATATTTTAACTTTAACACCTTAGATTGCTAGAACAAGTGGCCTATGGATGGTCTTCTAGTTCTGTATGTCATGTTAAAGATGATGGATGAACAAGGTTAGGTGCATCGATCAGTGATCCGGGGTCCAGATATCTACTTTTGGATTGCGTTAGAAAAAGGAAAAAAAAGAAGACAACTTTGGATTAGAGCCCAGGTTATATAGGTTAGGTACATCTAATTATATTAATTGAGGTTTTCCCTCCATGCTTATATGAGTGACTATGGCACTATGTGTTTCAGGATTTACATGCCTCGTTAGTCCACTCACTACAATTAACGCCTGGAACAAGCTTCAGTAGTTCAGTTATAAACTATATATTTTAGGTGTGCATAATATGTACTGGGAGTTTTATACAAACAGATATTACTCTGTTGTGATTGGACACACCTTGCGCACAATTAAAGCACCTCTTACGCAAGCTTCCTAGATATTACTTGCATATACGAACCCCGGGGCCGGGTCTGGGATGGGACTGTTTATTCAACTTGTTGTGCTGGAGTTTTACAATGAGGAAATCTACGATGTGATTTTTGGCAATTCGGTGTCGGGCTCCCAAAGCTGAATTCTACTCCCAAGGTGGTAGTTCTTGATTAGTTTAATTTTTTGAAAGTTCTTATCACTAGATAAGTTTTCTTCTGATTACTTATGTTAGGAAGCGAAGATTTCAGAATTCCTCTTAATTTCGATACACTCCACCAATTTTTAGATAGGAATTGGATCATTTTGCTCAAATTTCATTACTATTTTATTATATTCATTATATTAAGGTCATTTTGTTCATTTTGTAGCAGCTTTCATTTAACTTCAATTTGCATCAATCTGGTACTGTCAACAAAATATCGAAAGTTCAGCTCAACTAAAGTGACACTTATCCTGGGAATACAGGTGAGGTTGGAAGTTATAGGGAAGAAAGGCGAAGAATGTAGTGTTTATATCTGGGAACGAAGGTCAGAAAATATCAAGAGAAGTCGCAAAAGTAGAAAAGTGGAGGATCGTGAAGAGAACAAATTGCACAACCATTGTATGGTTCTACTATGTTCTTGACTTTGGGTATTCATTTTGTCCAACTTAATGAATTTGTGCCGTAACTTAATGTGTGTTCTTTTTGAAAATGTTTTTACAGATAATATTGGATGTTCCATCAGTGAGAGAGTCAGAAAGAGGCTGATGCTTGTCGATATGGCAGGGTCAAAAAACATAGATCAAGCTGGCCAAACTGTATTTGAGGCAAAAATGCAGGTGACAATTTACCGTCTTGCCTTATCTTGTTATAATATTGATCTTTAGCCTTGACATATGTATATAGTGTATATATCCATATCCATATTTAGACTAGCTATCCAAGACTATATAGTTGTTGCAGTTGTATATGTCAACTTACTTTTCAGTATGACAATGAGTGTTGTTTTTTACTTGATTTGTTTGCTGATATTTGTGTATTACATTTATTTTGGACTTGTTCTAGTTAGATACAAAACATTCAGATTCATGATAATTGGTATCGTCATTCATGAGTTTTTAAGAATACTTAAATAGTTCTATTGTGTGCGATAGTCTATTTGCTAATCGTTATGGGAGATTGATGTTTTGTTGTGGTTCAAATGGTTTGCAATGGAGGAAGGAAACTACGCTCGTGAAGTTGGCTAAGCCAAAAACTCAAATGGTTTGCAAATGATTTGTTGCTCTCTCATGCTTACCTTTTTTTATGAAATTACTTGTCTAGGCGATTAATTTTCTGCATCCTGATGCAGGTGGGAGTATTGGTAGGGAGGCCAATTTGGGTGCTGTGGCAAGAAAGCAATCGTTAAGTATCTTTGTGATTGTTGTTGTTGGCCTAACTTTTCTTGTATCTAAGACTCGTCCTTATGAGAATGATATCTTTTCAGCATGTTCGTGCCTTGTTATTTCAGTTACAAACTCGTTCAGTGCGCATTGTCCATCACCATATTCTTTCTTTCATATTTCACTGTCGTTAAAATACCTCCAAGAGACTGGAACAGCAGATTGGCACGATGTTCCTCAGTTAGAGGACCCGATCTACAGCCATTTTTTCGATAGTGAGCATGACTTTGTCCTTGTTCTATTTAGAGTTCATGTTACTACTGAGTCTTCCTTGCTTAAAACTATTTCAGTTCGAATAAATGTTGGATAGATTCATAATCTACCTCTCTTCCATTCTTATTATGTGGTCACTTATAATGTTAGAATGGTGTAGGGAGCAAGGCCTCAGCTACCATTCAGCCATTCCTTTTGCTTCATCTTGATATTTTACCTGAAGATGTCCATACTATTGAAGATGCACTACACCTGTTCTCTGCTTCAGAAACACTTGAAGGATACAGGGCATCAGCTGGGAAGGTATCAATTTCTTACTTTATTAGAAGTAACTGTTACATATTCATCTAGAGGACTTTGTTTTTGCCCCATATACTATTCAGTTATGCAAGACTATTTACCAAGGATCATATGAATGCACTTATTTTGTTAGAAGCTAGTTAGCAATTAGAGATCTTTAGTTTAGCCTATAATGAGTGATCATATGTGACCAGCTTCTGCTGAAGTAACTGCTCTTTTAGACTTTAGAGTTCTAAATTGCAGCAGTAATTGATTTCTTGTACTTTGCATATAAACTTGACCTGAAATGGACATTTCCATGCTAAAATCAGTTAAACTGATTTATATTATTCATGAGTTTTCCACAACTTTTTAAACTGTTGAAGCTCTCATTTTTGCGTTGAGATGGTACCTAACCATTTATTATCCACCATTAGAGTTTTCAAGGCCCTGCCATGTTGAACAGTTCTTTGATTGTAATGGATTCTAATTTATGTATCTGCAGGCTGGGGTAGTTAGTGCTAGTAAGTCACTACAGATACAAACACTTTCAAAGGTACTTATATTACACTTAATAAGGTTCAGTTACGGAATCAGGGGAAGCTCAAAGTTGCACAAACCTGTCCGCTTCCCTCTTGAACTGGTTCTTGCTCGGGACTTGCTTGTCACACCACCTTCAGAGGTTAGTTTTTACTGATTTTTGTTCACCCTTCCTAAAATGCGGTTTTACCTCATCTTCACTGCTTTTCATTTTTAAGGTTGTCAAAGCATTTTCTCTCTCTTATACCAAGTCTTAATTTTCCAGAACTGTACCTGTACATTATAGTATAAAAGTAATTTATCTCCTTTTGAAATTGTTACAAAAGCGTATCCATTTGTTCATGTAAGTATGGTAACAGTAAATTGATAAAAGTAAGGTCCATGATGCCAGTGGAATAGTCTATATCATTGTGAATGAAAACAACACAAGCGTTTCAAGTGAAAGTTGCAAAATCTACTCCAATACCAGTCTGTTTCTGTCTCACTTATTATCGGGTACATTTATGTTAGTTCTCTAAACAAATAAGCAGGTACATATTTTTTTACACTATGAATATTAATTTGTTATTCAATCTTCTAGCTTTATGATTCTCTCTTTCATTTGTTCTAACCTTGAACAGATGTATTTTCTATCTTAATAAAAGTTTGACGTCTACCGTCTTTACTTTGTAATTTGAATTTTTTTGCTTGATTCTTCTTTAATACACAGGTTCATAATTTGTCAGAACTCTGGGAAAGCTCTACTGAAAAAGTTATATGTGGAAGTTTGAAGATGGAAATTGCTCTTCTCAATTTTACTTCTTTGGCAGAACAAATATGAAGGCATTAGGTACTTAGTAAAGTTACAAAATTTAAATTTCTATATTCAGTTGGATGCTTAATTGGAGTTCAATGTCAAATGGGTCCATGTTGACATTGAATTTTATTAGGTTGATATGTTACACACTACATCTTGGAAATGTGCTTACTGCAAATACTTATTCACCATTCTTATGTTTCAGGTTGTCGTGGCCAAGGAGATTGTAATTTGGGCGGGATGTTACAACTCCTTGGATCAGTTTGAAAACGAGAGTTGAAGAATGTATGCTACAAATGCTGTTCAAACCTATCCAACTAAGAGGTACTACCAAAGATGAGGTCGGCTCACGAACAAGTGGTGCCATGGATTGTTACAACTTGAAGTTATGACAAGGAGAGGAATTCCATGCTTATAGTTGTAATAGGTCCTGTTATTCATGATGGCTTTATTGTCTTCGGATGGCTTTATTGTCTCCTGTTGTCTTCGGATGGCTTTATTGTCTCCTGAAATAACTGTATTGGCTTTTTATACATTTATTTGACTTGTTGAAAATAGTAGTTATGGCTCAATTGGTATTTAAGAGCTGAAAACTGGGAATAGTAGGACTTTAAGAAGTAGTACACTTTGTACAGGTTTGAAATATTTTAATATATTACTGTTGGCACATTAAAGTTTTGTTATTTGTAAAATTAGTTTTCATTAATAGTGTGTGTGTGTGTGTGTGTGTGTGTATATATATATATATATATATATATATATATATATATATATATATATATATATATATATATAAATTTATATTTTAAAGATATTTTGATGATGTTTTGACAGCATTTAAAATGTGTTGTTGAAGTGAGTTTAGATGACACTTATAAGGTGTCTTGACATCTATTATTTACATGTTTAGTTGACACATAAAAGTGTCGTGGAATAAACATTATATGACATTTAGAAAATGTCATCATAAAGTTATTACATGGCACTTATCGAGTGTCGTTGAAAGTCAAAAACTTTCTATGACACCACCTCTAGACAGCACTATAAAAGTGTCATGGAAAGTCATTAACGACATTTTTTGATTGTCGTTAAAACACTTTTTTGTTGTTGTGCTATACCAACGTTTTTGTTAAAATGTTGCAAAATTGTTTGGAAAAGGTTGGGAAAGCAAATCCAACCTTTTTCTAAAAGGTTGGGAAAGCATTTAGGTTTCCTACATTTTTGGCAAAACGTTAGAAATTTGTTACCAATTGTTGCACAATTCTCGACGTTTATTAAACGTTGCTACAAACGTTGGCTTTACCTATGCCGACGTTTATCGAAAACGTCAAAAATTGCCAACTAGAGCAACGACGACGTTTGGGGAAAACGTTGAAAAAAATGTTGGCTTAACCTATCCCAACGTTTTTGACATTTTTTTCGACATTTTATAAACGTTGGAAAAAATCAATTTTCTTGTAGTGGAACATGACTTATATCGAGGATAGATGGTCCACCACACCCTGGAACTCACTCAAGTGATCCGTAATGGATGCACCATCTTTGTACCGAAGACCCATCATCATCCGGATCAGGAACAATTTGTTTATCCCGATCTTTTTTGGGTACAAAGATTCTAGTTTCTTCCATAACGTCTTCGCATGCTCAACATTGGCAACATGGTTGTACACGTTCTCGTCAATGAACTGCCATATGTACCTACACACCTGTATATGCTCGAAGTTCCAATCCTCATCAGATTTGTCACTGGGCTTCTCGGATGCAAATACTGGAAGATGCAGCTTCTTGACGAATAATAAATCCTTCATCTTGCTTCGCCAATAATGGTAGTTGGTACCGTTTAGGTTTACCATGCGCACCGGCTTCACGTCCATCTCTGCTTCCTGGTTTGACTGTCAACTCCTGACACTCATTTGAACCCAAAGCTCTGATACCACTCTTGTTGGAAACGAAGCGCAAAAATCGTTCCCCAAACCAGAAAGTCCTACGAAAGAACCGAGCAAAAGCACACAAACCAAAAAATGCCAAACACAATCGCACACACAAAGATTTTTGACGTGGAAAACCCTTGCAGGAAAAACCACGGGACGATCGGAGTTCGGCCCTGAAGAACCTCCACTAATGGAATAAAAAGAATACACCCTCTACAAGCTCCTCTCGATCTAACACGGATCACCACAACTCACTTGAAAGAAAAACAAAATTTGATTGCGGACTCCGAAGAACAAGAGATGCCGAAAAATTATTCAAAGCAATCTCTCATTCACAATAGTCCTTAATCCTCTCTCTCTCTCAAAGATTGTAAAGCACTCTCTTATTTTGAGATGATATTACAACTAACATGCATCGCCCATTTATAAGCCCTTGGTAATCCATACATGGAATGCCAATATATATAAAAACTTCCAATATGTATCAATTATATATTTAATGGAAATCCAATCATAATTGGCTTGCCATAATTGGAAACCCAATAATATAGAAAGCTACTATATGAAGGGTCCAATCATAAATATATGATCAAAGTAAATATATAAATCCAATCATATATTTCCTTACCATATATGTTCCAAAATAGGATCCATGCACTCCCCGAGCTTCTCCGACACACGGATGGCACTCGTCGCTCTCCGGGGTAACATAGGTTGGGAACCCCACCCACTCCAACATAGTGGACACTGATGAAGCCGAAGAGTCCGTTGCGACTCGTACCATGGTTGTATTTGCTGAGATTAGGGATTCTCCACCTTACCTGCGAGACTATTTTCATCGGATTGCTGCGAATAGCTCCCCAGAGGAGGCTGTCAAGGAATATGCCTTCATTAGAGCTCTGGCCGAACAACCAGACTACATTACATCAATACCGACCAGAATATTGGAGGTTGAACAGGCCATCAATGCTTCTTAAGGAATTCAGAACATAGAGTATTCTAACCAAGAGGCCTACCTTACATCCAAACTCATAAAGGTTTCGATGCCTGCCGCGCCCAGGTACTTACGATCCAACAGTGGAAGATACAAGAATCCTCTGGACAAACGTCAGAAACCACGGTAGCTACGGTCCCTCAGGGTGGGGAGGGCCTGGGGTTTTCCTCAGCTCTCATTTTTCTGCCTGGGCTCCAGCTTCGGGGCTTAGCCCTACCCCTCTTTGAATCCTCCGGGTTAATCCCGACTTGGTCACTGGTTTTGGGGGCTCGTTTCGGCCCCACTTTTTGTCTGTTGTTTCTCCGTTTGGGTGCCCTCCCGTTGTTGGAGTTTTTGTAGGTTGCTCGGGCAATCTTCCGGCACCACCCCTCTCTTTTTATTAATAAAGGTTTATATATATATTTTATATATATATATATATATATATATATATATATATAATATTTATTTGACAATAAATTATAAAATAACCAATAATACATGATATTATTTAACAACAACAACAATAATAATCATAATCATAATAACAATCTAAAATAGACCAATAGTAGGTATAATTTTGGGAGACACATTTACTCCTAATTTAATTGGTCCAACAAAGATCGTGCAAATATTCTAGAATGCCAGATATATATTAATAATACTTATTTTATATGTATAACAATATTTTAGAAAATATTTGTCAATCCCAAAAATAAATATGAATATTTGCATATACATAAAATATGTCTACATGGCATCTTTGCACACATAATATCTCTACAAGGGCTTAGGTTGGTTTTGGGTCATGTCCGGACTAAATTAGTACAACCGGATTTCCTAAAAGTTAATAATATTAATAATAAATAATTAAGTCATTTATAGGGGTCAAGTCATAACTTTGACTGATTTTCCTATTTGGGACACAACTATGGCCAGGCCTTTCCTAGCATGGCTAATACACTAGTCAAAGTACACAATTATACTAATCGTGCCAAAATTGCTAGTCGATATGCATCTCTAAATTTAACCATGATTAGGGCTACATATTTATATTGTATTAGGCTATTATATATATAATCATATATTTACAAAATTATATTTAAATCTATTTGGCTGTGTAAAACCCCAGTAATTTTACTAAGTCATGGCAACCACACATGGCTATACCAAGTGGGGTTGGCTAGGTTAGGGTCCTAACATATTTTCTAATCAAATCGAACCCTAAAAGTCAACCAATGAGTCTTTTGTGCCATTCACAACTAAATAGCACATGGTAACTCGATTGAGTGGCACACCATTGGCATGTGTGTCATAGTCTCAAAATGGGTCAAAACCATATATTGGGTCAAATGGTTTCGATTTATGTCGAGTCCCGAATTCAAGTTGAAAGTTAGGTCTAAAATTACGGTAAACGGTCAAATGGCCTAAATTGATCCGAAGTTGCACGAAATCAAAAGAATGTTAGGGGATAAGTTTGGATGGGACATGATATATCAAGTTGAAGGTGGGCTCTTCTACTTCAAAAATCATAAAGGAAGTTTCAAAAGATTGGTATTTCTTGTGCTCCAAAATTAAAGTTATGAAAAAGTACATCTATAATCATAACTAAAAATAAAATATAATCTAATAAATAGAAATCATATATAATAAATAAATAATAATTTCCAAAAATTAGGGTCGTTACAATAACCAGCTTGTGAATTGCACTCAGAGCAATCAAAAATCATGATGGTCGCCATCCGTGCTATAGAGCATGTGTCAAAATAATCGATCCCCTACTTCTGAGAAAATCCTTTGGCTACTAGCCTTGCTTTGAACTTGTCAACTGTTCCATCGACCTTTATCTTCTTCTTGATGATCCATTTGCATCCTATTGGTTTTGTTCCTTCAGCTAAATCAACCAACATCTACGTGTTTTTGGAGGTTATTGAGTCATACTCATAATTAATAGCCTCCTTCCAGAGGACAACATCTCTGGTGTTCATCACCTCATCATAGGTAAGAGAATCTGCTTCCACATAATAGGTGATAAAATTCTCTCCGAAGTCCTTTTGTCTTCTTACTCGCTTGGACACAGGTTTTGCGAGTTCTGGTTCAGCCGTTGTTTCTGCAACAACTTCTTCTTGGATAATACCTTCGTTATGAGCTTCAGCCTGTGCACCCACACTATTCTCTGAAATGTCCGTGAGAACAATGTTCTTGTGCCTTGGAAATTTATTTTCAAATAATTTAGCATCGTGAGATTCATTAATATGATTTGACTCAATATCAAGAAACCTCCAAGCATTAATTACTCTTCTCAACATAACCCAAAAATATTGTCTTTGTAGTCCTCATACCCAACTTCTGAATCTTCAAATCCGGAAGCTTCACATACGCCAGACATCTTCACACTCGAATGACATTCAAGTTGGGTCTGGCCTTGAGCCAGAGTTCATGAGGAGTAACATCGAAAGTTTCATGCGACACTCTATTCAGAATGAAAGTAGCCATAAGCACAGCTTCATGACAAAAGCAATTTGCAAGACCCACAGTCAATAACATTAAGTATATCATCTCTGTTAACGTTCTGTTCTTCCTTTCTGCAATACCATTTGATTGAGGGGAGTACGGAGCAGTCATCTCGTTGATAATTCCATGTTCTCTGTAGAACGATGTGAATTCATGAGACCTATACTCTCCACCTTAATCACTTTTGAGTCTCTTGAGTTGTTGTCTGGTTTCACGCTCGGCTTTAGCCTTGAAGTCCTTAAATTTCTCAAACGCTTTATCTTTAGACTTGAGGAGATAAACAACAAGTACTTTGAGAAATCGTCAATGAAAGTAATAAAATACTTCAACCAGCATTTGTGGAGAACTGTCTGAAGTCACAAAAAATCTGAGTGCACCAACTCAATAAGATTTGTACTTTAGTTTACCCGTATGAATGGTTTTTTAATGATCTTCGTCTGTGCACAGACCTCACACTTCTCCAACTACTTACCCTCACATTTGGAGATAAGCCCTAGACTAGACATCTTGTTTATTCTTTTACAATGAAGATGTCCTAGTCTATTATGCCACAACTCAAGAAAACAACCCTAAGAAGAGACTGTATTTATTATCTCCATTAGAAGTTGAAGTTTTAACATCCCTTCGGTACAAACAACTTTTTTGAAGTATATTACATGACCAGCGTTAATGTCTATCCTCAAGTCTGCGTTGCAGAGGAGAATTTCTGAGACCAGGTTATTAGTTATAGCTGGTACATGCTTCACATCCTAAAGCGTCAGAGACTTTCCTAAAGTCAGTTGCAGTACCACCGTTCCGATCCTTAGTACTTCAGCTTGTGTCTAGTTCGCCACCATAACCTTCTTAGAAATAGGTTTGTATATGGTGAACCACTCCTTCTTTGAGCAAACATGGCATGATGCCCAGTGTCTATCCGCCAGTACGTGCAATAGTCGAGTCAACCTGCACAATCATAGCAACCAAGTTAGCCTCACATTGCTCTTTCTATTTAGGTTTTTTCTTACAGTCCTTCCTCCTGTGGCCTTTCTTGACACAATTGAAACAAGTCCCAAGTTCATTGGACTTTGGCTTGAATGAGCTGACTTGGTGAACATCCTTCTTTTTATGGTAGGGAGCCTTCTGCTTTCCTTTAGAGTTTTGTCCTTGCACTAAGTTGGCATTGGCCATCTGTTTGGACATGGTGTCCACTTTAAGTTGAGCTCTCAACTCGTCTTCAACATGTATCCAATACAAGAGGCACTCAAGATCTACCTCCATCTTCTTGCGGTGCATGTTTGTGGTGAAACTGCTCCACCTAGGTGGGAGTTTGGCAATAATACCCCCGACAACAAAAGCATCGACCAAGGGCATGCCGTTATCCTTAAGTTTTTAATGTAACTTGAGAAATTCTCTGACTTGATACAACATCGTCTTATCGTCCTCAAATTACATCTTCTCCAGCTTTTCAGCCAAGTAGATCTTGTTCATGTTCTCATCTGCCTTATAGAGATTCTTCATAGAATTCCAGACGTCCTTGGCATTGACCGTCTTGTTGT
This sequence comes from Iris pallida, assembly GCA_029216955.1. NCBI lineage: Eukaryota > Viridiplantae > Streptophyta > Magnoliopsida > Asparagales > Iridaceae > Iris > Iris pallida. The sequence continues at coordinate 371,523 of JANAVB010013069.1, read as the reverse complement.
GTGAATCTGCTAGAGAGTCCTCAATTGAACTTAAGATAAGTAACTTGTAGAGGTTGTTATCTCTCCTCCACTTGGACTACAAAGCAGTGGCCTCAGCGACCCTTCGAGCATTTTTACCTTCTGTAATTAAAGGCTCAGGATCTGTCAACACGTAGTCGACGCTCACAAGTTAAAGATTAAGGCTGACCTTTCTCTTCCAGACATTATAATGCTTCCCGTCAAACTTCTCAAGTTTGTTAAAACTTGGGTCGAGAAGGTTTGCACGGTTGTTCTTGTCCATCGAATCCGGATCTTGCTTTGAGATTGTTATTCCCGAAATAGATCTAGATGGAAAAACGATCGGAATTTTGGGTCCTCTTGCAAATAAATTTGATATCTATTCTGGTATAGCAACTGCCAGAAATAGAGACCTCTTACAAATAAATTTGCTCTCTGTTCTGACTTTGTAGGATTTTGGAGACCTCAGACAAACAACTTTGCTCTCCTAATTTCCTTAAGCCACTTGAAGAAGAAGAAGAAAGAAGGAAGAGAGAAAAGGAAGTTTTGATAGAACTTCTGGAACACTCTGTTTGCAAAAACAAAAGTTCTATTACAAACTTAGAAAAGAGTACAAGAGAACAATTGATTTCTGGGGAAGTACGACTGTAGGAATCTGATCAGAAGACGATCACTTTATCTCTTGGACGATGTGATATCGAAGACACAAGCCTCTGGAGAATGCAATAGCACTTTATCAGGAGTTTATGATCCATTTGTGATGCTTTGAGACTGATTTGAAACTCTATTTATAGAGTTCTTGAAATAACTGTTAAGTAGTTATTCTGAGTGACGTGTACTTCAGGTTGAGCACCTCTTGTCCAGTTGCATGAGCGGTTACTTCAACTGCTGGGGACGCATGGCATCATTTGAGTGAGATGTGCATGGTCATAGGAAGTGTAGTGGACACGTTCTTCGAGATTAGGGGCATGCGTGCCACGTTATCCTGCTTCTGGACATAAAATTTGATCAAGTGGCGCCAACTACCCAAGTTGCACACGGGCGTAACTCAACAACTAGGCCTCTAACTGGGTCTTCTGTATCGTATTGATTATTTCATGCGCCACCTGATGACTTACGCATGCTAGCTGTCACATTAATTATATGCTGACAAAATCTTCTCGAGCGTCGCGTTGCACGAGATTCAAATGAATTTTCTTCGATTTTCGTGCTGTCAGTAATGATGATAGCCATTACAGCTTCTCAACGAGGCTTGCCACGTAGCATCGCGCACTCTGCCTTTGGCGCAACCTGAGACTGGCACAACCTAATGATCTGGCGCCACTTGATGATAGCAGACTTTAATGAGTGGTGCCCCTTGATTTTTAACTTCTACAAGACCCCCTTCAAAGTTTTCAAAATTTAAAATACTTTGAATTAGAAGAACTTAACACGGGTTGCGCCAGTCAAATGTTCAACAGATTCCGAATTTTAAGCATCAATTGCGCAACAGTTTTGAAAAGACTCTTTAGGCTATAAATAGCCGTCTAAAAAGAATTTTTAACTCTTTATCAAAATGTAATTCTCTTAAAATCTTTCATCTTCTTCTTTCCAACTCTCGAAGCTCCTCCGACGATCGTCAATGGACCCAAAGAAGTCTGCCACCGTTAAGGGAAAGGCTATTGTTGGGCCTTCATCTCGTGCACTGCCAATGAGTGCGCCTCAACACGTGCCACCATTATCAAGAACTGAGAGAGCCAACCCGGCACTCAAAGGTGATTCTTCGAGAATGGACCAAACATCGACTGGATCGACTAACTCTTTTTAGTGTTTTGGTCGATTCGTGTGTTTCACAACGTGTGCCACCTCTTTTTAGAGTGTAGGCGCGCTTCACAACTTGCGCCTTCTCTGTTTAAAGTTTGGTTGCTACCCACACAATGTTCGTTTTTACGAACTGTGTTGCGTGAGTTTCAAATTTGTGCTTTCTGATTTTGTGCTAATGTACATGTCAAAGTGGTGCAACTTGAAATCACGCACAACACAGATATCGTACAACGCAAATACCATGTAACACAGATGTCGCACAACACGGACGTCGCACAATACAGATGTCACGCAAACAAATGTCGTGCAACCTATGATTTTGTGTATTTTGCTTCATAGAATTAAGCTCTTTTTGAGACTAATTTTTGTTTGTTCTGCTTTTTTTTGTAGCCGACCTTAGAGAAGACCCTGATGCCGAGAAATTTGCTTCTGCTTTCAATGTACCAGAATAAAAAGAAGACTTATCTCATGTCTCATATCCACAATACGATGCACCTGAAACCAGAAAGGCCATACTCACTGCTCAAGAAAGTAACACTTTGTTATGTCTGATGAACGGTGAACCTTTGGAGAGTGTAGACAATGTGGTTCATAAGAAACCGGCCTTTTTGTTTGGAGATGCAGTCAAGAAGATATCTCAGCCAAAGACGAAGAAAAAAGAATGGATTTATCAATATGGGGACAGAATTATGTATCTCACTGAAATGTCAAGACATATGTCCTTGTCCCGATATGAATTCTCCAGTTACCCTCGACGGATGATATGGGATATGACCCCGATTCAACAAGCCAGAGTCGGAAAAATATGTTATAAATTAGGTCCGTAGAGCAAAGACCTATTTTATAATACTTCAGACAAGTACAGCTCCCATTTCAGGGGTTTGAAGACGAGCTGTATACCTCTAAAAGATTCATCGATGCTTCTTCCCGTCAGGGTAGCCATCTTTACGAACATACTTGCTAAAGCTGAAGGAAGATACCCAAATCAGGCTATGCATTTGACAGGCCTAGTGAACCCTGACATGAAACGTTGGAGCAGCTTAGTGATTTGGATTCTGGATCAGTTCAAGGACAAGCTTCTCGAACTAGAACTTCATGAGACCATCTGGACCATTGTCCACAACTTTCGCCCAAATGCTCATATGTTCTTTGCTCTGATTGAAAGATACAACGACAGAACCGGTACCTTCATTACCCCTCATGGAGAAATTAGTTTTGCACTTCATGAGATAAAATATCTCTCACATCGTCCAATGGGTAACAACCCGTATGAAGAATATGTGCCCACTAATGAGGAACTGGATATTCTATCTACAGAGAACTCTCAGATGGTGCCTGTGTTTGAGGAGCTTTTGTGCCATTATAAGATATGCCCCCTTTATTACAAAAGCGCTTCCATAGGGACTTTTCATACAACCTAGTGGCTGTCGTATTTTTTTTAGGCCATATCTTTGAAGACAAGATAATCGAGAGTTAGGCTTGCGATCCTTGCTTCTTCAAACCACTCAGCCATAGTGACATAGAAAAACTGATAGAAAAGTCCAAGCATACCGATAACATCTTGGATGTGGACTGGCATCTAATTAAGGCTGGTGATACTATTGAGTGTTATCTCAGGTAGGGTCACAGACCCATGTCAAAAGAAGCCCAGTTGGCGGGTTTTCTTTCTTTGTGGCTGCGACGGTTTGTAGTTCCCGGAGCTAGTGCAGTCGATAGATTTCACCGAGGCGTACTATTTGCTGTTGTGCGTCTTGTATTTGGCCATATGATGGACATTCTTTCAGCGATGACATGTCGCTTGAATGCAGGACTGCGTTCTTTTGTTGACACCATGCTGCACGATAAGGCTGCTCAACTGGATTTTTGTCGCACCGAAATGCCTTATACTTATTTGTCTGGGTGGTTATTGCTACACCATCCCAGCTTGATGGACCCTGATATGGGTGAAGTTGGAGGCAACTTTATCAGACATTATTCCAATATTCGATGGAATATAAATAGACTTTCAGAATGTAGAAGAGCTTTGAACCGAGGATCTGGATGGAGATTTCAATGTGTCCCTCCTCCTCCAGGATATAAGAATCTTCCCCCACAATTCATGGATTTAGAAACGACATCTCTCCATCTGTCTCTGGCTAATTTTGTATGGTTGAAGACAATCCGGCCGTCTCACTTAGTATATCGAGTTGAGGAAGAGTATTTTCTGGAACCGTATTTGCCAAGTCGATTCGCTCGGCAATTTGGCTATGACTTGCCTTCAGGCCAAAGGTTTCTTGATGATGGTGCTAGAGCTTGGAGATATTATAATGCCATAAGCACCAAAGCTATGTTCTCTATGCCCAATAATCTTGCTCAGAGTCCGCGTATGTTATACACATACGCAAATTTATATACTTTAGCCAATACTTTTGCCGAAAACTTTTATCTGGCCCACAACTTTGCCAGTGATAAGTGATCAAAGGCGAGAGTCCATACTGCACAATTGTTCAGGGATACAGAAGATCAAGACCCTGCCAATGAACCTCTGGAGGCTTCTCTTGTAGGCTTCCTAGATGAAGTAAATGATCTATTGGACGTATCATTAAAGGTACAAAAGGAAAAGTCTCCCGCCAAGGGGCTTAAGAAAAGGAAAACTGGTAATTCATCTGCTCTTTCACATTATGATGATCTTCCTTCTTCACCTAAGGCTCCAGGGAAGAAAAAGACAAAGACCACTTTGGTCATTAGTGAACAGCCTACTACCAGGACAACTCGATCCCAGTCGAAGCAGATGCATACTGGGGCATCCCCTAGGGAAGGAGAGATAACTCCTCCTTCGGTTTCAAAACAGAGTGGAGTCGCCCGAGAAGAAGTACCCAGAATGCAAGACGACCTTGATGAGGTCGAAAAAGAACCTGTAGCACCTCTGCTACGGAAGGCCAGAAGAAAATTGTTGGTGACTCGAGCAGAACGTCAAACAATTGACGCTTCCTCCATCCCTTCCAGACCAAAGGAATATGATATATCATTACCCTCGCAGAAGGATCTGCCATCTCAAAAAGGTAATTTCTATATTTTTAAGCATAATTTAATATATGAATAATATATATTGATATTATTCTTTTTCATCTACAAAGGCTACAACAATTGATATCCTAGTCTCAGTTACTACTGAGGAAATCCCAGGATATCAAGTCGTGCAGACGACTATTTCCGTAACTGTACTGGCTGAAGCAGGAGTAACAATATCATTCCCGACTCCAGATGTCCCAGAGGCTATATTCCCTAAGGAGGAGTTTCCTCGTATAGAATCTCGGGCTGGGGTTGTCGATTTTCTAGCCGCTCAAACTCCTACTCGTTCTCAAGAAGATCGAGAAATGATAGATGCCCTCCTGGATTGTGACTATGGTGATGCGTCAATCAGAGATAATTCCGCAAGCGCTGCCGAAGAAGAACCAGTTTCTGTAGATGTCCCACTAATACCGACTGAAGAAGGCCATATAACTGTTAAGGGTGAAGAACACCCTGTTGTAGATTTCCCACTAATACGACTCTTGAAGATGCTGAAAATGATGAAAATCCCAACACTATTGTTACGGAGACTCAAACCCCTACTGATCAAGCTTTTGAAGTCAGAGATGCAGAAGAGATTTCCCCAGCTGACCAGGTAGAATCAGAGGTCAGAAGCAGCCATTTCCTATCAGGCGGCTCCGAAGCTGAAGTAGTCAGGCAGTCGTGTCTGAAACTACCATAGCCAGGCTCCGTATGGATCTGGTCACACCCCACGATACCCCACATATACTACCAAGTTCGGGTAAATATTTGACTTTTAATCACCCTGATGTTTCTGATGAGGTATACTGACTATGTATCTTGATTGTAAAAGGTCCTGTGGGGATGATTGCACCAGCTCCTTCGACCACTTTCAGTTTCAGCTCAACGATGGCTCCTTTAGATATGGGGACCCAGACTGGTGAAAGAAGTTCATCTATGATGCCTGTACTCGGGTCTCCTGGTGCACAGTCTGCGATTCCTCCAGCTACTGCAGAAGGAGGGATTCAAGCGGAAGTGGCTACACCGGGTGTCTTAGCGATGAATAGGCTCATCATAGAATACTATACCAACACTTTCTTTACATCCTTGAGGCCTCTAGTTCAAATGGTTATGGAGAAGGATAATCCTTATGAGTCGGTAAGGGGCCCCTCCTACTGTATAATCGGGCTATTCGCAAAATCGGAGATCTGGATAGAGCTATTTATCCGGAGCATACCTTGGATTCGCTTGGGGAATCCATTAAATCTTACAAAGATCTATTAAGAGAAAATATTCAGAAGCTTGTAGACGCCGTGTACGAGGCAATAGCTCGTGAGGCTGCAAGACGAAAAGCTGATTTCAAAGCTTTTGTGGTGGTTTTCTTACGACGCTCTACAGAAATGGAAGTTCATATCGTTGATGTAGCTTCTTCTATTGAGCATCACATGACTGAAGCTGTAGAGAAGGAGAAAGAAGCTGCTGAATGCCAAGCCCGCATTCGAGAGCTAGAAGCTGAAATGGCCTGGCTCCAAAAAATACTTAAAGCATGCAGCTCGACGACATGAAGAAGAAGAAGTGCTAGAATTGTATCAAATTGTTGCTAGCCAATTAGATGATCTGAGGCGGCAAAGAGATAAATTTGTCCAAACTGAAAATGTTGAATTACAATGCCGAGCTGCCTTACTGTTACTATTTGATCCGGAGTCAGGGAGAACTCAAGCTAGACAACGGGTGCTCAATTCCAGGACAGAAACCGCTGAGAATTTGAAGAGATTGATCATTGAACTCAGTACTCAACCTCCCCAATGAAGTTGTTCATGTTGTTTTTTATCATCTTTCACATGATGTATTTTTGATATTTTGCATCATCAATAAAAATTAATGATCTTTTTTTGTGGTTTCATTACTTGTTGCATGTCTGTGATAGACATAAGTAATAGATGAAAAACAGAAAGTATGTTCAGAGGTACCGGACATGACATATCTCCTTAATAAATAACAATATTTATTGTATCTGTACAAAGGTAATATGGACATGACAGAATATAATTCTTAAAATATTATCATTTCAATAGACGACTTTATCAGAGATAACGTGGACATGATTGGCCACTGACGTAGATATTAGAATTTAGAGGTAATATGAACGTGAATTCAAATATTTATTCTGATTATCTTCGAATCGGCTGGGATTTCAAAGATAGGGTTTATGATCAAGTGCTACGATGTGGATATATTCTACTGAGGATTTAAAAGTTTATCAGAAGAGTGAATAAGAGACAATAACTCAAGGCTGTCTCTCTTTTTTTCTTATATATATACAATATTCAGAAGATATCTTATACATCTTTTAAACATAGTATTTCTTTAGGAATTTGCCATTAATAGGCATCATAGCGATTCGGCCATCCATCCTGGTTAGTTGATAAGCTCCATTCGAGAAAACCTTGCTTACGATATATGGACCTTCCCACTTCTCTTCGAACTTGCCTTGGCTCTTATGTGTCATAGTCATAGGACGTCTGACAGTAAGAACTAGTTCATCTTTCTGAAACGCTCGTACTTTGACTTTACGATCGAAAACTTTTGAGATACGGGCCTAGTATAGCTCGATATATTATTGAGCTAGCAGCCTTTTCTCGTCAAGCGCTTCCAGTTGTTGAAGTCGAAGACAATCGTTATTTTCTGTTGTGAGTTTATTGGTAATTGTAATCCTGAGGAAGGGAATCTGAATTTTCAATGGTAGAACAGCTTCACACCCATACACTAAAAGGAAAGGTATACAACCAGTAGGATTACGTACAGTAGTACGATAAGCCCATAAATATTCTCCAAGCTTTTCACTCCAATTACGTTTGTTAGTAGAAACAAACTTTTTGAGGAGTTTGATGATAGTCTTGTTGAATACTTCAGCCAAACCATTAGCTGCGGGATTATAGGCAGTGGAAGCGACATTGTCAATTCTGTTGTCATTACATAATTAAGTAAACTTTTGACTGATGAATTGTGCTCCATTATCGTGAATAATTTGTCAAGGAATGCCAAATCAGTATATCACATGATGTTTGACGAAATTGATGACATTGTTGGTCTTAACTTCGGACTACTTTGAAAAGTAATCGGTATAGCCAGTATAAACCGATGTCCTCTAGATGACGATGGATTAATAGGACCAATGACATCCATGCCCCAAGCTTCAAAGGACCATGATGCGGCAGTCGGATGAAAAAATTCCAATGGTTAGTGGATAAAGTCTGCATGGATTTGACAGGCTCGGTACTTCCTTGCATACTCGATGGCATCTGATATCATTGTGGGCCAGTTGTAACCCATACGTCGAATACGATCCTACAGTTTTGGACCTGGCTGATGTGCACCACAAATACCATTGTAAGCCTCCCGTAGTATTTGTTTTGTTTTATCTCCCGCAAGACACCGTAGTATTAAACCGTCAAATATTCGTCGATAAAGGGTCTTGGTGGTATGATTATAATAGAATCGGAATGATCGCCGACGAATGGTTGTAGCTTCTTTAGGATCTTCTGGTAAGATGTCATATACCACGAAGTCAATAAAAGGAACTCGCCAGTCTTCGCTGATGTCGTTGATTTCAGTTGAATTGTTGAACTCAATGTTTGAATTATTCTCGACGTAAAATAACTCTCTATTAGTAATAACAATCATCTGCTGTCTTCTGACTGGAATTGCTAATACTGCTGCAAGATTGGCCAATGCATCAGCTTCGGTATTGCATGCTCGACGTACATATTCAATGAAGAATACTTTGAATGATGAAGCCATTCTGACTGTTGTCTCATGATATGGAACAAGATCTTGATGTCGAACATCATATATTCCTCTAACTTGATTGACAATCAGTTTAGAGTCTCCATACACCTCGAAATATTCAATATCCAATTGTTTAGCTAATTGGAGACCAATGAGCAGATCATTGTATTCGACCACATTATTGGACCATGACTCATCTAAGGAATAAGCTCCTTCAATAGCTAATCCTTCCGGTGGTACGAGGATAATTCCAACTCCTGCAACAATGGCTCCTCTTTGTCCGATTCTGGATGCTCCATCGAAGAATAGACGCCAGTCAAGAATTTCTTCTGAAATCATGTTAGATTCTAAAGTTTCGTCAGAAATCTCGTCATAGAGTTTAGACGTTTCGGGAATTGGATGAGCCGCTAGGAAGTCAGCAAGGACTTGACCCTTAACAGACTTTTGAGGAACACAAATCATATCATATTGTGCTAATAATATGGCCCATATAGCAAGCCTGGAATTAAGTGTACTGGGCTTTTCATTAAGACTTGAAGAGGGTTAACTCTGGAAATAACATGAATAGTTTGGCCAGTGATGTAATGTCTCATCTTTGGAACAGCCAACGTCAAAGCTAAACATACTTTTTCCACTGGGCTATATCGATGTTCAGCCCTGATCATTATACAGCTGAGATAATAGATAGCTTGCTCATGACCTTCTTTGTTCTTCTGAGCTAGTAATGTACCTAACGAATGATCCATCGCTCGAACATACATCAAGAAGGGTATTCCAGAGATTGGTGGTACTAAGATTGGTGGGTTCATCAAGTACCGTTTTATGTCTTTAAATGCTTGCTGGCATTCTTCAGTCCAAATGAAAGACACACCTTTCTTCATCAATTGAGTGAATGGTCTGCAACGCTCAGACAGATTCGAAATGAATCTACTGATGTAAGCAAGCCGACCCTGGAATCCTCGTAGCTCTTTTAGGTTGCATGGAGGACGCATCTCTTGAATAGCTTTGATCTTCTCGAGATCAACGTGTATTCCTTTAAAGGTAATGACGAATTCGAAAAATTTGCCACTAGAGACTCCTAGAAATGACTTGGTAGAATTTATCTTGAGTTGATGCTGGCACAATAGATTGAAGATAGTTCTCAATTCTTGGATGTGATCTTCCTTTAGACAAATTTTGACAGCAATATCATCGACATAGTATTAAACAGTCTTCCGTAAATGATCACGGAAGATGGTACTCATAGCCCGCTGATAAGTGGCACCAGCATTCTTAAGACCGAACGGCATGATAGTTAACAGTAGACTCCGAGAGGAGTGCGAAAAGATGTATGTTTCTTATCTTGTGGATGGATCTTGATTTGATTGTATCCTGAGAATCTATCTATAAAATATATTCGTTCGAATCTGCAATTATCGACGATCATGATATCAGTAATCGGAAGAGGAAACTTATCCTTGTGACAAACATCATTGAGATCTCTAAAGTCAATGCAGGCTCGGACCTTCCCCATTTTCTTCAAAATTGGGACGACATTAGCCATCCAGTCAGAATGTTGTTCTTCTCTGACAAAACCAGAAGAGATAAGTTTTTTGACTTCAATCTCTATGGCCTCCATCATGTCAGGTCGAAATCGACATTGTTGTTGTTTGACCGGCCTTACATTGGGCAAGATGTTGAGCCTGTGGGTAGCAATATGACGATCCAATCCTGGCATATCCTCATAATTCCAGGTGAAGACGTCAATGTATTCTCGGATAAGTTGAATTAATTCTTGCTTGTCTGCTTCTGGAAGGCTTTTACTGATGAAGATAGGTCTTGGCGAGCCCTTTTCTCCAACATCAACCTAAATTAATTAATCTTCAGTAGGTGGTTCTCGTTGTTCAAAATAAAGTTCCTATTGAGTTTCCATTCTTTGTGCCCCAGGATCTACTTCAGGATCTTCAACTACAACATCCTCCACATTCTCTAAAAATTCGGCAAACACCATATTAGAAGATAGTGTCACGCGATGGACGTATCCAACGCTGGTGTCAAAATCCTATGAAACAGAATCAGAAGAGTCAGATTGCTCTTCTTTGTCAGATTCTGAAGCTTTTGGGATTGGAATTTGCGAGGTATAGCCTAATCCATGCTTCATTTTGCTGCAGTATTGCAATGATTTTCCTTTTGGAGCGGAAATACGAATGGGTGTTCGCCTTCCTTTACCGCCATTGAGACCGACTTTAAAAGTATAACCCATCTTTTGAATAATATTGTTTGATTGTTGGCTATAATGACGAAGTTGGAGTCTCCCATTATCTTCATTTTTGTCTTCACTATTGAGAGTAGTTTCATGTTCTGTTTCTTTACTAAAAAGTATTGGAAGTTCATCCTTTTTTTCCTGGAAGGGACTAAAAGAAAGGAATCTAATACTAGTTCAAGTAGTACTTTATTTTGGAGAATTTGAACTGCTCTTATTGTAAGTGGTTCAAAGTTAGCTAGCATTTCCAAATAACATCATGTATAATAAAAGACATCAGTATACTACAAAGGAGAGGCTATTTTATTGATTTATACATCATCATTTATAACAGGATTCTTGGCCTTAGAAGAAGGCTTAGTCAGATTGATAACCAGAGGAGGAGAAGAAGAAGGAGAAGGCTTGTTACGACGAAGGTCAATAACAAGTGGCTCAGAAGAGGTGAGCTCTCTTTGTTCCATCTTTCCAGCATGAGGCTGCTTGTTGTGAAAGAAAAGATGGATAGTCAATATCTGAGAAGAAGATGGATGAGTAGTACGTCCTTTGACTGGGATTATGAGAACATCATCTGAGGTGACTCTCTGATCTTCTTCACAAACCATCGCCAGTACAACCTTCATGAACTCTTCCTTGTACATCCGAGAATCAGTATAATATGCTTCGATGCCTCTGAAAGGATTTAGATCAGCTACTTCCTTCTGGACTTCTCCATTGATGTTCACATATTTGAAGCATTGATGGAGAGTGGATGGTATAATGCTATGCTCATGCAGGAATAGTCTTCCCAACAAAGCATTATAGGAGTCATGATTATCGATCACGTAGAAGGTAACCTTTGTACGAAGATTGCCGATTTGAATTTTCAGGCGAATTTTTCCCAGGGGTTCACTTCTTTCGGAATTAAATCCCAAGATCGTTGTGATAGTTGTGAAAAAATTACGCACATGAATCTTCAATGCATCCAGTAGAGTCTATGGCATGATGCTGAGTGCAGACCCAGGGTCGATCAAGATTCTATCAACTTTCATGGTATCGACATATCCTGAGAAATAGAGGAGTCGGTCATGATGATTATCTTCAAGCAAAATATCATCTTGTATAAAGGTGATGTTGGGCATCAGCTCCATCATACTATGACAATGAAATCAGGTTACAGGGTCCTCCTCTGGCTTCTTGAGGAGTGTCAGACAAGTATCGGCTTGTATCAAAGCTTACTCAATGTTTCTCGAGTTTCCTTTGAGAGACGCATGAGCTCAAAGATTGATAACCTTGCCGGGATATTAGCCAGTTGAGCCAGTATATCAAAGTTATATAGCTTCTCGAGTCCTAGAGGTGGGGTCTTTTTTAATACTTTATCGAAATGGACTTGTTGTTTTCCTTTGTCTACCACCGTTGGTTTGGGAAGAGTCGGTTCCACTGAAGGTGATGAAGCATATGGAACATTCATAGCAGGGGAAGAAGGTACTGGGATAGCCTTCGGAGGTGGAGCAGGGTTCTTTTGACCTTCTGAGTAGTTTCTTAATTAAAGTCTTCCATACCTGGTACCAGTTAAAGCTTCTTCTTCAGATACAGGTTCGAAGGACACCATGTTGCAATTCTTCATCTGGCGCTTATTTTTAGAATGTTTCTTTTAACAGGATAAGAGTTCGTCCAGAAACCCAAGCCAACACGAGATTGATTATGTAGAAGGCATAGAGAAAGAGGTATTGGAGATCCTTTTCCATGATTCAAGCCAGGGGCCTTCTGTAGATCATATCCCATCTTTGTCATTAGTTTACGAGATTGTGGAGTATACAAATGGAAAGCTGGTTGATGTTTGTCCTCTGACTTTGGCATTATTCTTTCAGGGGAAGAAGAAGAATCTGCCAGTGAAATAAAGGTATCAGTTAAAGGTGGAAGAAAATATTCACCCAATGAAGTCATATGATATGACTTGTATTTGGTCATCTTCTTGGCCTTTGTGGATGAAGAAGGTGCTTCGAAATCAGCTACTAAATCCAGATGGATCCACAAGATTTCTCCCTTATCGATAAATAGAGGAACAAGATCATCAGTTTATGCAGGTGGAATATTAACAATCTCCAATGTGGTTCTTGGGATGGGGATGATGCCGTCCTGCACAAGTTCAGCAGGAAAATTGCCAAACTGTAGAGAGACGACGTTAGCCATTACAGTCTTTTTATCTTGTTGGAGAGTGATAGCACTAGAATTGACCATCTCCTGGATCTTGCCTTTGAGCACAAAGTATGCTCGAGTCAGATGTCCGATAAACCTGTGGTAAATACGTTAGCTATTACAGTCTTTTCTCCCCAACCTATCCATCGTCACGAGCCGTCCCAATAGCAGCCGATAGATGCAGAATTGCATCTTCTGACTAGCCTCTTTAAACCACCCATACTCAGCCAAAAAACTTTGGTGGTGAGGCCCGCACAAGATCATAGCACGAGTGGGCTTCAAATCTTCCTGTACTTCCCAACTCCCAAACCCACATGTCTGGATGTCTAGATGGATCCACTTTGACCTCATGGATCTCGCTAAAAAGTCTACACGTATAGGTGGCACGACCCACACCCGGTATAGGGACACGAGTGCGTAATAGCGCCCAGCCGTAGAATCGACGATAGAACGCTGTTCTAGGTCACTAACTATCAAACTCACACAATGATATAATGTACCTGTCATAGATCTCAACTCTGAATGGAGGACGAGTATAAAGATATGGTAGTACTCAATCACAATCTAAAGCACGGTAAGATATCAGAGAAGTCCAAATAACTATAAAGACTCAACAACAATAACTACTGAATAATATCCAAATCAAATCTCAAATACAATATCAAAATCTTCATTACAACACAAGCCAAAAGTTCTAACAAATAAAACTAACACAAGCCAAATCTAGTACTAAGTCTCCCGGTGATCACTCCTAAGAATCAGGACCCAAGGTAGCTATGCCCTCCTTGGATCCGTAGTAGGTAGGACACGGATCCTCTGAACAATCATCTGGAAAAAAAATATCCAGTCAGGATGGAACGAGCTAGCAGTTCCAAATAAATGACAAAGACTATAAAGCAGTTATATCAAGTAATACTTAATAAATATGAAAGTTTGAGACATGAAATAAAATAAAACAACAGTTAGAACAAGGAAAGTAAATACAGTAAAACAGGAGAGCATGGAAATGAAGACTGTAAATAGAGATCAATATAGAAGTGATGTGAGTCCAAACAATATATCATAAGACAAATATGAATATAGTACAAGACACTAATCCAGTGTGTTTTGAAATATCGCTTTCGACATGTAAACAGTTAGAGGGTAAATATGGTACATCGTACGCTTGGCAAGCGTGCGACCGCTATTTTTCCAGATTAGACCATTAGTGAATACGGCACGTCACGCTAGGCCTAGCGGCGACGGCTATCTTTTCGTATTAGACCAGTAGGGTGGTTCCAGTATGATTGAAAATTTTTACATGTCTACACGAGTATTTCTCCGCCCCAACAAGTACAAGTGAATCCATATTCCGACACATAAATTGAGTACAAGTCTAGCCAGAATAATATAATGCCAGTAGTTGATTCCAGTAGGGTGATTCCAGTGAATGATTACAAAAATAGAGGCCAGACGAGTAATTTATATGTGTCGCATGCAATGGATCGAGAAATATAATTCGTGTTGTGTCAGAGAATTAAATAGAACTATACTAGAAGCCGAATCATAACGATCATCAAATAAATGAAAACTATCAGAGAATGTACTCGCATGTCGTCCAGAGCAGTGAATGAGGATCGATGCCCAAAGTGGTGTCACACAAACCTATAAATGAGATATTCATGGTTATTTGGTGTTCTAGAGTAACCAGTATTTGTAAAATGCATTATTACATGCTTCTAGGCTTTTTCAAGGTCAAGGAATTCAAACTAAGTCAAGGCTAGTCGATCTTGGTCAATACCCTAGATAGCTACCTATATTGTACACCCATAGACAAGTGCAATACACTAACCCTCCTCTATCACCCTATTCCATATATGCATGGATATCCCATATATTATATAACCCTATTCCATATATATATATATATATATATATATATATATATATATATATATATATATATATATATATATAGTCTATGCCTATTCCATATATATATATATATATATATATATATATATATATATATATATATATATATATATATATATATATATATATATATTTTTTTTTTTTTTTTTTTGTCACACAAACCTATAAATGAGATATTCATGGTTATTTGGTGTTCTAGAGTAACCAGTATTTGTAAAATGCATTATTACATGCTTCTAGGCTTTTTCAAGGTCAAGGAATTCAAACTAAGTCAAGGCTAGTCAATCTTGGTCAATACCCTAGATAGCTACCTATATTGTACACCCATAGACAAGTGCAATACACTAACCCTCCTCTATCACCCTATTCCATATATGCATGGATATCCCATATATTATATAACCCTATTCCATATATATATATATATATATATATATATATATATATATATATATATATATATATATATATATATATATATATAGTCTATGCCTATTTATATAGTCTATGCCTATTTATATAGTCTATGCCTATTCCATATATATATATATATATATATATATATATATATATATATATATATATATATATATATATATATATATATATATATATATATATATATATATATAAAAAATATATATATATATATATATATATATTTATATATATATATATATATAATATATATATATATATATATATAAATATATATATATATATATATATATATATATATATATATATATATATATATATATATATATATATATATATATATATATATATAGTCTATGCCTATTTCCTTGCTACTAAAATATCTACTTAAGTCTAGATTTTCCCTTTCCTTCCTAGGCTAAGCATGCATTATCTTACCCCTAATATCTCTATAGTCCTCACTATACAGGTATGCCTAATCCACATATTATCCATACCATTAGCTATGTAGTATAGGTGTCCATATATTATATATCTAAAACTCCCACCTAATCTCATACCCTATTACATAACATATTACCTAGTATATAGGTGTTACTCTATACATGGGAAATTTCTTGTCACACTAACTCATATAGGTAATCCCCCATACTCATCTACAAGGGATTGTCCTTACAACTTAACCCATTTGGTCATGCTCAGGTGGACTGAGCATAAAGAATAATGCAATAACTTAACTAAGATTAGAGAACTGGCCAATATAGGAATCTGGAGACTAAAGTATATACATAGTTGAACCTATATTTAAAAGGACAGAAGAAATGATCCCATGGACTGAAACAATTAAAGAGCAACTGTACTGATACTTCTAAGGACTGACACCTAGTAACAGTGGACTGGACAATGGAGTTTGAGGACTGAAACTATACTGCTATAGTTGCTGCTACTGTCCTGCTATAGCATTCCTCATGACTGATTCTAAAGAGAAAAAAATGACTGAGCACTAGAGCAATCCTCTCCTCTCACTAATACTCTACAGCTAGCTGATATCCTAGCTATCCCTACAAGTTAATATCCTTACCAAGGCTACCCATTAATGCATACAAGGCAAAGTAGGTTTGACATCAAATGAAATAGAGGGCTGCTATACTCCTATATAACTGATATCAAATAAGAAAGTGGACAGGACATCAATATGGTGGACTGAATGTTTAAGTGTTAGGGACTGAATCTCTCAAGGATACATGGGGATAGCACACAATAGTGTGAACTGGACAGTTGGAAACCCAAGTGGACTGAACTCTCATACTAAGAAGTGCAGGGCAAATCATACAGTGGACTGAACCAAGTCAAAATATGGACAGTGAGCGGTGACTGATATCCTATATGTAGGACAATACAGGGACAGAACAATACAAAGCAACCCAAACTAATACAATGTCAAGTGTAAGAGATGAAAAACTGAACATACAGTTACATATGATAGAACATGTAAGAGTTGTCTAACCAACATGACTGAAATATAAGGTATAATGCTAGGATTGAACTAATACTATATACATATAGGAACTGAACATTACAAGATGTTCGAAATCTGAACATTAGTTGTTCATATATTAGAACAAAAGAGAATATGAAGGGTGAATAGATGTAGGGGATTGAATATGGACTAATGGTCATACTCCATACTTTCAAATGACTAAACATGGAAACTAATGGATTGCTCAGTTTTTGGATAATCTGAACATTAACTTGATGCAAGGGATAGAACAAACTAGGAGTAGTAGGACAGTGAGTTCAATGTCTGAACATTGGAGGTTCAAGGACAGAATATCGCAAAGTGTCTGTACAGGAGTAAAGGGACATCAAGAATGGACTGGGAAGGATCCTTACTGCTCTTCTAAGGCAGAGCAACATGGAGGACAGAACATCACTTCGAAGTGGGTTGCACATTAGTTCCCACAGATTATTTATATAACCAAAACAATCTGAAGAAGTAGCACAATGAGGAGGATAATACGAATCTCATCTGAACATAACCTGGCCAAAATTATACTGATGATAAAAAGGGGGTGGACTAATACCTTAGCTGCTAGGGACAGAACATGATATAAGGTTGGATTGGACAAATGCATAACCTGGAGTGACACCCCCAATTCGAAGACTGCATACTCAAAGAATTAGTGAATTGGGTCTGTCATAAAAAGAATTTATGTAATGTAGGACTGAACTATGGAGGAACGCAGGTTAGAGTAATATGAATGAAAGGCAAACTCACTAAGTGAATGCAGTAAACTAAGAGGGTGTGGGTTAAAACTCAAATATCAGAGAATATATGGGATTATATGTTCCTGTTGGGGACTCGACTAAACCTATGAGGTAACTGGACATTAGTGATAATACTTGAACATTACTCATTGAATCATCAGAACAACACAGCAAATGCAGTGGACAAGTCTGAACCATGTTCAAAATGGACTGCACATTGCAATATGGACAAAACAATATATATATATATATATATATATATATATATATATATACATGGCTAAACATCAAGATGGGGCAGAACATATCCTATTCAGAGCAAGGAGACTGAATTTGAACCAAAAGATTTGGATTGAACATAAGGTTCATTGTAAGGACAGATACAAACAGTTAGGAGTGAACTGGAATAAGTAAAGGAAGACTGATACAAGAAGGAACAAAACATGGAATGAACATACTTTGTATGAACTGAATCATAGGCTCATGGGACTGAACAAATATAAAATAGAGACTGAAACAAATGATTGGGACATGACTGAATGTATGCTTCTTATAGGTTGTACTGGTAATTAACAGAGGAAACTAATCATACAGGTGATCAAACATAGGATTGATATCAAGTGATATGAAGAATGAACAATGTGACACCAGCACACTTGATAGCACTCTCCACAAACACACACACACACACAGTCCCCACATCCCTCACCTCAATTAAATGCATCGATATTAATCTAAATCTCTAGATAACTCTTACTAATGATAACACAAGACAATACAAGCCTAAATCAAGGTCCAAAACTTAAATTTCCTTATGGTCATTTCTCAAACACTTGGTGTGCATTTCTGATACACTCGTGATACGCACTCCAACTGGATCCAAACTTGATCCCAAGCATGCCAACATGGTCTACAACACTAGAATGACCTAATTTACCAATCTCACAAACCCTAGGATTCTAATTTCAGATTTTCCCCAAATCGAATCAAAATCAAAAGAGAAAAACCCTCAAATAGGAAGAGGAGAGCCTCAACTCCTCTCTAATGGCACCCTAATGCAATAAGGATCCTAAGTGAATGTAGTTACACTAATGAAATGAAATATGAAGGGTTTAGAGAGCTCATATCAATTGGGAGATGGATTCCCAATATAAAATTTCTAGATTAGAATTCCCTCAAGCTCCAATGCTCCAAATCCTTCCAAGCTAGCCAATAGAGCCTTCTCTTCTCCAAGGAAAAGAGAATGAAACTAATTTGGGAAAATTTGGATGAGAAAAGTGTGTAGGAACAAATTAGGGGAAAAGCTTCCAAATTAGGGTTAGGTTTTGAATGAAAGAGGAGGAAGATGAAGAAGTGGGGCTACTTAATGAAGGTGGGCTGGGTTTGGTTCATTTGTGGAAAGTCTAGAAGGCCCTTCTAAGTTGTCATGACAATTTCTAAAGAAAGGTCCTCTCCTAAATGAGTGTTTAGTCAAATAAATCCTAAGTGAGTTCTAGCAAGATTAGTGACTAACTAACTAATTAGAAATGAATTTTTAAGTTTGTTAAAACTCACAATTTTAGTCTACCATGGTCATGTCTAATCATTTAGACGAGGTGGTTCTAAGGTTTTACCAAAATAATATCACTAACACAATTCAATTAATTAAAAGATAACTAAAATAATTAAATTCACAAAAAGTTAAAAATTCCTCTATTCCAGGAAAGTGGTAGTTACAGTAGGGGTACAATTCCGACCTCCATATCCCATTGATAAGAATGCTACTCACCAATTCCTTCCTCTGAATCCTTGCTCATGGTTGTCGGTCTAGTCCAGTTCTTTCAAGCAAACTTTGATGATTAATCCATGGATCCTCCAAAGATCAGTTTTGGTCCCATTTAACATCATTCGAGAGACAACTTGCTTTATTTTCGATCTATTGCATATTAAGATTTTGAATGTAACTGAATTATTATTGCTATACCTATACGTCCAGAAGTTGTCCTTTCAGGTATTGGTTAGATGTTCAATTAGCCCACAAGGAGCCCTCTTGTATGAATCTCTAAGCTATCTTTAGACCTGTTACTTTCCACAAGGCTTGCAAAGATCGCGAACCCACTCCACCATCCTCCTTTGGTACACACATCTTTTCCCACACAATTGCATGCACACCTCCCTTCAGTATAAAATTTGCACACAGCCATTCCACCCTTCATGTAAGCATATAACCTGGATATCTTGCAACCAGAACCTCATTATGGATTCAATACAAGATCGTACCAACTCTATACGGCCACCAAAAGAAAAACATTGGGCTTGCCATTCCTCCAACTCCTCTAGAAATATTCTACCAGATTCGAACAATCGACATCCTTTGCATAGTTAATGGACAACGGAATCCCAAGATATTTGACAGGCAGTCTCCCTCTTTCAATTCCTAGAATACCTGCACATTCCTTCTTGTCCGAACAAGTAGTACTGAAATAAACCTTACTCTTATCTTTGTTCAACTGCAGCCCCGTAAGGTGCCCAAACTCCTCCATGTTCCGAGAAATGGTCTGTAACCCCTCTACTGTCGGAAGAGCAAACACAAGCAAGTCATTAGCATAAATCAAGTACGACACTTTCGGCTCCACCTATTTGTACAATAGTGAAACCTGCTCCCTGAAGACGGCCATATCTATCAAACACATGAAATATTCTATCACCAGTGTCAACAAGGTAGGGGGAGAGAGAATCCCCTTGTCGTAATCCTTGATTACTACGAATAAATCCATATGGTTGATCTTTTATGAGTAGCAAAATTATAGGAGTCATAATACATTCTCGTACCATATCGACCCATGTACTGTCAAATCCCATAGCCAGCATACTTTGACAAACGATGTCCCTGTTCACTATGTCGTAAGCTTTATGCAAGTCCAACTTGATGCACGATTTTTTGCCACCGACTTTATTAAACTCTCGAATCATCTCATATGCTAGTAGACTATTTTCAGCAATAGACCATCCCTTGACGAAAGCAACCTAATTTCTTGACACTAATCCCTACATCACTCTCTCTATTTGTCACGACCTGCACCCAGTGTAAGGGCACGAGAGGTGGGTACGTCCAGCCTACGCCGCAGTGTCTACAGTAGAACGCTGTCCTAGGTCACGACATCTAACATAATATGGAATATGCTCTGAAAGGAGAACAATATATAAGGTACAACTCAATCACAATATCTAAGATGGAATAGAAGATAAGATAATCTCAACAGAGAGTCACAAATATGAATAATAAGTCTCGGTGTAGACCATACCATAAACAATATCTCAATACAATCTCAAATATCTCATAAAGCTAGATAATAAGATAAGTCTAGACTAAGCTAATGGCAAGTCCTCAGCGACTGCTGGATCCTCCTGAGGGTCCAGGTCACCTGTGTCAACTAGGCCTGCTCCATAGTAAGTATCACAACAATCCTCATCATCTGTAATATTTTTAACAGGTCCAGTCAGGACAGAAACGAATACATATCTCTCACACAGTTCATAACATGAAAGAAAAATATGAACAAGCTATAGAATAATATACATAAAATGTTGTAAAGAAATAGCAAAGAGACTGCAAAAAAAAAAACATGATATAGTATAAATACATATAAATGATATAGATAAGAAAAATGAACTAACTACGTGATTTAGAGCACATGTTTGGTTATGTAAACAGGCTTAGGTTGTACATGACTTAAATCTAGGTTAGACTTGCACATGAGATGGGTGTAGGTCACATAACCAAATAAATACTCTTCTGCCCAATCAATACACAAGGATTTGTCCAAGTTATGTTATTGTACATGGAAGAGTAGTGACTCACATGGATAGCTTGTCCACATGAGTACCACTGGTTTATATATGAAGGCTCACATGATCATGAGTGTACATGAATATCATATGAGTATACATTAATAAATATGAACACAAGGAGTAGACAATGCACATGATAAAGTACATGAGCACAATATACCCGATGTATCCGAGGGGATAACATCGCATGAAGAGATGCATATAGTACTAATCTGTGATAACATCATGATAGCATCAAGTAAACTAGTCTATAACAAGTGAAAATGTCGAAATAAGTATGAAACGGTAAGAGACTGTACTCGCCTGGTAATCCAAGCTACTGATGAGGAAGTGTAACTGAACTGGAGTGATGTAATCCTATTTAAAATAATCATAAATCATAACATGGTCTAAAATATCATAAGAAAGGCCTACAATGCAGTTTTACATGATTCTAGGTCCTTCTAGATCAAAGTCAACCCTTGGTCAACTTTGGTCAAACTTGGTCAACTCTGGTCAAACCTGGTCTACTATGGTCAAACCTGGTCAACTAATTCGTTTACTAATTTTTAGGTCAAACACAAGTTATCGAGTCATTCTAAGCTCGTTTGAGTCGATTTGGATCAAGTTTGACCCAAAGTTGACTTTCGTCAACTTGGTCAACTTGCCAGTCAACTCGACTAATCTAGGCTCATTGGGCTAATCCTAAACTGTCCCAATACTCCCTAGGTTACACTCAAAGCAAACACTTATATATATATATATATATATATACATACATACATACATACGTACATACATACATATATATATACATACATACATACATACATACATATATACATATACCTAAGCTTGTGAAGAAGAGGTTATGTGTGTTTCGAGTGAGGGATGTCAAGGGGGTCAAATCTGAGACAAAATAGATATATATTATACAAATATGAATACTATATATATGTATATATATTTTACACACACACAAGTCTAATTTAAAGGAAGTTATATATATATATAAATTTTATATATATATATATATATATATATATATATATATATATATATATATATATATATATATGAAAGAAAAAGAAGGTGAATCCCTGAAGAGAGATCGAAGTTTCAGATATGAGAATCCAAAGTATCTCGACATATACTCAACAAAACATATATATATATATATATATATATATATATATATATATATATATATATATATATATATATATATATATATTCGAGGCGATTTGGATCTGCTGCTCGTTAGGGCAACCGGGCGATTTGGATCTGCAGACGAGCGGGATGCCGACTTCAGCGGGGGCCTCCGGCCCCCCTGGCCGACCCTTGGCGGGGGTCGGCGGCCCTGGGGGCGACGCGTTGGCGTTAGATGCTGGTGCAACTGTTGGCGTCGTGACTTCGAAGGGGGGCTCCGCCTCCCCGGATGGCTCTTTGGCGGGGGCCTCCGGCAACCCTGGCCGACTCGTGGCGGGGGTTGGCGGCCCTGGGGGCGACTAGTTGGCGTATGATGCTGGAGCATCTGCTGGCGCCGTGTCTTCGGCGGGGGGCTCCGTCCCCCCGGATGGCTCTTCGGAGGGGGCCTCCGGCCACCCTGGCCGACTCATGGCGGGGGTCGTCGGCCCTGGGTGCGACCCGCCGATGAATGATGCAGGAGCATCTGCAAGCACCGTGATAGCTTCGGTGGAGGGTTCCGGCCCACGTGTTGGTTTTACGGCGGGGGCCTCCAGCTACCTTGGACGGTTGGCGGTACCGGCGGGAGGCTATGGCCCAACTGATGGCTCAACGGTGGGGGCCTCCGGCCTCCTTGGCCGGCGCAGGCCGCATGTCGTCGTCCATGGAAGCGTCACGCCTGCTGGAGGCGTTCCCTGCGGCACGGAATGGTTGGCGGATTCGGCGGAGGGTTACGGCCCCCCGGGTGACGACGTCCAGAGGGGATCTTCGCTCCGTGACGAGATGGCTCTGAGGGTGGAACCTCCGGTAGTGGCGGCCGCCACGTCGAAGGTGGCAAGTGGAGGGACAGGCGGTATGGCGCGGACCTTCGCTGCGGTGGTGGATGGATCCGCGTCGGCGTCGACGGGTGGATTGCCGAGGGTGGATTTTCGACCAGCCATTGTTTTCGATGGACGGAAGGTGGTTGTTTTTTCTCAGTCGGATATGGAGGCCCTCACGGCGCCGTGTGGGCTTGACCTTATTGGCAAGTTTGCTCGGCAGAGACTCCCGGTTGAGGCTATTAGAAAGGCCTTCGACTCACAGGGTTTCAGGGGGTTGATTAACGTGAAGGCTATTGATGATCGACACGTTCTTATACGGCCTCAAGTCCAGAGTGACTTTCTCCAGCTGAGGTCTAAGGACTGTTGGTTCGTTGGCCGGGTTCCGATGGTGAGTTTCAGGTCGTCGGTGGACTTTTCGCCGTTGAGAGAGGACCCTCGGGTCCCTATCTGGGTGGCATTCCCCGGGCTTCCCCACTGTATGTTTGATACCAATGCGGTTCTTTCCATCGCATCTGGTCTCGGCACTCCACTTAGTACTGATCGGGCTACGACGTCATTTTTTAGGCTGGGGGTAGCCAGGGTTTTGGTTGAAGTGGACGTCAGCAAACCACTTCAACACGAGGTGTTCTTCCAACTGTTTGATGGTGTTCGTTCGCAGCCAGTTGTGTATAAGCGGAGGCCTCTCTACTGTGTCTCTTGTGGTCATCATAGTCACGTTGAGAGCACTTGTAGACGACCCTAGGTGGAGCCTTCTTCCGTGGGAGTAGATGATAAACCGCCCATCCCCGACGGCCCCTCTCCTGGTGTGGTACGTGAGGAGGACGGCCCGGTGGGTGGCCGTGGGATTAGCAGGGGTCGTCGGAGGAGACGATCAAGGCGTAAGAAAGGGAAGGGGACACAGCAGGTGTGGAGGCATGTCGAGGGGCGTGATGATAGCACGGGGATCTTGCAGCCTGGATTGCACGGGAGAGATGATTATCACGCGAATTCTGTTCCCCCATCCTGGTACATGGGGGAGTCATCTTCGGGCCAGCTGGCTTTATGGTCGGATGACGGGCGGCCCGTGATGGAGGGACGCAGTGTTCCAGGTTCTAGTTTGGATGGGCAGATGGGCCCTGAGAGGGGTATTAGCCCTATTGATTTATCGGATCTTCCTATTATTATTCATAGCCAACTGGGACAGGGAGTTATAGCGGCTAATTCAGACACTGAAGATCGCAGCTTGGTGGTGTGGGAGGAGGCCGGTCATGGGCCTTTATCCGCCTGGGGTTATGACTCATCTTCGGGTGATGATATGGTTTCACTGCCCGATGTTAGACCTTCCACCTCATTCTCTGAGGGATGTGAAGAAGACTGGCAGATGGTTCCATTTAAGAAGGCGGCTGGTAGGCGGAGGAAGTCGATGGCACCTCAGTCAGATCGACTTCTTCGATCACATACTTTCCGGGTTAGGCGGGACCCCCAGAGGGTCCATGGTTAAATTCCTTATTTGGAATATTCGGGGGACGGCGAACAGAGCTACTTTATCCTATCTCTGGTCCTTGTGTCGGACCAACTTTATACAGGTTCTTGCCATTATTGAACCCAAGGTGATACCTTCTAAGCTTCTTTCTTATCAACTGAGGTTGGGTTTTGATGATAGCTTTTGCAATGTAAGGGCAATATTTAGATTTTCTGTAAGTCGGGTCTTGGGACCATTTGTCTTGACTCCTGTGATCAGGCTATCACGGTACAGATTTCTCTGTGCTGTTTTTCGGTTTCGACGCGGTTGTCAATAGTTCATGGTGCAGGGACTCGACAGGGAAGGAGGAGTCTGTGGAGGCACCTACTGGACGTCCAAACTAGGGACATTGCCTGGCCCTGGGCGGTGGATGGGGACTTCAATATTATTGCTTCTCCAGATGAGAAATTTGGAGGTCGACCTCCTGACACGAGGGCCATTGCGGATTTCCTCGACTTTCAGTTGGCTGTCGGGCTCTCCGATGTTGGTTTCTGTGGTGGCATCTATACTTGGGTGAATGGACAGACGGGACTTGATCATCAGGGATCCCGCCTTGATAGGATACTCGTGACGGGTTGTTGGCTGGATGGAGTCCAGGTTTCTTGCGAGCATCTTAATCGGGCAGAATCTGATCATTCTCCTCTTTTGATATCCTGTCAGCCAGCTTCTTTTCCTCTGCGTAGAGGCTTCCGTTTTCTTGACTTTTGGACTTCTCATCCGAATTTTTTTACGATTGTGGCTCGGGCGTGGAATTCTTGCTGGCATTATGATGCGCTTGAGTGGTTGGGCATGCGCTTGAGGACGGCGGGGCATGTTCTGGCTGGATGGAGTAGAGCTACTTTCAGAGACGTTTTTTAGGAGGTCCGTCAGGCCGAGGACGCTGTCTTGGCGGCGGAGCAGGATTATGAGCTTCATCCTTCGGGGAGGGGGAGGGCTTCCTAGATGGAGGCCGTTGCCAGATTGAAGCAAAAGGTCCAGGTTGAGGAGTCTTTCTGGAAACAAAAAGCCAGATTGAGATGGGACCTAGAAGGAGATAAGAATACTCATTTTTTTCATGAGTGCACCAGGAGCAGGCAAAGAAATGCGAGTATCCAGAAAATTATTCGGGCTGATGGGTCAGAGACTGGGTCTACTGCGGAGGTAGCGATGGAGGCATCTTTATTCTTCTCAAGCTGTTTAGAGCTGAGCCTATTTCAGATGAGGATGCCTTCCTCGATGTCATCCCTAGCATCATGTCTATGGAGGATAATTCTGATCTTGTTCGTTGTCCTGACAGAGCGGAGCTGTTGGAGATTGTTCGGGGGATAGACCCGGCTAGTGGCGCAGGACCGGATGGCTTTTCTGGGAGATTCTTCTCAGTTTATTGGGATATTAGTGCTGCTGACGTAGAGAAAGCCGTTGGTTCGTTCTTCTTGGGTGCACGCCTTCCGGTCTCCGTTTCGGATACCTACTTATTTCTTATTCCCAAAGTCGAGCACCCGAGGAACCTTTCTGATTTCCGCCCTATTAGCCTTTGCAATTTCTGTAACAAAATTATTTCCAAGATTATTGCTTGCAGGTTGCGGGAATATCTTCCCAAAATCATTTAACCAGAGCAAAGTGCTTTTGTTAAGGGGAGAGAGATTGTGGACAATATCATTATTGCTCAGGATATGGTGGCTTCTATAAGGGAACCCAACCATGGTGGAAATGTTGCTATTAAGATGGACATGCAGAAGGCTTATGACAGAGTCAATTGGCATTTCCTCCTGCGGGTTCTTCGGAGATTTGGTTTTAATGAGGTCTTCTGTGACCTTATTTATCGTCTCCTGGCGGATACCCGGTATGCGGTTCTACTTAATAGCGCTCCTACTACTTTTTTCTCGGCATCCAGAGGGATCCGGCAGGTGACCCTCTCTCCCCGGCTCTCTTCATTATTGCTGCAGAGATACTTTCTCGGAACCTCAAGCTTCTTCAAGACTCTAATAGGAGATCTTCATTTCACACTCTGATTAGGGGACCGCGTATCTCACACTTGGCTTATGCGGATGATGTTCTTATTTTCACTTCGGGGGATATCGCTGGATTACGTGCTCTCCAGCAAGTATTGCATAGCTATGAGGCTGTCTCTGGACAGAAGATTAATTATTCCAAATCTGCATTCTATACTGCGATACCATTGGGTGAGGATCGTGCTCGGACTATTTCTTCTCTCTTCGGATTCAGTACCGGTACTTTGCCGTTTTCTTATTTGGGTTGCCCGTTAACATGCGGGAGGAGGAATGCGGGGATGTTTAGTTATTTGTTGGATAAAATCCGTTCGAAGCTGACGGGGTGGCAGAACAAGATACTTTCTCCTGGGGGTAAGTTGGTCCTTATTAAGAATGTACTTTCTTCTATCCCTATGTATACATTGGCCGCATGTTGTCCTCCCCTGGCCGTTCTCAGGACGATTGAGAGGATGTTTGCGGCTTTCTTCTGGGATAGCAAGGATGGGGAGGCTAAGAGGAATTGGCTGGCATGGTGGTCCGTTACTCGGACTAAGTCTGAAGGAGGCCTCGGGATCAAGTGCCTGAATGATATTATGGATGCCTTTTCTATGAAGCTCTGGTGGAAGTTGAGGCATGGGAAGGGTCTTTGGATGGAGCTTCTTAAATCAAAATATTTTCGGAAGCGTCATCCATGTGATGCGTTTATGAATTCCAAGTGCTCCCATATTTGGCGACAGATTTTGCGAGGAAGGAAATTAGGGGAACCGTATATCTCGTTTAGACTTGGACGGGGTAAGGGTTCAGCGAGGTACGAAGCTTGGATTTCGGAGGTTCCTCGGTTGGAGAGTGTTGTTAGTCCATCGGCTGAGGGAGCGACTTCTGGGACCAGGCGCGGAACGGAGAGACGGACTCGGGTGCGGAGTCGTACACTGGCGAGGGAGTCTGCTGCTTACGGCCGGACGGGACATTTATTGGCCCGCATGGGGGATCAGGTTGGAGGGAGAGTGCTGATTCGACGAATTCAAATCGTTTGGGCACTGGAGAGCTTCAGAGGTCGGCTAGGTTGGCTGGAAGAAGGGTGGTTCTTCCTCAACGCTCGATGACTGTTCGGGTTCTTTCGGATAGGGGAAGGAAGATCAGAGATTCGAGGGCGAGGAATGCTGATAATGGTGGTCCGGATATCCGATCTTTTTGGACAACCACTGGATGGAACTTGTCATTGTTTTCGGAGCAGTTTGGAGTAGAGGCAGCAGGGCGGCTCAGAGGGGCGAATCTGACTTGTACTTCGGCTCCTGATTCACTGGTTTGGGGTGAGCGGAAGGGTTCTTTCACGCTGGCTTCGGCGTGGAGATATTGTTGGATCTCTCACCCTACATCATCACTTTTCTCTAATATTTGGGGTAAGTGTTTTCCGACGAAGTAGAGCATTCTGATATGGCGGGTATGTCACAACCGGCTTCCTACTGATAACACTATTCAGAAGATTGGCTTCCATCTGGCTTCCAGGTGTCATTGCTGTCAGGTTGGGCATCGGGAGACTCTTCAGCATATATTTTTCTACGGGGATCTTGCTATGTTGGTTTGGTCTGCTTTTCGAGGTTTCTTCAAGGCAAGTATGCATAGTGACTTTCTAGTTTTTCTTCAATGGTGGTGGCGGGGTTAGGGCAGTCACCATCAGAGATTATTTGTCACGACCCGCTCCCGCTTTTCGGGATACGAGTACGTGTCCAAGCCCAGCCTACGCCGCAGCATCGGCGGTAGTACGCTGTCTGAGCTCAATATAAATCTCAAATACAACAAATATCTCTATTTTGCTCATTCACAATAATTATTTTAATTACAACTCCAATAATACATTCAAATTTACATACAGATACAAACCCGCTACATGTGACTATTCTATCTAGAATCTATGGTTGGCCTCAAAGATAGCTCTAACTCCACCCGAAGGAACCCAGAAGTCATCGAGAATAGTCATCAAGAATCTGTCAACTGAAAAATGGTTATCCAGTCAGGATTGGAGCAAGATCACCATAACACTACATTACACAATATATTATACAAGCATGAAGGAATGATAAAGGGAATTTAACTGAAGATAAGTATAGGCATGACATTATATGATAAGAAAGTACCTTTGAGACATGATAATAATATAAAGGTAGACTTGACATACCACTAAGACATGATGACAATAAGAAGGTAGACTTGACGAAAGAAGAACAAAAGACAATAGGGCAACAATAATTAGGTCACGTGTACTGTGTGTTTTAGAATACCAACTTTCAGCATGCGGACGGCTTGGGATATCCGTCAGTCATACGTGTGGTGCATGACTGATATTATGCAATCAATGTATAGGGAGTCTGTATTCAATTCGTTGACCACATGCTTACTTGTTGTATTCTTCCGCCCGACTCACTCACAATACATGTCCACTACGATAAACATTAGCAATACGATAAACTGTAATCAATAGGAAATAATGAGTAAGGCATGAACATGTATATATATCCAACCGATTCTAACTCTCGTGCACAATAGTAATCATGAACAATGACAATCATGAACCATAAGGGAGTAATAGTGAAAAGGCGACATGAAACATGTAGTATAAAAATAAAGGAAATATAGGTCATAGTGATACTTGCCTCGGTTTGATTTGAAGCTGACTGCCACGATATTGTCATGTTGGCACATAAATAGTCTCAGAAGTTAAAGCTACGCAAGATGATTTTAGATGATGAGACGGGCCTCTAAAATAAAAATAAAAATAAAATATTTTGGAAAATTGTTGAGAAAAATATATGATGTGTACTTTTTCATCAGCTTTCCGAAACTTCAAACGGATCGTGATTCCGATTCCTGGTTCTCTCGGAATCTCGAAAACATCAACGTGTCAAATTTCGGACAACTGACACTCCACGAATTTTCTAGAAATTTAGGTTATAATTATTTGAAAATAAATTTTATATTCAGAAAATATACCTCGAGACGGTTACAACAAAAAAAACTGGAGGTCAAACGGAGTCCGGAGTTGGAAGTTATGGCCCTTCGAAGTTGGTAAAACATTTGAAAAGGAAGGCTGAATTTGTGACGAATTTGGGGTAATTATGACGAAAAAAGAGAGAAATTTTTGAAAAAGAAGGTACGAAGATGATTTTATTTTATAGGTTCAATATATATAGATAATGGAAAGCAATAAGTGAATTGGGATATGATTAGAACTCAATCAATAAAGATATGATTAGGATTACCAACTAATTTGGATAGGAATATGATTAATTAAAATAAGAAGTAATCTATCTAATACTAGATATGATTCAAATAGGATTAGAATTTCTAATGGACAAGTCTCTCCATAAATTTAAATCAAATAAATTATTTAAATCCAAATCATATGAATTCAAATCCAAATCTAAATTCAAATCAAATTCAACATAATAACTTTAAGATAAATTTAATGTTTATCAAATCAATTTAAATCATATAATAGATAAATCGTTAAATCAAATAATATTTCAAATCTAGATTAGATAATTCTTAATGCCACAATTAGTCACCATAAGTATTTTAAATAATGTTTGATTTTATCAAATAAGGTAAAATATATTTTATAAATCTAAATCTTACTCAAAATAAGTTACTAAATCTTTTTATTGCTCCAAAAATAATCATTATTTTCAAACTTTTTTCGAAACCGATATTTTTTTTGAAAATCCAAACATAATAATAAATAACTTTATAATTTCAATAATAAAATTTCAAGAACAAATATTTATCAAAACTAAATAGTACTTTCAAATCGTTAATTACAAACTACATTTTGAAATGCAGAAAAATAATAATAAATATCTTTTACAAAGTTTCAAAAATAAATACTTTCAAAAACAATAAAATAAATTTAAAAAAAAATGAGAAACAGGGGTTACAAATCTACCCACCTTAGAAAAATTTCGTCCTCGAAATTTAAGGATGACAGAAAAAATAGGCTTGGTTGGTCAGGTTAAAAGATAGAAAAATTTAAAAAGAAATAATGATCAATGAGATAAAAATAATATTTTTTTTTCTTAATAAGAAGATTGATCAAGAAGGATGGAAGAATTTAGTCAATGAATATAGTTCGGAGGAGTATTACCTACATGACATCTAAGTTGTCACTCATCAATCTTATAAATTCGTATCCTCAAGAATATTTTTTAAAAAAATTCCTCAAATTCAATCATATATTTTTTAAAATCACTAACTCAATTTAATACCGTAATGTAGCAATCAGGAATATCATCTTATCAAATTCGCAACCCTTAATCCAACTTGATAAATATCTCCAAAATCTAACTTCACAAAACTTTAAATTCCTCAATTTTATTTTCAATTCAAAATTGAACTTTTGATAATCTTCTAAAAAATTTAAATTCTATAAATTTTCAAATCATATCTCAATTTTATTGATCAAATCAAAATTATTTCCTTTAAAAATTAAATATTCGACCTTATCAATAATTTATCGATCATATAAAAATTTAAACCTCAGAATACCAAAAGCTAAAAATTTCATCTTCAACAGTAACCAAATATTCAATTTATCAATCGAGAATTCTATTCATCTTTGATTAGAGTAATTTATCAAATCACAATTTCAACTTCATCAAATAGGGCATCTCAAAATTCAACGAATATCACCACATTAATCATGTAGCCTATGTAACAACCTTAACTACCCATACAATCAATTCAAAATAATTATATGGGTTACCCACGGTGTACCTAGTCCTAGGCCTAGTCATTTTTTAAAAAATAAATCAACTTAATTGTGAATGAGCATCCTAATCGCAGGCTTGCAGTAGTACGACTAATATAGGTACTACCACAAGTTCTCATAATTTTGAGAAAACGGACCTGCATGGGCCACCATAAAAACTTGTCACGACCCGCTCCCGCTTTTCGGGATACGAGTACGTGTCCAAGCCCAGCCTACGCCGCAGCATCGGCGGTAGTACGCTGTCTGAGCTCAATATAAATCTCAAATACAACAAATATCTCTATTTTGCTCATTCACAATAATTATTTTAATTACAACTCCAATAATACATTCAAATTTACATACAGATACAAACCCGCTACATGTGACTATTCTATCTAGAATCTATGGTTGGCCTCAAAGATAGCTCTAACTCCACCCGAAGGAACCCAGAAGTCATCGAAAATAGTCATCAAGAATCTGTCAACTGAAAAATGGTTATCCAGTCAGGATTGGAGCAAGATCACCATAACACTACATTACACAATATATTATACAAGCATGAAGGAATGATAAAGGGAATTTAACTGAAGATAAGTATAGGCATGACATTATATGATAAGAAAGTACCTTTGAGACATGATAATAATATAAAGGTAGACTTGACATACCACTAAGACATGATGACAATAAGAAGGTAGACTTGACGAAAGAAGAACAAAAGACAATAGGGCAACAATAATTAGGTCACGTGTACTGTGTGTTTTAGAATACCAACTTTCAGCATGCGGACGGCTTGGGATATCCGTCAGTCATACGTGTGGTGCATGACTGATATTATGCAATCAATGTATAGGGAGTCTGTATTCAATTCGTTGACCACATGCTTACTTGTTGTATTCTTCCGCCCGACTCACTCACAATACATGTCCACTACGATAAACATTAGCAATACGATAAACTGTAATCAATAGGAAATAATGAGTAAGGCATGAACATGTATATATATCCAACCGATTCTAACTCTCGTGCACAATAGTAATCATGAACAATGACAATCATGAACCATAAGGGAGTAATAGTGAAAAGGCGACATGAAACATGTAGTATAAAAATAAAGGAAATATAGGTCATAGTGATACTTGCCTCGGTTTGATTTGAAGCTGACTGCCACGATATTGTCATGTTGGCACATAAATAGTCTCAGAAGTTAAAGCTACGCAAGATGATTTTAGATGATGAGACGGGCCTCTAAAATAAAAATAAAAATAAAATATTTTGGAAAATTGTTGAGAAAAATATATGATGTGTACTTTTTCATCAGCTTTCCGAAACTTCAAACGGATCGTGATTCCGATTCCTGGTTCTCTCGGAATCTCGAAAACATCAACGTGTCAAATTTCGGACAACTGACACTCCACGAATTTTCTAGAAATTTAGGTTATAATTATTTGAAAATAAATTTTATATTCAGAAAATATACCTCGAGACGGTTACAACAAAAAAAACTGGAGGTCAAACGGAGTCCGGAGTTGGAAGTTATGGCCCTTCGAAGTTGGTAAAACATTTGAAAAGGAAGGCTGAATTTGTGACGAATTTGGGGTAATTATGACGAAAAAAGAGAGAAATTTTTGAAAAAGAAGGTACGAAGATGATTTTATTTTATAGGTTCAATATATATAGATAATGGAAAGCAATAAGTGAATTGGGATATGATTAGAACTCAATCAATAAAGATATGATTAGGATTACCAACTAATTTGGATAGGAATATGATTAATTAAAATAAGAAGTAATCTATCTAATACTAGATATGATTCAAATAGGATTAGAATTTCTAATGGACAAGTCTCTCCATAAATTTAAATCAAATAAATTATTTAAATCCAAATCATATGAATTCAAATCCAAATCTAAATTCAAATCAAATTCAACATAATAACTTTAAGATAAATTTAATGTTTATCAAATCAATTTAAATCATATAATAGATAAATCGTTAAATCAAATAATATTTCAAATCTAGATTAGATAATTCTTAATGCCACAATTAGTCACCATAAGTATTTTAAATAATGTTTGATTTTATCAAATAAGGTAAAATATATTTTATAAATCTAAATCTTACTCAAAATAAGTTACTAAATCTTTTTATTGCTCCAAAAATAATCATTATTTTCAAACTTTTTTCGAAACCGATATTTTTTTTTGAAAATCCAAACATAATAATAAATAACTTTATAATTTCAATAATAAAATTTCAAGAACAAATATTTATCAAAACTAAATAGTACTTTCAAATCGTTAATTACAAACTACATTTTGAAATGCAGAAAAATAATAATAAATATCTTTTACAAAGTTTCAAAAATAAATACTTTCAAACACAATAAATAAATTTAAAAAAAAATGAGAAACAGGGGTTACATTATTGGCTGGTGCGATCATTTGGGTGCTGTGGAAGAACAGGAACAAGCATCGATATGTGGGGCGTGGTGCTGGGTCGGACTTCTTAGTTCGGGAGGTGAAGAGACAATTTCGGAAGTCGCTTTCGAGTTGTCGTCATCTTCTGCCTATTCGTCATTGGGCTTAAGAGTAGTATTTTTAGTCTGTTTTCTTTCTTTGTCTTTGTTACCATGAGGTCGGATGTACTCATTACCCTCTTTTTTCAATAAAGGTAATGGTTTAAAATATATATATATATATATATATATATGTATATATATACATATAAGAGAAAAAGGGATATATATATATATATATATATATATATATATATATATATATATATATATATATATATATATACATATATGGTAGAAATACTTGGATGTAAATCTAGAGACTACTACCCACAAGTCCAGAATCTAATTATCATGATATAACTCAAAAATTATAACTAAAATATCAGAAAATCAAAATATGACAAATCAACTCAATAATATATATGTCAAAATTGCCTGAAACGCAACTCGAGACCCAAATCGCAATATAC
This sequence comes from Iris pallida, assembly GCA_029216955.1. NCBI lineage: Eukaryota > Viridiplantae > Streptophyta > Magnoliopsida > Asparagales > Iridaceae > Iris > Iris pallida. The sequence goes on along the minus strand of JANAVB010013069.1, from coordinate 336,862 downwards.
ACAACTAGAACCCGCGAAACTTGGCAAACACGAAGGTATCTATGTGTGTGATGTGCTCGGATACTTATGGGGTCGATCCTGTGTCTGTATCGTGTCCACGAAGTGCATATCGGAAAACTGAAATACGCGTGTCGGAACGTGTACGTGCACGTGCGTTTTGCCCAATTGGACGTCGCACGCAACGCGAGAAGCCTCGTGCTCGTACACGTAGCTAGGTAGGGTCCCAGGCTAGGTCTAGGATACACTGACACGACACCACGTCGTGTCTACGCGACACAGGATACGCGGATCCCGTGCGGCCTCTGTGCGCATGCGTACGTGCTCGTGGACGTGTGTCGAGCCACGTGGCTCGCGACACAAGCCACGACGCGACTCGAGATCGAGTCCCTTGGTAGCCTAGGTATAGGGCTTCGTGCTCGTGCTCCTGGAACGGGTTCTCGACGCGTCGTGTTCGCATACGAAGGCCGTGTCAGCGTCGATTTTCAGTCGCATGCACAGTGCGGGCTGAATCGTGCGCGTCGGATTTCTTCGCTCACGCTCCACGAAACGTCGTGAAAATTTAGGAGCACGTGGGCAGAGGTTGCCCCCATGCGTTCATAAAATTTCATGCTTAACGGAGCCCATGCGTCGAGTTATGACGCACAGACAGCAGGGCATGCACGGGCCGTGCACGACCTCTCGTACAGCGTGTTCGTGTCCGTTTTGGACACGAACACGAGCCCAAAATGTGTCAAAAACTAGGGTTTCAAGGTCCTTATGTCTAGGACTATCAAAACATATAAATAGTTTCAGAAATTAACCTGTTTTAATTTATTGGGTAATTATGTCGAACACCTATTGAAACTCTCCGATACGTGTCCGATACGCATATCGAACGGCCACAAAATCGAACAAAACTAAACCTACATGTCGAGGGTACCTAGATGCATGCTAATATGAAGAAATTGCAGAAGAAACAATGGTAGGACGAGGTTTACCTATTGAGAGTTGGAATCTCAATGAAAGTGAATCCTCGAACGCTTTGACGACCAGTTTCTCCTGAACAACATCCTTAAATCCTTGTTAGCAATGATCCAGCAAGTACCTCTCCTTCCAATGGTCACAACGCAATTCGTTTGACGCAAATCGGATGCCGGATGAGAAAATAGGATTTTTGGAGAAATTGAGAAAGTAGGGTTTGTAAAGGCGTGTCAAAGCCATGCATATGCTTATGTTGGGATGGGGGGCCGGCCAAGGGGAGTTAGATTAGCGTTAGGGTTTGCTCATGGGCCAAATGTACTTCTAAGTTAAGTTAAAAAGCCCATTAGTCAAAAGGCAAAAAGGCTAATTGACTTAAGCCCTTAAATTAACTCCAAAAATTTCCTAATTCGGCCGAAAGCCCAAATTAAGTTTATAGTATCAAATTAAGTCTTATGAGTCATGTTGGGCCTCTAACTAAGGTTAAACAAGTTGTTAGTCTAATTACCAATTAATATTACTTATTAAATTCAGGAAATCACATAATTAATCAATTGACTAAAATACCCTTATATGAAAAAGTGAGTGTGACAAATCTACCCTCTTTAAAATAATTTTGTCCTCGAAATTAAAGACAAAACTGAACAGATAAGAAGGTTAGAAAAATCATACCTCAAGACTGAAAAAGATAAGGGTATTGCTCGTGTATCTCATCCTCCTGTAGAAGCATGAAAATTTCAGCAGTCTTGACAACCATGCACCCAAGCCAGGAAAGTCAGATGCGCCCAATTCACCAGAGCAAGTTATGCGCCCAAGTCACCAGAGCAAGCTATGCGCCCATGTGCCTACTCTGGACTTCTCCAGAAGGGGGCGCATAGCCCTGTTTCAAGCTATGCGTCCAAGTCAGGACAGCCCCCGACTCGGTCAAACCCATGATCAATCGTGCACCGAAGCATACGTCCATGTCAGTTTCCACGAGCAGTCGTGCACCGAAGTATGCGGCCAGGTCAACCCCATGATCAATCCACGATCACGTAGTCTGCATGTGCCTACGCTCTATACGCCCAAAGCAGGACTATGCGCCCATATGAAAATCAATGTATTTTCTCATGTGGACGCATAACATTATTCCACTACGGAAACGACTATAAAAAGGGGTCTCATACCTCTTCAAAGAATAGAACGGAGAGCATTTCAAGAGCTAAATTGCTGCACTTCTTGCCAGTGGGCCAAGAGTTAGCAATTTTCTTAAATTTTCTCCCATTTTTTTAATCGGAGTGTCAACGGAGTAAAGGAGCAACTGTCGCTCGATCTCCATCGTCCCATTTCCCAGAATTCTTTTTGTACGCGGGGATCCTCAGCGCAGGATCTCTCAGGCGTACTCGATTTGTGGTGCCTTGCGCCCAAAAGAAAAGATAGTGTTTCTTCTTCTTTTTTGTGTGTGTCCATAAAAAAGGCGACTCTGCTTGGGACTACCTTTTCCTCTGACGAGAAGGTGGTGTCGCAATCCGATACCGATAAAGTGGGGAGGACTCAGAAGATGTTGATCGTGAAGTTCGATCAGCAGACGTTTGAAGAGATGCTTTCGAGGGACGGCTCTACTCCCTCAAAATCAGTAAAGCCAAACAAGTCTCGCAAGACTTGGCTTCCGAAGGCTCGTGGTGCATATCCTGCCAATGTCATAGAAGATATACAACCAAATGACTCTGTCACGTGGGCGCATAGGCCTTTCACATGGGCACACGGAGCTCCTCTGTGGGCGCATAGCTCTGCCACAGAGGCTCCTGACATAAAGAATGCACATACCGTTCCGGGCTCTACTAGTCCAGTGACTTCTCTCTTGTGCAATCAACAACAGAGTGTTCAACGCTCGATACTTGGCAAATAAAAATACTACGATGCCAGGAATCGAAGTGTTCGACACTCTGGACAAACTCAGCGAGGCTCACAAACTAAGGAGACAAAACTAGAAAAATACAACTCTACTTCACCAAGCATGCGCCCAAAGCTATGCGCCCAAGCGGGTGTGTGGGCGCATAACTCTGGCCAGAAGACTTCTGTTTTCGACAGATTATGCAGCCAGGGTCATGCGCCCAAGCTCTACTGACCCATACTATGCGCCTATATCCAGGAAGCTCAGGCATGCTGCCAAGACTTCTGGGAAGCATGTGTCCAAAGGAAGACTCCAGGGTCTATGCGCCCACAGCAATAAGACAGGCCCCAACGCGTATAGCACGGGGCTGTCTTCAAGGTCATCATAGAACTTAGGTGTGGGGGTTGCCCCTGCACGTGAACTAAGTTCGAATGTGCCAACTTTCCTTACAAACCAATATGCAAATCTCGACGATGGATTTGACATGGGTTTTAAGGCAAAACACCCTTCCGCTGACTTACGCGACATGATAAATCATAAGCATAAAGCGAGGAAAGATACGACAATTCATGGCGTACATCCGTGCACCAGTATTGTCATCAACTGCTGCTGCTCCAAAGCAACGAGAGTACCTCAGAGGCAGTCTGAGTTTCGATGACTGCATCGCTCTGATGATAAAAAGCCGTTGTGTGTTTCATCCGACATGGCTTCATGAGATCCTTCTTATGGGAGCCCCAATCAAAGAAGGTGGACCATGAACCCAACTTTTTCTCTCAGTTCTGCGAACAGAAGAAGAAGAAGTCTGCCAATAGATTGCCAACGAGCTGTTACATCTGAAGGAGTCTGTATGGGTACTCGATCAAGGACGAGATTTCGTATAGATGACGAGGACTCCCAAGATGGAGGTGATGATCCTTCAGCTGGGGATAGTATTCCCTCAGAGTCTGAAGCAGATGACCTTCACACCGGGGGTAGCCTTCTAGATGACGATGATCTCTCCGAGTCTGACGGTGACTATCTACCTCCCCTACCTAAAGACGAAGGACTTTTCAACTCAGAGACAGACAGTATCAGCACCAGTTGTACTGTTTCCTCTGTTCATCCTCGTATGTTATCTACATACAAGGCGGATGGAGAGAGAGCTAAAGAAGCCAGTGATCAGACCAACAAATGGTTAGAGGGCCTTGAAACAGCATTTGCCAAGATCACTGATATGCTTACCAGTATCATGGCGGTCCAAGATGCTGGGGCTGTTCCTCCACCTCAACCAAACGTCTCAGCACACGTTAGTCTGGCTCATAGCAACAACCCTCCTTCACTGCAGAAGAAGTATTATTCCGTTGTGTCTCCTCCAAATCTTGCAAATGCTGGGGGCGGTCCTTCACCAATGATGCTTGATAACCGTACAGCAGCCGTTTCTTAACATCTGCTCAATCAATAGGATTCAATTGATTCTTTTCTTGCCCGTCTCGATATCATCTCACACAAAGACGAGCTTCAGAAGATGGGGATATCTCAACCTTATCCATCTGAATAGGAGAATGCTACTTGCCCTCCTAACTACAAGCCGCTGACGCTAAATTCATTGATGGAATGACTTATCCTCGCCAACACATGACATACTTCAACACGCAGACTCTACACTTACCCAGGGAAGATCTGTTCTTGTCAAAGCAGTTTATTAGCACCTTACAGGGGGTAGCTTTTGAATGGTTCTGCAGTCTGCCCGACGGTTGTATTAATTCTTTAAACATTTGGAGAGGTTATTCTTCAACAGGTTTTATGAGAGTGGCATGTATGTTAGTATGTCCACCCTCATTGAGACCAAGCAAAGGAGGACTGAGTCAGTCATTGCTTTCATCGAACGCTTCAGGCGACTAGCATTGAAGATGCCCTTCGGTATACCAGATTATGGATACTTGTCGACATAACTTCCTTCCTATAGTAAAGTTCTGTCTGGGTATACATAAGTATGATACATGGCCCGCTTTCATTGGGGCCGCTGATGCTGCTGAAAATGACGTCCCTAATCTTGAATTACTGGGGTTAAAAATACCCAAATCTGAAGAAAAAGGCAAGAACCCTCAAACTATCCCAGTCCGTGGGGGTAAAGGAAAAGAAGTCTTGAAGGTCGACACTTCCAAGGGAGCTTCCAATTCTCAGGGCGCTCCTGACAAACCTAAGGAGACTTTCTTCTTTGACGAGGATAATGTTATTACCATTTTTTATATATTTACGAAGGGTAATAAACTGACATTGCCTCCACCATGACGTCCTGCGGAGGCGAACCAACTCAACGATCCCAAATACTGTCTTTATCATCATTACGTGCACGACTCTACCAAGGATTGCACCGTCCTGAAGAAGAAGATACAACAGCTTATCGACAACCAAGTGATCAACCTCGAAGCTGAAGACAATATCGTATCTTCTAACATGATCTCTCTTCAATTTGGTGACTTTCCTCCCACAGAAGTCCCAGATGGCGTAGTTCCAATCCCCAAGACAATAATAGAAGTCATCAACCTGCCGCCAGCTCGCAACTCAACCTTGGTGCCACTCACGACTGAACATGGGGGTCCATCGGAACCTTGTACAAGAAATAATACAGGGGGTAGTATCTTCCAAAGTAAAGAGGGACAAGAAATACAAATCATGTCATATGGTATCTTTTCCCATTTACGAAGTTCTATCTGATGAGACGCGATCTGGGAAGGCTTACCTACGGACTTATGATGTCACTACCACATTTCTAGTGTGAGGGTATTTTTGTCATTTTGGGGTATTTTTGAATTTATTAGAATTAATTAGAATTTATGGGGATTTTTAGGAATTTATTTGGAATTGTTTGACTGAGTTGACTTTTGGCTAAGTTTTGACCTTGTAGGCCCACCTAGAGACTAACCCTAGTTAGTGGAGCTTGGTTAGGTCAAGTGACCCTAATCTAATTAGCATGACTTAAGTTAGTGCTTAGAGACTCACTAGAAATGGGATTAGAAGTTTTAGAAATCTTTTGATTAGTGAATGGCTTGTGGTTTCACAAGTCATATTGTGACTTAGCTAGTTTGGACTCAAACCTAGCTCAACCCCCTACCCTAACCCTTGGCCGGCCACACCTTATCCATAGGGAACCCCACCCTATATAAACCCCTCTCAAACTTAGGGCTAGCCTCCCTCTTTAGAAATTTTGGATCCAAGTGGAAAGAGGTGAGTTCTTGATTTGTAAATTCCATATTAATTCCATTTTAACTCCTAAAATCCTCAAACTTGTTGCAATAGTTCCTAATAGTGATTTGCTTGCTGTTGTGGAGGTTTGGTTCAGTTTGGAGATAATTTGGAGAAGTTGGGATACCAAGTGAGGAGCACAAAGAGGCTTTTATTCTATTAATCTTCACGTTGAGGTAAACTCTCATTCCTCCATAAATTCTCCTGTAGTTTCCATGAATAGGAACCCTAAGGTCCCCCCCCCCCTAAGGTTCGTATTGGGTTGTGTCCAGTACCCTTTGTTTCGTGTCCGTTCTGGACACGTATCTGAGCCATTGTTGCAGTGTTTGTCGAAATGCCTCAAAGGGCATTTCGATCTCATTTGTTCAATGTTTTTAAATAGGAAATATAGATTTATCATGGTTTATTGGTCCCTAATCTTCTGTGATGCTTATTGTGTCGTTTTGTATCGGATTCATTGTCTGGACACGCGCTGCACTAGCCCGTGCGCGGCTACAGTGTTTTCCCCTGCATTTCGGGGTCCACTGTGGACACGACACGGCTCGCATTGACACCATATTTTGGGAGAGTGTTGGGGCATACACTGACACTCTTTTCCCCAAATTTCACTGGATATTATGTTGTGGTTTGGAAGTTATTCGTGGTGCACTGGGTTTTCACTGGAGCTGTACACGTGTGTGTGTGGTCACTGATACGGGTTCTTATCTCTGGACACGACACACTAGGACACTGTGCAGGGGTATGGACACTTAGCTGGACACTAGGTGTACCTACTCCTATGTATACGAGACTTGGTTTGCACCCTACTGTGCACACGAGCCTCGTGCACACGTGCACGAGACTGTCCTAGTTTGGACTGTGTCCCCTATACTGTTTTGTGTATTTTCCTAGTTTGGACACTTTGTGTCCACTTGGGTGGACACAAATAACTTGTACAACATATATGTAATGTAAATTTACATTACCAACTATTATTTTGTGTTAAATGGATTCTTCAATAGCTTATTTGCCAAAACAATTTCTGAAAACATGAGTATCAGTTTCCTGGTTCTCCAGATTTTTGGGTTGAATTTTGTTCCAGTTTTGGCCTAATTACTACTACTACATTTTGGTTTTTAGCTCATAAATCACTACTTTTATATGTTGTCTAACTGTAGGTTTGAAATGGGATTAATTGGTTGTGTGTTGATCTCAAAATAGGGGATGACTAAGAACTGAAACTTGGTTCAGTTTTGAACCTTAAAGGCTGTGTGATTTTGATGAGTTAAAGTTTATTCCATTGATTCCTGCTTTTTACATCATCTACCTTACTGTCACTTCCTGCATAATATTAGACACACACTCTCCTTGACAGTTCACACACACTTGTTCCTGTACAATGTTTTTTCTGCACACATTCACTTTACTGTCACATAATTTTAATTCCTGCACTTGCCTGTACACTAGCCACTACTTCCTGTAAATTGTTCCCCCACATGCACACACATTGATTCCTGCTTCCAGTTTCTTCACTGCCTTTTGTTATGCACTGTCACACACTTTCCCTCATGCCTACTTTCCTGTCATTTGTTTTCCCCACACACACATGCTTCTCTCTATATTACATCTATGTATATATATTATGTGTAGGAACATGATACATGTATATGTATGTTTAGGTAATGGTGGTTTTATGTCCAAGTATCTAATGTATGCCCTACATTCAATGTGTATATATATATATATTATTTATGAATGTCTAGATAGGTATGTGTATCTAAATATATGCAATATATTGTGTATATATGAGGATACATATATATATAAGAATCATAACATGAAGTTATGTGTGTTGTGTATAAGTATCATATGGAGGCCTATGGTTATTAGCCTATAGGTATATAGGGATATTCATGAACTTGCATGATGATATGTGTGATGTTGGTTGACTTGTGTTATATAGGTTGTAAAGACTTGGTATGCTAGCATAGGCTAGTTTAGCCTTGTTTAGACTAGTATGGACTAGTTAGGCCTAGTTTAGACTCAACTAGACTTGATTGACCTAGTTTGACTTCTAGGGTTGACCAAAGTTGACCAAGAGTTGACTTTGGCCTAGATTGACCTAGAATCATGTAGAATGCATAGTAGGACTCCATGTTACTATTCTGGACTTGTTGTGACTTGTGCTGTTCTGTTTAGGAGCCAGACACCACTCCTTGGACAGTACGTTTCATACCGGACACTCAGTTACATGCGAGTACATTCTCTGATCAGTTCATATCCTACTTAGAATTATTTCCTGCAGTAGATTACTTTACTTGTACTGTCACGATGGTCACACAGATTGGTACTATATGGATCCCTTCTTGAGATGTTATCCTTAGGGAGCATCAGGTACTACATGTTCTGTGCGTTTCACTTACATGGCGTATCACATGCTTCATTGGTTCTTTGATCACTTACGACATATACTTTTATGATCGTAGAGTCTTCCTAGAATCCTTATCCCATTCATGGGACTACTATGTATCACCTTCGGGGTCTATCACCTACGGGGTTCATCACCTTCGGGGTCTATCACCTTCGGGGTCTGTTACATAGCATCATATAACATAACCTGGCCGGATCCTTGTGTATCGATTGGGGGTACGGGGGAGTATAAATGGACATGTGAATAATATCCAAGTAGTGTAGTATCAGAATCTTTTCCATAGTGTAGCATCAGAATCTCCTATGCCATTTACATGTTCATATTGTACTCTGATTCACTAGTCACTGCTAGCTCTCTATGTATAGTAGATATTTCTATTACAGTTCTCTCTCTGTTTACATACTGCACTTCTTCAGTACCCGTATCTTACTTTACTGCATGTCTTTATTTTCTAACCTGCTATGATCTGTTGAGATGTACTGTGCTCGCTCCTGTCCTGACTGGACCTGTTGAAAATATTACAGAGGACGAGGAGGAGGCTTGCCTGGACACCTACTACGGGGCAGCCCTAGACGACACTTGTGAGCTGGACCCTCTGGAGGATCCAGTAGTAGCTGAGGACCTTCCCCCGACTGTTTAGACTAGTCTAGATAGTTTATTATCTTTGTAGTCTGGAGACTTGTTCTAGTTAGACTTTTATGTGGAGATCAGTTCTGTATATATTCTTTTATCTGAGACTTGTACTGCTGGGATTATCTTAGACTACTGTTTTATCTATTTCATTTCCTTGAGTTCTGTTCATATCGTGCTATATCTTCCTTAGTTGTGATTGAGTTTTTATTGTTTTGTTACCCCCATTCGGGGAGTATAAACTGTTTAGATATTACATTGCTAGATGTTGTGACCTAGGACAGCGTTCTACCGCCGACACTGCGGCGTAGGCTGGACGTACCCACGTCTCGTGCCTTACTCTAGGGTGCGGGTCGTGACACGTTTTTAGTGGTGGCCCATGCAGGTCTAGACTAGAAGTGTAGTGGTGCTCGAACTAGAGTATCACTGCAGCCTGCTATAGGATATAGGACATTAATTTTAAGATACTCAATCACCTTAGGAAAAATTCCTTTTATTGCCATCTAAATTCTTTTGTCTGCTGATCCTTTGAATTATGATTGTCCGCCTTTGTTATTTCGCTTCTTTCTCAGAAATTGATACTCTTGTTTGTCTATCTTCAGGATGGTAGAGACTCGTTCACAGCGTGCCGTCCATGACGATGCTATAGAGGGGACTGCTACCTCTCAGCCAGCACGGCGAGGCCAGGGGACTGCAGCTCTTGTCACCTCAGCTCGTGTTGAGACCTCGGCAGCCGCAGCAGGGGATATGCATCCACCGACTGGGAGGCAGGACCCGGTCATTCCAGAGGATCCTTTCCATCTACCACCGCCTCCAGGACATGTGGACGCCGCTCAGATGTTCGCTTATTTTCAGCAGTTCATGGACCGCCAGCAGGCTCGGCAGGACCGAGGCATGGAGTTGGCTGTCACGACAGCCGCAGCTCGACCGGTGGTGCAGCAGCAGAGGACACCGGGGATCGAGCAGTTCCAGAAGATGAGTCCCAGGGATTTCATGGGGACTGAGGGGATCATATATGCCGATGAGTGGATCGAGCATATGGAGGAGATTTTTCGCTTGGCCAGGATTCCGGCAGACCTTCAGATCGAGGCCACAGCTAGCCGGATGCGAGATCTTGCTCGCACCTGGTATCCGTCGGACCCCAGGGTGGGAGTACCAGGGCAGACTTGGGAGCAGTTCAGGGGCTTCTTCAAGAAGAAGTTCTTTCCAGACTCGGCAGTCAGAGCCTTGGAGACACAGTTTGAGAGCTTGGTCCAAGGGAGCCTCTCAGTTGAGGAGTATGCGGGGGAGTTTGGCCGTCTCGGCAGGTTTGTTGAGGGTCTGAGCGAGACGGCGAGGGCCCAGAGGTTCCGAAAGGGTCTGGTCAAGGAGGTCAAGTCCCTGACCAAGGGGAACAGAGATGCTACTTTTGAGGAGATCTTGACGGGCGCGCTGCTAGCAGAGGATGATCTTGAGCTTAGGCTCAAGAGAGGGAGAGACCCAGTTGGGGGCAGTAGCAGCAGCGGGGGCCAGGCCAAGAGGCCCCACTTTTAGTCTCAGCAGCCGAGGCAGTTCCAGCCTCAGCCGATCCAGCAGAGGCCAGCTCAGCACCAGCAGCAGCCGAGGCAGCACCAGCAGGACCAGAGGCAGGTTACCACTTGTGGATACTGTAAGAGGTCTGGGCACGTCTTCAATAAGTGCCGGAAGAGGCTGGGCCTGTGCCTAGTGTGTGGCTCAGCAGATCACTAGATGAGGGAGTGCCGTATGGGACGAGCAGCTCAGGGAGGTGGAGCCAGAGCACCAGTAGGCCAGCAGCGGGGACCAGCCCTGCCGACGCAGCAGCAGAGGTTCGTCCAGCACCAGCAGCAGGCCAGGGGAGGCCAGCAGGGGCGAGCTTTCGCCATGGCAGCTGGAGATGCAGAGGTGACTGGAGAGCTGATTACAGGTGCGATTCTTCTCGACTCCAGCCCAGCATTTGCATTGTTTGATTCCGGTGCATCGCATAGCTTCATTTCAGTATCTTTTGCGATTAGACACGGTATCATAGCTGAATCGTTGCCTAGGACTTACAAGATCACGACCGGGGGTGGTATTATCCTCGTGAGTGATGTTTGTAAGGGTCGGAGAGTAGTTTTAGGAGGCCGCGAGTTGGAGGTGAGCCTGCTCGTAATGCCATTACCGAACTACGATATAGTACTAGGCATGGATTGGTTGAGCAGGTACCACGCCAGCATCGATTGCAGAGGGGGTAGAGTTCTCTTCATAGCGCCGGGGGAGCCAGAGTTCGAGTACTCCAGACGTCAGGCAGAGCAGAGCAGCGGAGTCTTCTGTGGAGTCTCGGTCGAGGAGCAGACGATTCTACACCCCTTGATAGCAGAGTATATGGATGTTTTCCCGGAGGAGTTGCCGGGACTGCCACCAGACAGGGACATAGAGTTCTCGATAGACTTGGTTCCAGGAGCGGAGCCTATTTTTCAGCATGTCTATCGGGTGAACAACAGCGAGCTGGTGGAGCTGAAGAAGCAAGTGGATGAGCTACAGGACAAGGGCTTCATCCGCTCGAGTTCGTCGCCATGGGGTGCACCAGTGTTGTTCGTGCCGAAGAAGGATGGGTCAGTACGCATGTGTATTGACTATAGGGCACTCAACAACCTCACGATCAAGAACAAATACCCACTGCCGCGGATCGACGATCTGTTTGACCAGTTGAGCGGAGCCCGGGTATTTTCCAAGATTGATCTGAGGTCGGGATATCACCAGGTGAAGGTGAAGGGGGAGGATATCCCCAAGACCGCTTTCAGGACGCGGTATGGACAGTTCGAGTTTTTGGTTATGCCATTTGGGCTAACCAATGCACCCGCAGTATTTATGAACCTGATGAACAAGGTGTTCCATCAGTATCTGGATCAGTTTGTAGTAGTGTTTATTGATGATATCCTGATATATTCCAAGACTGAGGAGGAGCATGAGGAGCATCTGCGGATAGTGCTGGAGATTCTCAGGAAGGAGCAGCTTTATGGAAAACTCTCCAAGTGTGAGTTTTTCTTGGACCGGGTGGATTTCTTGGGGCACGTTGTGACTGGAGATGGTATCTCAGTTGACCCCAAGAAGATTGTAGCAGTCGAGGCATGGGCAGCGCCGACATCAGTTGCAGAGATCAGGAGCTTCCTGGGGCTGGCAGGATATTACCGGAGATTTGTGCAGGATTTCTCCCGGGTTGCAGAGCCGTTGACACGGTTTACCCGGAAGGATACTGAGTATGTATGGTCAGAGGAGTGTCAGGCGGCTTTTGATGAGTTGAAGAAGCGGCTGACGACAGCTCCGATTCTGACGTTGCCTTCAGGATCAGATGGATTCACTATTTATAGTGATGCTTCAGAGAAGGGGCTGGGTTGTGTGTTGCAGCAGCACGGGAAGGTAATTGCCTATGCTTCCAGGCAGTTACGTCCCCATGAGAAGAATTACCCTACCCACGACCTGGAGCTGGCAGCTGTGATTTTTGCTTTGAAGCTGTGGAAGCATTATCTGTATGGTGAGCGGGTGGAGATCTTCACAGATCACAAGAGCCTAAAGTATGTGTTCACTCAGAAGGAGTTGAACATGAGACAGCGCAGATGGTTGGAGTTGATGAAGGACTTCGACATTGCACTGCAGTATCATCCCGGGAAGGCCAACGTGGTTGCCGATGCCTTGAGTAGGTATCCGACGGCCATGTGTTTGACCATAGATCGGCATTTGCTTGCCGACTTGGAGAGCCTAGGGATTGAGGTGATCGTGCCTGGGGTACAGATGCAGCTATGGGGGATGCAGATTCAGTCAGACTTGGTGGACAGGATCAAGGCGGCCCAGTTTCAGGATGTGGCTTTTCAGAGTATCAGAGAGCAGATCAGTATAGGAGTGGGGGATCCTGAGTTTTCACTTGCAGAGGATGGTGCCCTGAGGCACGGTGCCAGATTATGTGTGCCTAGCGGGGAGCTCAGAGAGCAGATTATGCAGGAGGCCCACAGATCTCAGTACTCTATACACCCGGGTGCCAATAAGATGTACCGAGATCTGCGGAAGCATGTATGGTGGTCAGGAATGAAGCGGAAGGTGTCCCAGTTTGTAGCTAGATGCTTGGTCTGTCAGCAGGTCAAGGCAGAGAGACAGAGGCCCGGTGGATTGTTGCAGCCGCTGCCCATTCCCGAGTGGAAATGGGAGCATATTACTATGGACTTTGTATCAGGATTGCCGCGTACCCCAGGAGGGAAAGACGCGATTTGGGTTATCGTGGATAGGTTGACCAAATCGGCCCATTTCTTGCCATTCAAGGTGGGCACGTCTACAGAGAGACTGGCAGAGTTATATATGCGGCAGATAGTCAGGATCCACGGAGTTCCGGTCAGCATCGTCTCAGATCGGGATAGCCGTTTTACTTTCCATTTCTGGAGGAGTCTGCAGACCAGCTTGGGCACTCAGCTCAAGTTCAGTACTGCGTACCACCCCCAGACGGACGGACAGTCGGAGCGGACTATTCAGACCCTTGAGGATATGCTGCGGACGTGCGTCCTGGACTTTGGAGGTTCCTGGGAGGATCATCTTCATTTGGTAGAGTTTGCCTATAACAATAGTTTCCTGGCCAGCATCGAGATGTCACCTTTCGAGGCTCTGTACGGGCGTAGGTGCCGTACACCCTTATCCTGGGATGATGTTGGTGAGCGAGCTTTGCTGGGGCCAGAGATGATTGTGGATGCGACCGAGAAGGTGAAGCTTATCAGGGACAGACTTCGCGTGGCGCAGGACAGACATCGGCACTGGGCCGATAGCCACCGGAGGCCCTTGGAGTTTGAGGTACAGATTAGAGTAGGATTAGATTTAGGTTGTTGTTTTGAATTTTTGATCATGTTGTTATTTATTAATTGAGACCTTGCTTGTGATTAGGTCGGAGACCAGGTTTTCTTGAGGATATCTCCGACTCGTGGTACGATACGTTTTGGTGGAGGCGGAAAGCTTAGCCCGCGCTTCATCGGCCCTTTCGTTATCAGCGGGAGAGTCGGTGACGTGGCTTACAGGCTAGACTTGTCGCCTGCACTTGTGGGGGTCCACAACGTATTTCATGTATCACAGTTGAGACGGTATATGGCTGACCCTAGCCATGTGCTCGATCATTCGGAGATTGAGGTGGGTCCTTCTCTCAGCTATCCAGAGCAGCCTGTGGAGATTCTGGATCGACGGGAGAAGGTTCTGAGGAACCAGGTGATACCCTTGGTACGCGTCGCATGGAGGCATCATTCTCCAGGAGAGTCTACCTGGGAGCGGGAGGATGAGATGCGCGAGCGGTACCCCTATCTTTTTGGACCGTGAGGTATACTTTCTATCCTTCTCATCAGTTGCTTTTCGCCTTTCAATTTCGAGGACGAAATTCTTTTAAGGAGGGTAGATTTGTCACTACCACATTTCTAGTGTGAGGGTATTTTTGTCATTTTGGGGTATTTTTGAATTCATTAGAATTAATTAGAATTTATGGGGATTTTTAGGAATTTATTTGGAATTGTTTGACTGAGTTGACTTTTGGCTAAGTTTTGACCTTGTAGGCCCACCTAGAGACTAACCCTAGTTAGTGGAGCTTGGTTAGGTCAAGTGACCCTAATCTAATTAGCATGACTTAAGTTAGTGCTTAGAGACTCACTAGAAATGGGATTAGAAGTTTTAGAAATCTTTTGATTAGTGAATGGCTTGTGGTTTCACAAGTCATATTGTGACTTAGCTAGTTTGGACTCAAACCTAGCTCAACCCCCTACCCTAACCCTTGGCCGGCCACACCTTATCCATAGGGAACCCCACCCTATATAAACCCCTCTCAAACTTAGGGCTAGCCTCCCTCTTTAGAAATTTTGGATCCAAGTGGAAAGAGGTGAGTTCTTGATTTGTAAATTCCATATTAATTCCATTTTAACTCCTAAAATCCTCAAACTTGTTGCAATAGTTCCTAATAGTGATTTACTTGCTGTTGTGGAGGTTTGGTTCAGTTTGGAGATAATTTGGAGAAGTTGGGATACCAAGTGAGGAGCACAAAGAGGCTTTTATTCCATTAATCTTCACGTTGAGGTAAACTCTCATTCCTCCATAAATTCTCCTGTAGTTTCCATGAATAGGAACCCTAAGGTCCCCCCCCCTAAGGTTCGTATTGGGTTGTGTCCAGTACCCTTTGTTTCGTGTCCGTTCTGGACACGTATCTGAGCCATTGTTGCAGTGTTTGTCGAAATGCCTCAAAGGGCATTTCGATCTCATTTGTTCAATGTTTTTAAATAGGAAATATAGATTTATCATGGTTTATTGGTCCCTAATCTTCTGTGATGCTTATTGGGTCGTTTTGTATCGGATTCATTGTCTGGACACGCGCCGCACTAGCCCGCGCGCGGCTACAGTGTTTTCCCCTGCATTTCGGGGTCCACTGTGGACACGACACGGCTCGCATTGACACCATATTTTGGGAGAGTGTTGGGGCATACACTGACACTCTTCTCCCCAAATTTCACTGGATATTATGCTGTGGTTTGGAAGTTATTCGTGGTGCACTGGGTTTTCACTGGAGCTGTGCACGTGTGTGTGTGGTCACTGATACGGGTTCTTATCTCTGGACACGACACACTAGGACACTGTGCAGGGGTATGGACACTTAGCTGGACACTAGGTGTACCTACTCCTATGTACACGAGACTTGGTTTGCACCCTACTGTGCACACGAGCCTCGTGCACACGTGCACGAGACTGTCCTAGTTTGGACTATGTCCCCTATACTGTTTTGTGTATTTTCCTAGTTTGGACACTTTGTGTCCACTTGGGTGGACACAAATAACTTGTACAACATGTATGCAATGTAAATTTACATTACCAACTATTATTTTGTGTTAAATGGATTCTTCAATAGCTTATTTGCCAAAATACAATTTCTGAAAACATGAGTATCAGTTTCCTGGTTCTCCAGATTTTTGGGTTGAATTTTGTTCCAGTTTTGGCCTAATTACTACTACTACATTTTGGTTTTTAGCTCATAAATCACTACTTTTATATGTTGTCTAACTGTAGGTTTGAAATGGGATTAATTGGTTGTGTGTTAATCTCAAAATAGGGGATGACATAACCTGGGTTTAAGAACTGAAACTTGGTTCAGTTTTGAACCTTAAAGGCTGTGTGATTTTGATGAGTTAAAGTTTATTCCATTGATTCCTGCTTTTTACATCATCTACCTTACTGTCACTTCCTGCATAATATTAGACACACACTCTCCTTGACAGTTCACACACACTTGTTCCTGTACAATGTTTTTCCTGCACACATTCACTTTACTGTCACATAATTTTAATTCCTGCACTTGCCTGTACACTAGCCACTACTTCCTGTAAATTGTTCCCCCACATGCACACACATTGATTCCTGCTTCCAGTTTCTTCACTGCCTTTTGTTTTGCACTGTCACACACTTTCCCTCATGCCTACTTTCCTGTCATTTGTTTTCCCCACACACACATGCTTCTCTCTATATTACATCTATGTATATATATTATGTGTAGGAACATGATACATGTATATGTATGTTTAGGTAATGGTGGTTTTATGTCCAAGTATCTAATGTATGCCCTACATTCAATGTGTATATATATATATTATTTATGAATGTCTAGATAGGTATGTGTATCTAAATATATGCAATATATTGTGTATATATGAGGATACATATATATATATAGGAATCATAACATGAAGTTATGTGTGTTGTGTATAAGTATCATATGGAGGCCTATGGTTATTAGCCTATAGGTATATAGGGATATTCATGAACTTGCATGATGATATGTGTGATGTTGGTTGACTTGTGTTATATAGGTTGTAAAGACTTGGTATGCTAGCATAGGCTAGTTTAGCCTTGTTTAGACTAGTATGGACTAGTTAGGCCTAGTTTAGACTCAACTAGACTTGATTGACCTAGTTTGACTTCTAGGGTTGACCAAAGTTGACCAAGAGTTGACTTTGGCCTAGATTGATCTAGAATCATGTAGAATGCATAGTAGGACTCCATGTTACTATTCTGGACTTTTTGTGACTTGTGCTGTTCTGTTTAGGAGCCAGACACCACTCCTTGGATAGTACGTTTCATACCGGACACTCAGTTACAGGCGAGTACATTCTCTGATCAGTTCATATCCTGCTTAGAATTATTTCCTGCAGTAGATTACTTTACTTGTACTGTCACGATGGTCACACAGATTGGTACTATATGGATCCCTTCTTGAGATGTTATCCTTAGGGAGCATCAGGTACTACATGTTCTGTGCGTTTCACTTACATGGCGTATCACATGCTTCATTGGTTCTTTGATCACTTACGACATATACTCTTATGATCGTAGAGTCTTCCTAGAATCCTTATCCCATTCATGGGACTACTATGTATCACCTTCGGGGTCTATCACCTACGGGGTTCATCACCTTCGGGGTCTATCACCTTCGGGGTCTGTTACATAGCATCATATAACATAACCTGGCCGGATCCTTGTGTATCGATTGGGGGTACGGGGGAGTATAAATGGACATGTGAATAATATCCAAGTAGTGTAGTATCAGAATCTTTTCCATAGTGTAGCATCAGAATCTCCTATGCCATTTACATGTTCATATTGTACTCTGATTCACTAGTCACTGCTAGCTCTCTATGTATAGTAGATATTTCTATTACAGTTCTCTCTCTGTTTACATACTGCACTTCTTCAGTACCCGTATCTTACTTTACTGCATGTCTTTATTTTCTAACCTGCTATGATCTGTTGAGATGTACTGTGCTCGCTCCTGTCCTGACTGGACCTGTTGAAAATATTACAGAGGACGAGGAGGAGGCTTGCCTGGACACCTACTACGGGGCAGCCCTAGACGACACTTGTGAGCTGGACCCTCTGGAGGATCCAGTAGTAGCTGAGGACCTTCCCCCGACTGTTTAGACTAGTCTAGATAGTTTATTATCTTTGTAGTCTGGAGACTTGTTCTAGTTAGACTTTTATGTGGAGATCAGTTCTGTACATATTCTTTTATCTGAGACTTGTACTGCTGGGATTATCTTAGACTACTGTTTTATCTATTTCATTTCCTTGAGTTCTGTTCATATCGTGCTATATCTTCCTTAGTTGTGATTGAGTTTTTATTGTTTTGTTACCCCATTCGGGGAGTATAAACTGTTTAGATATTACATTGCTAGATGTTGTGACCTAGGACAGCGTTCTACCGCCGACACTGCGGCTTAGGCTGGACGTACCCACGTCTCGTGCCTTACTCTAGGGTGCGGGTCGTGACATATGACCCTGCACAAGATGAAGTAGTACCTTCTCAAGCTCATGCTATCCCTACAAGTTCAGAAGCCGGTCCGTCTAAGCCCTCAACTACTGACAAAGCCAAGCAGAAGGGGACGTGATTTGACAAGTCTCTGAAGACGCCAACTCTCGAAGGCATGGATCGGCCTTACAACTTTCACATACTGGCACAGCTGGCCAATACACCTGCCAGGTTGTCTCTGATCGATCTATTGCGACTCTCCAAAGAAATACGGAAGGCCTTAAGTGAGGCATTACTACATGCCGACTCTTATCTCGCTGAAGTCAAAGCCCCCGCTGAAGATCTCGTCTCCTGTCCTCACTGCCACAGTACTATAGAAGTGGTGCCCAACATCACCTTTTCACAGGAGGACATGCTACTCAAAAACAATTGTCATGATAGACCTTTGTACTATACAGGGTATATCGGGACGATTAAGGTGGATCGGATGTATATCGATCCAGGTTCCTCCCTCAGCATCATTCCTCGAAGTGTACTCCAAATTCTAGGAATCCCTCTACACAAGCTATCTGCAACAAATACAACTATCATGGTTTTCAATGCTAGGAGAAACCACCCGCTAGGCAAGATCCGTCTCAAGTGCCAGATTGGTGATCTCCAAACAGAGGTTTCTTGTTATGTAATTGACACCAATGTATCCTACAACGTCTTGTTGGGACGTTCATGGATACACGAGAACATGATCGTTCCTTCTATACTTTACCAGTGCTTCAAGTACGTCAACAGCGATGGCATCGTAAAGACGGAGTTGCCGATGTCGATCCTTTTAATGGCATTGAAGCCTACTACGGAGATTCGGTACTTTATCAATCTCAACCTTCAAAGGATGATGGCAACGAAGCTGATGATAAAGCTGAAGTAAGTTCATCCGCCAGTGATGGTCTCCTGATTATCAGAGTCAAAGGACATACTACTCCAAAAAATACTCCAAAGCCTCTCACAATCTGGATTAAAAAGAAGAACCCTGATAAGGTCAAACCATTGACCATCACTCTCCGCAAAATACCTCGGGTGGAACCTGCTAAAGTTTGTCCTCCCAATCCTGAAGAGTTACCCTATGTGGTGAACTTGGCCAAGGCTGTGGCTCTTGTTCCAGACAATGATCCTCTTAATGAGTATATTAATACTCAAAATAATGTACCTTCAGTGGATGATGTTATCCCTGAAGAAGAACTTGCGTATTTTCTAAGTAAAGGTTTATCTTTGAATTAGTCCGACGTCTACCAATCTGTAAACCAGTATATAAATACGATATACGCTCTAGAACACGGCATAGGACCACATCTCTGCATGCCGGTCACGATGCCTCATCTACGAGAAAAAGTCTGGCCAGAAGATATCTACTACTTTATCGTTCCAGCTAGAAAGAAGGGTAAAGAATTGATCATCGTCGGTCGAATAATTGGCGAAAGAAAGTTCGTTCTAGACTCTACTTCTTCCAATCACAACACTGAAGCCGACTATGATTCTGGAAAAATGCAACTTTATCGATATAGTTGGCAGGCCAAGAATATCATTCAGAACATGGGATATGATATAAAAAGCGACCAGGGGCTAAACTATGGTCAGGGATGACGATTGCCAATACGCACTTTGCTTCTCCCGACAAACCAGAGAACTATTATCAACAAAACGGTGTTGGTTTGGGTTACGTCACTCCTCCAACAACTCGTAAAGGATCAGATGTCGAAGCAGATCGTTGTTCTTATTCTTCTGATTCCTACCTCTGAGATTCAGACTCCAGCATTGGAGACATGTTCAAAGCAACTTTGTCCATCAATATGGTGTCAGTTGACCAAATTGCAGACGATGTCCAATCGATCCAGCTTGAACAATAGGCTCAAAAGATGGATACTAGATGGGAGTTACGTTTTGAACAACGTGAACCACCTACCGAAGATGAAGTCGTCCAAATTAGTTTAGAAGATGAATCATCTCTTAAACCAATCTTTATAAGCAAAGTCTGTCTGGCGAAGAATGACAATCTCTTATACAGCTTATAAGAGAATAAATTAACGTCTTTGCATGGAGCTATGAAGACATGCCAGGCTTGGACCTTAAAGTTGCTATGCATCGCCTAAATATCTCATCCAAAGCTAAGCTAGTGAAGCAGCAGCAACGACGATTCCGACCAGACATCATAGAGGCCATCGAGAGAGAAGTCAAGAAGCTTATTGTAAGTGGATTCATTCTCGAAGAACAACACCCTGACTGGGTTGCTAACATTGTTCCAGTCATGAAAAAGAACGGTAAAGTTCGAGTCTGTATCGATTACCGTGATTTGAACTCTGCATGCCCAAAAGATGAGTTTTCTCTACCGATCACCGACGTAATGATCGACAATACTTGCGGCTTCGAGCGGATGTCCTTCATGGATGGGTTCTCAGGCTACAACCAGATCAAGATGTTTCTCGATGATAAGAAGCACACATCTTCTCGAACACCGTTGGAGATATACTGCTATACGGTGATGCCCTTTGGATTAAAAAAATACAGTACGACATACCAGCGAGCTATGAACATAATTTTTTACGATCATTTGTGCAAAATAGTAGAATGCTATGTAGATGATATCGCAGTTAAAAGTCGTCTCAAGGGCAACCAACTCCAAGATTTGAGAACGGTGTTCGAACTAATGCGTGCACACCAACTCAAGATTAATCCAACCAAGTCTTTTCTGGGAGTCTCCAGCGACAAGTTCCTTAGTTTTGTTATCACTCAAAGGGCATGCATATTGACCCAGAGAACGTGAAAGCTATCATCGATATGCATCCCCCAAGAAATCTTAAAGAGCTACGCGAACTTCAAGGAAGGCTATCCTACATCAGACGATTCATTTCCAACCTTTCTGGAAGGTGTCAACCGTTTACTCAGCTCATAAAGAAAGGCATATCTTTCATCTGGACTGAACAATGTCAACGCATATTTGACGTTATCAAGAAGTATCTCACAAGCCCCCCAGTATTGGTGGCTCCAATAATGGGGAAGCTCTTCTTACTATATGTCCGCGCTATGGACCATTCCTATGGTGCCCTATTAGCTCAGAAGAATGAAGGCGGCCATGAACAGACAATCTACTACCTCAGCCGTACGATGGTGGGTGCCGAGCACAAATACACACCTGTAGAAAAGGAAAATCTTGCACTGGTATTTGCTATCCAGAAGACATGCCACTATGTGTCTGGGTAGACTATCCACATCATATCTAAAGTCAATCCTCTCATAATACTCATGACTAAATCGGGTTCTCTTAATTTTGTTTAGCTACATGGACAATGTTGTTGACTCCATACGATATGTTATTCGTCCCTCAGAAGGTATAAAAGGCCAAGCATTAGCTGATTTTCTAGCAGCTTATCCGGTGCCAGAATCTTCCAAACTCTACGATAAAATTCCCGATGAAGTAGTGGAGTCTAACACCACAACTGAGAAAATCCCCATTTAGCGAATGTTCTTTGACAGTGCATCAAGAACAGGACCTAAAGGAAATATTGTGGCTGGAGTAGGTATAGTGTCCCGTCCCGCTCAGTCAATCGAAGGAATCGAAACGCCGACGTCTTTCGGACTTAGCCTTATAACGGCGACTCGAAGACATTGCTCGGTCAAGGCGACCGCTCGCTCAGGTGGGGTATTTTCGATGAACTCACCTCATCTTTGCCTTCACATAATAAATCGTATATTTTCAACTTACACAAGTAGGCTTAATAATAAAAGAGACGAATCCACATAGCTAAAGAGAATAATCTCGATGGGTCGAATTGAGTTAGAATATGGAAAGGTCCAACGGTCGGCTTAGAGTTGGTGCACGGCGTACTTTGAAAATGATACTCGGTCCTTCGTCCTGTGGCTTGGAAGAAGGAAAGTTGGTCTTCGGTGCAAAAGCTAAGAGTTATCCTAAGTCATAGGCATCGCCCGCATAAATGCTTGATAAAGCGTACACGGTTCCACGATACAAGGCTTGGCATAGTCTTTTCTCGTCCCTCGGGTTAAGTTGTAGGCTTGAGTAAGTTAGGCAAAGTATGCCGGTCGACCTTAGTCATTCCAAGTGCTGTCCTGCTCATTCTGCGGTTGTGAAGTTAAATAGTCCTACGATCCCAAGGCCCGTCATATGAGGTATGACTTGGGCGATAGCGTTGCGTAGAACATGAGTTGGTTTAAGGCACGAGCTACAGTTGGTTCAGTGGAAAGTTTTCCACGGTCTGTCGATACTTAAGAAATACGTTATGTTCAAGTTAAGTGGGAAGGCTATGCAGTAGCCGTTCTCGGAGTTTCAAAAAAATGTTAAGTCTAAGCGATGGTTAGTCGCCGAGAGGAAATATGTCGGAACTGTAGTTCAGTCGTCGAGGCAACCCTGGTTTAGGCTCTGCGAAGAAGTATGAAAAGTGGAAGAAGTAAAGCAAAGGAACTAAGTGATGATGATGAGACCATGCAATTATGTTAAGTCTAGAAGTTAGCGTAGGCACGTGGTCATGGATAACTTGTCGACATGGGCGATGGTTTCTTCGAGCGGCAACTCGGGGCCATGGGACCGACTCGGCCTTGGAAGAAATAGGTTATAGCCGAACTGGGTAATAGACAATTGGTAGTATGGGAACTTGCATCGGAGATTGCTACTTGCGGTGCAAGGATCCCGTTTGCCAGGCTATGTCCACGATGGCTAGTTAATGGAAGTGACCATTCATATAGACGTGTCGGCACGGGCGGCAATCAATTTGTGTGCCTTTGGACTGAGTTGAGTTGAATGTGTATGCAGTTAGAGAACACAATGTCTGGGCCTAAGATTTGGCTACAACAAAGGCGGCGTACTTCAGCACGAGATATGGGGTCGAGCGTTAAGTCGTTGGCATAGAGTTGCATGAGTTAGACTTGAGCTGTTGTGAGTTAAGTCGAGAAGGGCCGTAGGGTAAGTTGGGTGAAGTTACATTGAGTGCTGGGCACGACCTCGAAATGTGAGGCACGGCTGCGTTGTCAAAACTAAAGTATAGGCAAGATTAAGCGAGGAGGCACTGCCTCAGAGATATTGAAGCACGAATCGAGTTCATGGCACGACCGAGTCGTTACGTCACAGAGTAGGGCACAAAAGACAAGCATGATTCGGTGTGTTAACATTGTAAGCACGAGAAGGTCTTGAGGCAAGGATAAGGAAGTTATCGATGCGATAGCACGGTCACACGAAAATGGAGTCTATCGTATAGTTGCGTCTCTGATTATAGCCGTAAGGCAAGCACGACTTGATAGGTCATCGTTACGGAGTGGACATTGTTGTACAAGCATGGGATGGTCCTCGACCACAAGTATGCCAAGGCGTCTGTCATAAAACTGATCCTAAGACAAGACTAGAAAGTCAATTAATAGGAATGGACTATGTTGCACAAAGTAAATCAAACGTGTTGGTTTTGTATGAGTGGACAAGGAGCTCATCCCACCAATACAGTTGAGTACTGACACCCACATAGTTTTCATGTGCAGACACAGGTAAAAGTACGTGGCACGGAGCTCATTTGGATGCGTCGAGGCATGGAGTTCCTTGGCGATTCGAAACATACGGCCGCATGGATTCAAGACTTATACGGGACATAATGTATGGACGTCTCCTTCCGAAGCATCCGCTGGTTCAAGACATGTATTGAGAGATAAGAGAAAGGTGAGTGACTTGTAAATGTGAGATGAGCGAGCTTGAGTGATTGTAATCTTGGCCTGGCGCCCCATTGTAACCTTTGTTTCAATATCAATAAAGATCATCTTTTGAATGACTTGTGTTTTGTTCTAAATTTTTGCTGCTAGTATTCAATGTCTCTGCATGGGACTTATGTGCGACGACCCCGTCGCAGCCACTGAAATCGACCGTTATAAAATTGCCTTACACGAGCGCAATCTAGGCTCGTGCGACATCACGCCTTAGCGAGGACGATCGCTCCTACTGGAGCAGGGCGTGACATAATGGTATCAGAGCACGGCTTTACGTCCTTGGATTATCGATTGAATTCTTTAACTCTGATGTTTTTGCGAACTCTGAATGTTGCTTCCGCATATTGATATCATTGGTGCGCTCTCTATCAAATGTCCTACAAGATGTCCATACAATAAGTCTATCTATTTTGCAAAACATAGGAGAACAGTTTTTAAAAAGAAACAAAAAGATGGTTTGCGTAAGCACGGTTGGCTAAGTCGGGCTGTGTATATACACCAAAGTTGCGTCGACCTTAGAAAAGTCGAGTGCGGGAATTGAATAGTGTCGAACAAGAATGAGTTGAACTCGATTGAGTAAATAGATGACTATCGATAGGGGTGCTATCGAGCGACGATAACGTCGGTGCGATATAGATGAGCGTGCTTAGAAATTAAAGGAATGGTTCGAACAGGATTCGAAGAAATCAATTTTCATTCGAATGATAGTTTTGAGGATTTATTGAATGACTTCATTCCTGAGTGGTGTATGCGATAGCCTCAGGAATGTCGATCGATTGATTGAGAATATGGGGGTGTCGATGAGTCTATCAGCAAGCATCGCGTGTATGCAAGCCATAGATTGTGTATCGCTGAATAAGTTTTTAGTCTTGAGATTTGACGAGTCGATTCGAACAACCTAGAATTTACTTGCACGGAACGTGCACGGGATTGAGGATTGTGCGAAGTGTGAAACGCGAGAATGATTGAGTAGGTGAAATCAAATCGAAGGAATGTTAAGGTGTAGCGAAAGGATGACTTGATAAAGGAAATCGATAGGTGGATCTTATAGAAAAAGTTAGCACGATGGAAAGATTGCGTGCATAAAAAGATGAATTTTGATGTTACACAATGACTCTAAGGATTGGATTGAATCTTGTTTGATGATTTGGGTTAGCAAAGGATTGATACAAATTGAGGGAATATATTGGTCAATAAATTAAGATAGACGGATGAATAATACGCAAAATTACATTTGAGGGAAATTGATGTTGTGAATGATTCGAGGGATAATGATCGAACTTGAATTTGAATATCAAGGAGATTATCCAGTCGGATGATAGCATCATTTGTACGACTCAAAATTGGTTACAAAGGAAGATCATCAGGTTACGCATATCGTCGATGGTATTGAGGCATATCAAAGATCGATATGCGATAACTCGGGGGTACTCTGACTCGGCGGATGACGATCGTGCAAGTGTTATTGTTCGGTTGGGTGTTATACTTAGGATTTTGATTGAGATGAATGTTGGATGAAAATGATTGTGTCTTGAGGGTTACGCGGATAACCACAGCGTCGACATTCTTATCTTACGCAAGCTCAACTCTAGCCTCGCACATGCATTGCGTCAGATTTGGGGGCGATCGTTCCGCGTGAGCGCTGACATGGTGATTCATGTCGTGGGAATGATCGAACTCGAAAAATTAGGATGTGGCAACTTTGATTGTCTCGCCTTGTCGGTTTGATGCGAAAGAAAATTTGAGGATGTTTGGACTTGCAATTGATGATTGAGTAAACTTGAGGATTGAGTAGGTCCAATCCGCACATCGAGAATGAATTAGTCTAGACTCGAACAAGAGTTACGTCCCGATGAGGATGATTATCCTGCGGGAGCGTGCATGGTGATTCGTGCCCACCGTGGATAATCTGACTCGTGTGAGATCGGGACACAACATATTGTTAAGTCGGACGACCTTGTAATCGATTACGTGAATTGGGATGAATGACTTTGGAAGTATGGAATGTGAAATTTTGGTTTAGCGATGAATTGTGTCGTAGCATGCTTGACTTGGAGATTGATAGACGGATTATGTCGAACGTGTTCGAAGAGATAGACTATACGAAATGGCTTGATGAACGAGCGATATATTCTTGTCGAGGATTGGTTGAACGTAAATTATCGTAGGATGGCTTTGCTGAACGACTCGGACCCCGTGCGACGAATATTGGGATGTGCGTAGGAAATCGATGCTCGATGTTTAGAAATCGGAGTGATGCGAGCTTGAAAAGAAAACCCCGTACTATCGATTTGGCTTGACCTTAGGATGGGGTCAGTGTTGATATTGTTGTTTAGGAACTATGATGCCAATACTGACGGATGACCTTAGCCTAAAGACGTAGCCTAGCGATTAGGAAGACGTTTCGACGTAAAGCGATAGGAATTATGGAGGCACCGCTCATGAGGCTCGGTTGACATGCATGTATATCAAGGACGCTTGAATATGTGCACGATCTGACTCAAGTGGTGATGGCAGATTCTCTATCATGAGGCTTGGCTGAAATGCATGTATTTTTGGGACGCCTGGAATATGTGCACGATCCAACTAAGTGATACGTTGAATCAAGTGAGACTTGAGGAACGGGAAAGTTCGAGGATTTTGAGATCGTGAGTTTCGAAGGAATGTTGATGGTAATGCGATCATTGAATTGAGACGAGTTAGAATGTTGGTTGATCGGTTGGTATGCCTAACGACTAAGTTAGCGATAAGCATGAGCGTAGCTCGGATTGAGGGAACGCATAGGAGAGGTGTGTGCAAAAATGGTTGAATGTTGAACTACATTATAAGTCGATGAGTAAGTACTCAGTAAGTTTCGAGTATGAAACTTTTTCTGAGTGGTGTATGATGTAGTGCCCCGTCCCGCTCTGTTAATCGGAGGAATCGAAATGCCGACGGCGTTCTGACTTAACCTTATAACGGCGACTCAAAGACATTGCTCGGTCAAGGCGACTGCTCACTCAGGTGGGGTAGTTTCGGTGAACTCGTCTCAGCTTTGCCTTCACATAATAAATCGCATATTTTCAACTTGCACAAGTAGGCTTAATAATAAAATAGACGAATCCACATAGCTAAAGGGAATAATTCCGACGGGTCGAATTGAGTTAGAATATGGAAAGGTCCAACGTTCGGTTTAGAGTTGGTGCACGACATGCTTTGAAAAGGCTTGGAAGAAGGAAAGTTGGTCTTCGGTGCAAAAGCTAAGAGTTAGCCTAAGTCATCGGCGTCGTCCGCATAAATGTTTGATAAAGCGTGCACGGTTCCACGATGCAAGGCTTGGCATAGTCTTTTCTCGTCCCTCGGGTTAAGTTGGAGGCTTGAGTAAGTTAGATAAAGTATGTCGGTCGACCTAACTCATTCCAAGTGCAGTCCCGCTCATTCTACGGTTGTCAAGTTAATTAGTCCCACGATCCTAAGGCCCGTGATATGAGGTATGACTTGGGCGATGGCATTGCGTAGAACACGAGTTGGTTTAAGGCACGAGCTACAGTTGGTTTAGTGAGAAGTTAGCCATGGTTTGTCGATACTTAAGAAACACGTTATGTTCAAGTTAAGTGGGAAAGCTATGCAGTAGCCGTTCCCGGAGTTTCAAAGAAATGTTAAGTCTAAGCGTTGGTTAGTCGCCGAGAGGAAATATGTCGGGACTGTAGTTCAGTCGCCGAGGCAACCCTGGTTTCGGCTCTGCGAAGAAGTGTGAAAAGTGGAAGAAGTAAAGCAAAGAAACTAAGTGATGATGATGAGACCATGCAATTACGTTAAGTCTAGAAGTTAGCGTAGGCGCGTGGTCATGGACAACTTATCGACAAGGGTGATGGTTTCTTCGAGCGGCAACCCGGGGCCACAAGACCGACTCGGCCTAGGAAGAAACAGGTTATAGCCGAGCTGGGTAATAGGCAATTGGTAGTACGTGGACTTGCATCAAAGATCGCTACTTGCGGTGCAAGGATCCTGTTTGCCAGGCTATATCCATGATGGCTAGTGAATGCCAGTGACCATTCATATAGATGTGTCGGTACGGGCGACAATTCACGTGTGTGCCTTTAGACTGAGTTGAGTTGAATGTGTATGCAGTTAGAGAACACAATGTCTGGGCCTAAGATTTGGCTACAATAAAGGCGGCATGCTTCGGCACGAGATGTGGCATCGAGTGTTAAGTCGTTGGCTTAGAGTTGCATAAGTTAGACTTGAGCTGTTGTGAGTTAAGTCGAGAAGGGCCATAGGGTAAGTCAGATGAAGTTACGTTAAGTGCTGGGCACGACCTCGAAATGTGAGGCATGGCCGCATTGTCAAAACTAAAGTATAGGCAAGACTAAGCGAGGAGGCACTGCCTCAGATATTAAAGCACGAATCGAGTTCATGGCACGACCGAGTCGTTACGTCACAGAGTAGGGCACGAAAGATAAGCATGAGTCGGTATGTTGACATTGTAAGCACGATAAGGTCTTGAGGCAAGGATAAGGAAGTTATCGGTACGATAGCACGGTCACACGAAAATAGAGTCTACCATATAGTTGCGTCTCTGATTATGGCCGTAAGGCAAGCATGACTTGATAGGTCATCCTTATGGAGTGGACATTATTGTGTAAGCACGGGATGGTCCTCAGACACAAGTATGCCAAGGCATCTGTCATAAAACTGATCCTAAGACCAGACTAGAAAGACAATTGATAAGAATGGACTATATTGTACATAGTAAATCAAACGTGTTGGTTTTGTATGGGTGGGCAAGGAGCTCATCCCACCAATACAGTTATGTACTGACACCCACATAGTTTTTATGTGCAGGCACAGGTAGAAGCTCGTGGAGCGGAGCTCGCTTGGATGCGTCGAGGTACGGAGTTCCTTGGCGATTCGAAGCATGTGGCCACATGGATTCAAGACTTATACGGGACATAATGTATGGACGTCGCCTTCCGAAGCATCCGCTGGTTCAAGACATGTATTGAGAGATGAGAGAGAGCTCAGTGACTTGTAAATGTGAGATGACTGAGCTTGAGTGATTGTAATCTTGGCCTGGCGCCCCATTGTAACCTTTGTTTCAATCTCAATAAAGATCATCTTTTGAATGACTTGTGTTTTGTTCTAAATTTCTACTGCTAGTATTCAATGTCTCTGCATGGGACTTCTGTGCGACGACCCCGTCGCAGCCGCTGAAATTGGCCGTTATGGAACCCGCCTTGCACGAGCGCACTCTAGGTTCGTGCGGAATTACGCCTTAGCAAGGACGATCGCTCCTACGGGAGCGGGGCATGACAGTAGGCATCGTGCTTGTGTTATGCAACCATCTGGTTATACATCATGCATATTCTTTCGTGGAACCCTGCACCAACAACGTGGCCGAATATAATGCCCGATTGATCGGCCTTCAACTGGCAAAACAACTGGAAGTTGACTATCTAGAAGCTTACGGCGATTCTGTCACCCCCAGTTTCTAGAAACAGGGGTATTTTTGTCATTTTTTTTCATTTTTATTATTTTAAAAATTATTTATTTATTTATTGTAATATTTTGGGGTTATTTGAGTCGGGTTCGAATTTCATCTCAAACCGACTTGAAACGGGGACCCGGGGTAGTGTTGACCTTAGTGGACCCACACACTAGTTAGCCATGGCCCACATGTCATTTATTTTAGTTAGTGACTAGGCTAATTTATTTGGATTAGGATATTTTTGATTAGTGTGTTAGAATGACCAAACTAGCCCCGACTTGAAATCCCCTTTTTAATGTATTGTAAATAGGCTAAAGGGGGGTGTTTTTGACTTTTCAATGGACCCCATAGCAGCCCATTGTGGCCGGCCACCTCTAGGAGGGGATAGGCACAAGCCCTTTGATATTTCCTATTCTTTTCCATCTCATTTTCTCTCTCTTGTTCTTCCCCAAATTTCTAGAGAGCATCCCTACCATTTTCATCTCCAAATCCATCATTTCTTCCACCAAATCTTCTTCTCTCCTTCTTTACTCCATGAGAGGAAGGTGCTAGCCAAGTTTGAAGAGATTCGGAGCTCGTTTGTGTCCATTTGGAATCTCTACGTGTCGGTGTCGCTCCGGAAAGGCTTTTCTTCGATTCGATTTACCGGGAGGTATAAATCCCTCCTCCTTTTCATTTTCTCATGCATATAGGTCTATTTTTGACCCATAGGATTAACCCCCATGGTTTTGTGTCCATTTGAGTCCATTTCGTGTCCATTTGGACACTTGTAGAGGTGTCCTATGTGTAGGTTTGTGTCCATGTGGGAAAACCCCTATTTGGACACATGGGGATTTATTAATGTATTGATTTAATATTGTTTTAACTTTATTTCCAGATTTTCTAGGTGTTTAGGAATGAGTTTTCTATGTATCATATTGTATCATATTGTTGATATCATATATGTATATATTTGGTGATATATATTAATCTTTATATATATATGTATATATATATAATATAGTCTATATATATATGAGGATATACATATATTATGTGGTGTGTATTTTGTGGTTGGATGGGTAGTGGTCAGCCATGAGGATATACATTGTGTGTGTGTTGTATTGGAAGTGTATGAGAGAATGGGGAGTAGAGTTTTGGTATAGAGATTGAGAGAGTTTGGTGTGTGTTTATGTGCTTTTTAGAAAGGGGAAAACCATTTGAAATCAGCAGCAGTAGGAGTGCATATCAGTCCCCATAGGGGACTGATTTTGGGCACACTGTAGCAGTGTGCACTGCTACTAGTTAGCAGTGTGGAGAAGGGGGAGGACAGCCCAGGGGACTCCTAATTCAGCCTTGCATCCATTCACCCTTCCCTCCATCTGTCTTTCATTCATTCCTTCACCCAAACTTAGCCATGTCACCTATCCCAAACACCCTATATTTAGTCCTAAACACAGCCCTCTAGGACACCTAAAACCTATCCTTAATTTCAGTCCTAGATACCCCATGTATCAGTCCCCAAATGACAGCCACCACAGTCTAAAACCTGTTCCCAAATGTCTTCATTTCACCCCCCCCCCCAACTTCCAGTCCATGTGCAGCCATTTGTGGCAGCTACACACCATCCTACCATGCCCTACATACTTCCATTAACCTGCCCCTTCACACTCCTATACAGCAGTCCCAAATCCTGTCCTTGATTATCCTGAAACACTCTCCAATGGTTCAGCCATTGGTGCCCACATAGCACCCCAATCCAGTTCCCTTGGCGTGCCCCAAAATGGACAACAGCAGCTGTCCTGAGCCCACCTAGGAGCAGTCCCATACTTGGCCTAATTTCCTATCATAAACCACACAATGGCAACCCTTAATCAGTCCATATTGGACAGGTCCTATGGGCCCCAAATAGCCCCAATCCAGGTCCTATATCAGCCTTGTTTTAGCCCCTTAAACTCAGCCACTTAGCTGTCTTAAACCAGTCCACATGCCCTCAACCAAGGTCCATGAAACCAACTTATTGGCTGTCCCAAAACAGTCCAACTTGGTCCACAAAATCAGTCCCATAATAGTCCAGATTTTAGCCATGGAAGCCCCTTGAAATCAGTCCTAATAATAGCCTTAAACCACACTCCAAAATAACAGCCATATACACCCTTCTAACCCCCTTGTTAGCTGTCCAAATTCCTGTCCTATGTCTTTATGTGTGTGAGTCTAGATAGGATATATATATATGTATTTGTATGTGAGGGTGTATTTGTAAGGTTGTGTGTGTGAGTTATATATGTATTTGGGAGAGTGAGTGATATGTGAGTATAACTAGTAGCCTATAGGAGGGCCTATATGTAAACCTATAGGTAGAGCCTATGTGTGACCATGTGTAAGTGAGTATGGTACCACGAGTGTTGTGTGTGAGTGAGTGTTAGGGAGATGTGAGAGTGATATGTGATATTGGTAAGGTATAGGACAAGGTAAAGGGTAAATGGTTAACATGTGGTCTAAGATGACTTAGATGACCTAGATACTAGGTTTTCTTGGTAGGTAAAGTTAATATAGGATGGTATCTAGCTATCCTAGGAAGCATAGGCTAGTTTTCCTCGGTTATAGTGGTTTTGTGCAAGGTATTAGTATTTACCTTGGTAAGGTAATGTAGGTAATGTCTAGAAATAGGATATTTGAGTTTGGAGTCTAAGATAGAGTTAGAACTTGGTTCCCTTGGTTGGTAATGATCAAATATAGCGCTCATAGACTAGTTTTGATGTCGGTTGACCATTTTGACCAAAAGTCAACAAAAGTCAACAGAGAGTCAAACTTAGCCTTTAAACGACCTGATTTGACCAAAACCAAACCAGAGTTGACCAGTTGACTGAAAGTCAACAGTTGGTCAACATGTGACTTGTTTGACCTAGGGTTGACTTTGTGTTGACCAGAGTTGACTTTTTGACCAAAAGTCAACTATAAGTCAACCTTTGACCCCAATTGACCTAGATTGACTTGGATTGATTTCCTGTGACCTTGTTTGACCTTGGTTGTCCTAGTATGACCCAGTTTGACTCAGTATGACCTAGTATGACCTAGTTTAGCTTGGTGTGACTTAGGTTTGACCTAGATTGGCCTAGATTTCATTTAGAATGCATTGTAATGCATCTTATTATCATTTTTGGACTCATAGTGACTTGTACTGCTCTATAGGAGATAGATACCACTCCTCGGACAGTATATTCTCTTCAGACACTCAGGATATCAGGCGAGTACATTTTCTGACCGTTTTATACTTGTATGGATTTATATTCTTGCTCTAGATTACTGTACTTGATGCTGACACGACCATTATCACGGATTGGTACTATATGGATCTTCTTCTGAGATGTTATCTTCTTGTATTTACTAAGTACATATTGTGATGTGCGTTTCACTTACATGTTGTATTTATTGAATACCCTTATCATTGTACACTCATTGTGCATATTGTACTCTCAGTATCACATTGAGCCATTGTACAAGCCATTGTACAAGTTATTGTACAAGTTATTGTATAAGGTAACGTAACTGAATTGGATCCTTATGTATTGATTGGGGAGGGGGAGTAGAAATGGTTATGTGATCAATCGTATTGTATAAGAAATTGTATATGTCCATTGTACACCCACGTACAAAGGAGTCCCATTTTATTGTATAACCTAACCCGTTTATATAACCATATTGTGCTCTAAAATCACATGTTCCTTACAGTCTTACTTATCATATTTAGATATTTCTTGTTATCAAATCTCTACTGTTTTTCATATATCTTCTTCTTTCAGCGTTTCATGTACTTTACTCTATTGTATGCTTTATATTTCCTAACTCGTTATGAACTGCGTGAGATGTTTTGTGCTCGCTCTCGTCCTGACTGGACCTGTTGAAAATATTACAGAGGATGAGGAGGAGGCCTGCGTAGACACCTACTATGGGGCAGCTGTGGATGCCATGTGTGACCCAGATTTCCAGCCTGATCCACTAGTTTAGAGATTGAGGCTCCCTAGTCTAGGTTTTCTATTTTTTGTCTTTTGAGATCTAGATTGTATATATTCTTTCATTTCAGTGTTAGAGTCTTGTATTGAGCTGGATGTTCTGATTTGTTATGTCAGTAGACACTTAGACTCTCTAGATGTGTTTATGTGGTTTTTTCTTCATCCCAGTATTTATCTATCTATCTTCCTATCTTTTCATTCTGCTTTAGATGTGATTGAGACTGTATATTGCTATGTCACCTCCATTCGGAGTGTATATACCGTACAGGTACCTTTATATTGTTAGATGATTGACCTAGGACAGCGTTCTACCGTCGACACTGCGGCGTAGGCTGGGCGTTGTTACGTTCTCGTACCCTCACAGTGGGTGCGGGTCGTGACACATTTTTAGTGGTGGCCCATGCAGGTCGAATTTATGTAGTGGTATTCGAATTAGAGTATCACTACAGCCTGCAATTGGATTAGGATATTTTTGGAGGTACTCAATCACATTAGGAAAAGCTCTTAATCTGAATCTTGTTATCAAATTCTTGCTACTTTAATACTTTCTTTTGAAATAAACTGTCCTCCCTTGACTTATCGCTTCTTTCTCAGCAATTAATACCCTTGTTTGATCTGTCTTCAGGATGGTGGAGACGCGATCACAGCGTGCCATTCATGGAGATACTGTAGAGGGGACTGCTACCTCTCAGCCAGTTTAGCAGGGTCGGGAGGCTACAGCTCCTGCCACCTCTGCTCATATTGGGACTTCAGCAGCAGCAGCAGCTGAGGGTATGCCTTCACCAGTTCGAAGACAGGACCCAGTCATTCCAGAGGTACAGTTCCTGCAGCCGCCGCCTACAGGAAACGTGGACGCAGCCCAGATGTTCGCGTATTTCTAGCAGTTCATGGACCGACAGTAGGCTCGACAGGACAGAGGCATGGAGTTGGTCATTTTGACAGTTGCAGCCCGACCAGTGGTGCAGCAGCCAAAGACACCGGGGATCAAGAAGTTTCAGAAGATGAGCCCCAGAGACTTTCTGGGGACAGAGGGGATCCTATATGCCGATGAGTGGATCGAGCATATAGAGGAGATCTTCCGCTTGGCCAGGATTTCAGCAGATCTTCAGATCGAGGCCGCAGCTAGCCGGATGCGCGATCTTGCTCGCACCTGGTATCAGTCGAACCCCAGGGTGGGGGTAGTCGGACAGACTTGGGAGGAGTTCAAGGGCTTCTTCAAGAAGAAATTCTTTCCAGATTCAGCGCTCAGAGCTTTAGAGTCATAGTTTGAGAGCCTAGTTCAGGGGAGCCTGTCAGTGGAGGAGTACGCTGGGGAGTTCGGCCGCCTCAGCAGATTCGTGGAGGGTTTGAGTGAGGCGGCGAAGGCCCAGAGGTTCCGGAAGGGTCTGGTCAAGGAAGTCAAGTCCTTGACCAATGGCAACAGGGATGCCACATTCGAGGAGATTCTGACGGAAGCTTTACTGGCTGAGGATGATCTTGAGCTTAGGCTCAAGAGAGGGCGAGACCCAGTTGGGGGCACCAGCAGCGGAGGACCGGCCAAGAGGCCGTACTTCAGCATCAGTTTCAGCAGTAGTATCAGCAGCCGATGCCAGACATACAGTTTCAGCAGCAGTATCAGCAGCCGATGCCAGGCATACAGTTTCAGCAGCAGTACCAGCAGCCGAGGGCTCAGATACATCAGCTACAGCAGAGGCCTGTTCAGTATCAGGGTCAGAGACAGGTGTAGTATCAGCAGGACACCGTATGCAACTTCTGCAAGAATCCAGGCCATTGGTGGAACGATTGCAGGAAGAGACTGGATATGTGTTTACTTTGCGGATCAGCAGAGCATCAGTGTAAAGAGTGTCCCCAGAACCCGACACCATTGGCTCAGGTAGCACCAGAAGCTAGGGCTCCGGCAGGGCAGCAGAGGGGACCACCATTGTAGACTCAGCAGCAGAGGTTTGTCCAGCATCAGCAGCAGGCCATGGAAGGCCAGCCAGGGCGAGCTTTCGCCATGACAGCCGAGGATGCTCAGGCCGTTGGAGATCTAGTTACAGGTTCCGTTCTTTGATTCAATTCTACAATTACTGCCTTGAAAATTCAGTTCCATCTATTCCTATCTGCTTCTTTATTGTTGATAAGTTTGATCTGGTGTTTCCTTATGATTTAATTTTTCTTCTGAGATAAGTCGTATGGGCTAGGTCGCCTCGATTATGAGATTTTAGAATCCTCTATGGTCATGCTAGCAGGCATAGTGAGGACATATAGTCGGACTATGGATGTATTTTTTGGGTGTGGGAATTTAAGGTTTTCGCTGCCAAGCGCGCAGCAATGCGAAAATTTTAAATACCATTGTTCTAGAGGTATGTACCATAGTTGAGGACTCTGTGATTATCGTAGCCTTGCTCACTGGCATGACAGAGATTCTGAGTATCATGATGATTGGATAGACGCATACGATTATCGATTTGTATGATTTTCTGTGGTTGCCTTGTTTTAAAATTTTTGGATGAATTTTTTTAAGGTGGATAGACTTGTAGCTTCTATTTGAGTGTAATTTTAAAGTTTATAAATTTAGTCATTTAAATTCATGCTTTGATTCTTGAGATTTTGATCATTTTAATTTTTAGCCATGACTTGTGATTTTGATGTTTTACTATGGTTTGGTTTTAATTTCGAGGACGAAATTCTTTTAAGGTGGATAGATTTGTCATCCCTAATTTCTAGAAACAGGGGTATTTTTGTCATTTTTTTTCATTTTTATTATTTTAAAAATTATTTAGTGTAATATTTTGGGGTTATTTGAGTCGGGTTCGAATTTCATCTCAAACCGACTTAAAACGGGGACCCGGGGTAGTGTTGACCTTAGTGGACCCACAAACTAGTTAGCCATAGCCCACATGTCATTTATTTTAGTTATTGACTAGGCTAATTTATTTGGATTAGGATTTGTTTGATTAGTGTGTTAGAATGACCAAACTAGCCCCGACTTGAAACCCCCTTTTTAATGTATTGTCAATAGGCTAGAGGGGGTGTTTTTGACTTTTCAATGGACCCCATAGCAGCCCATTGTGGCCGGCCACCTCTAGGAGGGGATAGGCACAAGCCCTTTGATATTTCCTATTCTTTTCCATCTCATTTTCTCTCTCTTGTTCTTCCCCAAATTTCTAGAGAGCATCCCTACCATTTTCATCTCCAAATCCATCATTTCTTCCACCAAATCTTCTTCTCTCCTTCTCTACTCCATGAGAGGAAGGTGCTAGCCAAGTTTGAAGAGATTCGGAGCTCGTTTGTGTCCATTTGGAATCTTTACGTGTCGGTGTCGCTCCGGGAAGGCTTTTCTTCGATTCGATCTACCGGGAGGTATAAATCCCTCCTCCTTTTCATTTCCTCATGCATATAGGTCTATTTTTGACCCATGGGATTAACCCCCATGGTTTTGTGTCCATTTGAGTCCATTTCGTGTCCATTTGGACACTTGTAGAGGTGTCCTATGTGTAGGTTTGTGTCCATATAGGAAAACCCCTATTTGGACACATGGGGATTTATTAATGTATTGATTTAATGTTGTTTTAACTTTATTTCTAGATTTTCTAGGTGTTTAGGAATGAGTTTTCTATGTATCATATTGTATCATATTGTTGATATCATATATGTATATATTTTGTGATATATATTAATCTATATATATATATATATATATATATATATATATATATATATATATATATATATATATATATATATATATATATATATGTATATATATAATATAGTCTATATATATGAGGATATACATATATTATGTGGTGTGTATTTTATGGTTGGATGGGTAGTGGTCGGCCATGAGGATATACATTGTGTGTGTGTCGTATTGGAAGTGTATGAGAGAATGGGGAGTAGAGTTTTGGTATAGAGATTGAGAGAGTTTGGTGTGTGTTTATGTGCTTATTAGAAAGGGGAAAACCATTTGAAATCAGCAGCAGTAGGAGTGCATATCAGTCCCCAGAGGGGACTGATTTTGTGCACACTGTAGCAGTGTGCACTGCTACTAGTTAGCAGTGTGGAGAAGGGGGAGGACAGCCTAGGGGACTCCTAATTCAGCCTTGCATCCATTCACCCTTTCCTCCATCTTTCTTTCATTCATTCCTTCACCCAAACTTAGCCATGGCACCTGTCCCAAACACCCTACATTTAGTCCTAAACACAGCCCTCTAGGACACCTAAAACCTGTCCTTAATTTCAGTCCTAGATACCCCATGTATCAGTCCCCAAATGACAGCCACCACAGTCTAAAACCTGTTCCCAAATGTCTTCATTTCACCCCCCAACTTCCAGTCCATGTACAGCCATTTGTGGCAGCTACACACCAGCCTACCATGCCCTACATACTTCCACTAACCTGCCCCTTCACACTCCTATACAGCAGTCCTAAATCCTGTCCTTGATTGTCCTGAAACACTCCCCAATGGTTCAGCCATTGATGCCCACATAGCACCCCAATCCAGTTCCCTTGGCATGCCCCAAAATGGACAACAGTAGCTGTCCTGAGCCCACCTAAGAGCAGTCCCATACTTGGCCTAATTTCCTGTCATAAACCACACCATGGCAACCCTTAATCAGTCCATATTGGACAGGTCCTATGGGTCCCAAATAGCCCCAATCCAGATCCCATATCAGCCTTGTTTTAGCCCCTTAAACTCAGCCACTTAGCTGTCTTAAACCAGTCCACATGCCCTCAACCAAGGTCCATGAAACCAACTTGTTGGCTGTCCCAAAACTGTCCAACTTGGTCCACAAAATCAGTCCTATAATAGTCCAGATTTTAGCCATGGAAGCCCCATGAAATCGGTCCTAATAATAGCCTTAAACCACACTCCAAAATAACAGCCATGTACACCCTTCTAACCCCCTTGTTAGCTGTCCAAATTCCTGTCCTATGTCTTTATGTGTGTGAGTCTAGATAGGATATATATGTATTTGTATGTGAGGGTGTATTTGTAAGGTTGTGTGTGTGAGTTATATATGTATTTGGGAGAGTGAGTGATATGTGAGTATAACTAGTAGCCTATAGGAGGGCCTATATGTAAACCTATAGGTAGAGCCTATGTGTGACCATGTGTAAGTGAGTATGGTACCACGAGTGTTGTGTGTGAGTGAGTGTTAGGGAGATGTGAGAGTGATATGTGATATTGGTAAGGTATAGGACAAGGTAAAGGGTAAATGGTTAACATGTGGTCTAAGATGACTTAGATGACCTAGATACTAGGTTTTCTTGGTAGGTAAAGTTAATATAGGATGGTATCTAGCTATCCTAGGAAGCATAGGCTAGTTTTCCTAGGTTAGAGTGGTTTTGTGCAAGGTATTAGTATTTACCTTGGTAAGGTAATGTAGGTAATGTCTAGAAATAGGATATTTGAGTTTGGAGTCTAAGATAGAGTTAGAACTTGGTTCCCTTGGTTGGTAATGATCAAATATAGCGCTCATAGACTAGTTTTGACGTCGGTTGACCATTTTGACCAAAAGTCAACAAAAGTCAACCGAGAGTCAAACTTAGCCTTTAAGCGACCAGATTTGACCAAAACCAAACCAGAGTTGACCAGTTGACTGAAAGTCAACAGTTGGTCAACATGTGACTTGTTTGACCTAGGGTTAACTCCGTGTTGACCAGAGTTGACCAGAGTTGACTTTTTGACCAAAAGTCAACTGTAAGTCAACCTTTGACCCCAATTGACCTAGATTGACTTGGATTGATTTCCTGTGACCTTGTTTGACCTTGGTTGTCCTAGTATAACCCAGTTTGACTCAGTACGACCTAGTATGACCTAGTTTAGCTTGGTGTGACTTAGGTTTGACCTAGATTGACCTAGATTTCATTTAGAATGCATTGTAATGCATCTTATTATCATTTTTGGACTCATAGTGACTTGTACTGCTCTATAGGAGACAGACACCACTCCTCGGACATTATATTCTCTTCAGACACTCAGGATATCAGGCGAGTACATTCTCTGACCATTTCGTACTTGTATGGATTTACATTCTTGCTCTAGATTACTGTACTTGATGCTGACACGACCATTATCACGGATTGGTACTATATATATCTTCTTCTGAGATGTTATCTCCTTGTATTCACTAAGTACATATTGTGATGTGCGTTTCACTTACATATTGTATTTATTGAATACCCTTATCATTGTACACTCATTGTGCATATTGTACTCTCAGTATCACATTGAGCCATTGTACAAGCCATTGTACAAGCCATTGTACAAGTCATTATACAAGTCATTGTATAAGGTAACATAACTGAATTGGATCCTTGTGTATTGATTGGGAAGGGGGAGTAGAAATGGTTATGTAATCAATCGTATTGTATAAGAAATTATATATGTCCATTGTACACCCACATACAAAGGAGTCCCATTTTATGGTATAACCTAACCCGTTTACATAACCATATTGTGCTCTAAAATCACATGTTCCTTACAGTCTTACTTATCATATTTAGATATTTCCTGTTATCAAATCTCTACTATTTTTCATATATCTTCTTCTTTCAGCGTTTCATGTACTTTACTCTATTGCATACTTTATATTTCCTAACTCGTTATGAACTGCGTGAGATGTTTTGTGCTCGCTCCCGTCCTGACTGGACCTGTTGAAAATATTACAGAGGATGAGGAGGAGGCCTGCGTAGACACCTACTATGGGGCAGCTGTGGATGCCATGTGTGACCCAGATTTCCAGCCTGATCCACTAGTTTAGAGACTGAGGCTCCCTAGTCTAGGTTTTCTATTTTCTGTCTTTTGAGATCTAGATTGTATATATTCTTTCATTTCAGTGTTAGAGTCTTGTATTGAGCTGGATGTTCTGATTTGTTATGTCAGTAGACACTTAGACTCCCTGGATGTGTTTATGTGATTTTTCCTTCATCCCAGTATTTATCTATCTATCTTCCTATCTTTTCATTCTGCTTTAGATGTGATTGAGACTGTATATTGCTATGTCACCTCCATTCGGAGTGTATATACTGTACAGGTACCTTTATATTGTTAGATGATTGACCTAGGACAGCGTTCTACCGCCGACACTGCGGCGTAGGCTGGGCGTTGTTACGTTCTCGTACCCTCACAGTGGGTGTGGGTCATGACAGATTCTAAGCTAATAGTTGGTCAGGTCCGAGAGGATTATCAAGTTCGTCATGAAGATCTCATCACATATCACAAAGCGATAATCAAATTGGCTTCTACTTTAGCTGGATTCTTCATCGAGCACGAGCCTCGACTACAAAATATAGAAGCAGATGCTTTAGCCGGTTTGCTGCTTCCTTGATCGTCCCTACCAATACTCAGCAGTCAATCATAGTGTCTGGTCGAGAACTATTCTGTGTGAAAGATACCTTGCATATTCATTATAGTTACGCAACGGAAATAAACGTCAACGTTAAAGACTAGAGATTTTCTTTAATAGACTATGTCAACTATGGAATCCTCTCTGAGGACCCAAAGGAAGCAGTATCTGTCCAAAGGCGATCCCTCAAAATTTACTATAATACAGCTACCAAAATATTGTACTGACGCTCTTACGACGGGCTACTGTTACGATATTTATCAGACACAGAAGTCAAACATGCACTCCTTGAGGCTCACGACAGAGTTTATGGTGCACATCAACCAGGCCCCAAATTATAAGATTGCCTCAGACGAATGGGTTATTATTGGCCCATGATGATAGCAGATGTTGTTGAATATGCAAAGAAGTATAGAGCTTGTCAGTTCCACACCGACTTTATTCATCAACCTTCGGAGTTTCTATACCCGACGACAGTATCTTAGCCTTTTGAAGCCTGGGGTATGGACGTCATAGGCCCAATCAGCCCGCCATCTTCTAGAGAACATCGGTTCATCCTAGCTAAAATCGATTACTTCTCCAAATGGGCGGAAGCTATACCGCTCACCGAAGTGAAGCCGTCAAACGTGATCAGTTTCATCAAACATCACGTTATCTATCGCTTCGGCCTACCTCGCAGGATCATCCATGATAATGGTACACAATTTGCGAGCCATGCATTCTATCGGTTCTGCAATAAGAATCGAATCCAGAATGTAGCCTCTACTGCCTATAATCCAGCGGCTATTGGGTTAGCAAAAGCCATCAATAAAACCATCATTAAACTTCTCAAGAAGTTCGTATCCTCAAACAAGCACGATTGGAATGAGTAGCTCGGCGAATGTCTCTCGGCCTATCGTACAACGGTCCGGACTACAACAGGCAGTACGCCATTCTCTCTGGTTTATGGAAGCGAAGCAGTTCTTCCCCTAAAAATCCAGATTCCTTCTCTTACCCTTAGCCAATGAGTTGACTGCCAAAGAAAGTTACCGTCTATGACTACAAGAACTCGAAGTGCTAGACGAAAAACGATTATTAGCTCAGCAGCGTATTGAGCTATACCAAGCACGCCTTTCCAGAGCCTTTAATAAAAAGGTGAAGGAAAGAATCTTTTAAGTTGGTGATCTAGTCTTAGCAGTGAGAAGACCAATGGTCATGATGCACAAGAAAAAAAAAATTCTAACCTAAATGGGAAGGTCCTTTTGTTATAGAATCAGTGTATTCTAACGGTACGTATCGACTAACCAAGCTTGATGGTGACTTGCACATGATGCCTATCAACGACAAGTTCATAAAGAAATACTATGTGTAACCTTCATGAATAGAATTCACATATACCATATTTTATTATGTAAATGTATAGTGCAATGTTTATGTGATTCAAAAAATTATCTAACTTTATCTATATTTTAAGAGTCTTGAATGCGCCATGGATAATAAGTCCTCTAAAAAGGTTCTCCAGTGGAATTATTTTCGTTTTTGACTCTGCCCAAACTCGGTCTGACGAAAACAAGTCACGTTCCTATTACCTCTAAACTGTTTTTCGATAATTATTTCTCCAGTGGGATGATTAAGGAACGTTTTGCCTATGGTGGCCCATGCAGGTCGAGATAAATTGTTTGGTTACTTTATCATACCAAGCAAGCCTGCGAATAGGATTAGAAGTCTAGGATCTCATCCACATACTTGACCTTTTTCCTCGATTCCATATTCGACCGACTCATCGATTGTATCTTGCTTGATTCCTTCTATCATTATTCTTATCTTCCCTTCGTGCTTGCTAGAGATTGACCCTACTAGTTAAATGCCCCAAATACCCTTAGCTTAAAATTTTAAGTTGGGTAGAATACCCCACGACCTGACACACCCTTGACCATTAAGGAGAATACAAATAGGATTATCTAGACTATAGGGACTAGAGGGATTTAACCCATTTGGTCAACCAAGCCTTGGGCAATAAACCGTAGAATGATGGTATAGGAGTAAACAAGACTTAGATCCTTATGACGCTTAGAATATTCATTTTATTTTTATTTTCATCTACCGTCGTGCATATGTTCTACTATGTAGACTAATGATGCTAATGTAGCCTAGTTTTTGCAAGCTTAATACTTTATCAAGCTTATTCATAACATAAGGTATTGGAGGCCTCCACTAACAGATTGTCTACTCAGAACCGGTGCATGATCGTCTGATCAACCTAGTGCACTTTGGTTCGCTTCTATATATCATTCTACATGGATGGGGACATAGCTAAACTTGCCATCTAGAGTCCCATCCGTGACTGCCTTGGCAACTCCTTTTGAATTATTCGCGCCTTTGAACTACGTATTCATATTCGATAACGCCTCCTTCGAACTCTATATTGCTTTCGCCTTCACCTATTTTAGAAGGACGAAGGCGTTACACTAGAACTTCCTCTAGCCTTCCTATCGACTATGACCATTCTCACTCGATGTTGCTATATCTTCATCCTATACTCGTCCTTTTTCTCGGCCCTATATTTACTATCATGACCTTCTAATTGCTTAATTTAGGAGTAAAATCAAATTCGTTCTCTTAAATCGGGCCTTCAACCTACTCTCAAAACATATCATTTTAGGTCTCCCATTTATCCTCTTGATACCATATTACTCCTTGCATGTTATCATGACTAACTTTAACCCTTAACTTTTTTAATTGTTGCTTAAAACTCATGACCCTCATTCACTACCCACGACCATACCCGTATTATTTTTCTATGATCTAGATCGCAACTTCTTACGACATGATTTTGTTGAGCCTTATAATTGATTGTTCCCCACCGATACCCCCATGTGTCTTTTTACCCTCCTACTAATTCTTAATTTCGAGGACGAAATTCTTTTAAGTTGGGTAGGATGTAAAATCCCTAAATTTCTACTATTTTTTTAAAAATAAATTTGATACTTTTTTTATTTTTTGTATATTGTACATCGCGTAGTTGCATTGTACGTCGTGCACGAAATTTTGTTTTTCGTAATTGCTCGACGAGTGCGACTATGTGCGAGCGTACATATTTTTGAAAAATATTTTTTTCTATTTTTATAGTTTCGAAATAATATAGATAATAATTATTTTTAGCTATCGTACCTAAATTTCCAAGTTTATGATTTTAATTATGAAAAGCCTTTCATTTATACAGATATAATAATAAATAATTTTCCTATAAAATGGTATATTAGAAAAGTATATTTATGTAAATATTATTTGGACATACATATATATTTCATAATTATTTATTAGTTTATTTTTAAATAATAATTTAATTTTTGAAATTATTATTATTAGTATTTTTGGAAAATATATTTTGAAATTATTATGGCGATTTAAATCTTGATTTGATTTTATGGATTTATTTAAATAGTTAAATTAATATCTATATTTGAAATTTGATTGATTTTAATCTAAAGGATGGAATTTAATTAGATTTAAATTGATTTAGATCGAAATTTATTGAATTTGATTTAAAATAAATAGAGGAATTATCTAAAGGGATTTGCAACTATCATAATCCTTACCTAAATAGTAGCTTCCACCACCTATATCAGGAGAGGCTCATTATTCTCTATTCTATTTTTTTTTTCACCTACAAATGTGTTTGTGTATCTTGTCCGTGCACATCAAGCCATATCCATTCACTTCTTCTATTTTTCATCCAAATTCATTAATGTTCTCATTAAAGAAATTCTCTTTTTCCTTCCATCTATTTTCTCTTATCACAAATTATTACTATCCTTTTACCGATCAACCAAGTCCGTCTATCCTAGTAGTCCTGAAATTTCGAGTACGAAAATTTTCAAAGGTTTGTAGATTTGTAACTCATCTTTCCGAAATTATTATTTTTTAAAAAATTATATCTATATATTTTAATTTCGTGTTTAAAAGTAATTTTCGTAGAAATTTTGTAAAAGATATTTTGTGATTACTTTTGTTACCAAAAACTAGTTTTAAATTAATGGTTTGAAATAATGTTTCTAAAAAAATGTTCTCGAATTTATTATTTGAAA
Organism: Iris pallida; assembly: GCA_029216955.1. NCBI lineage: Eukaryota > Viridiplantae > Streptophyta > Magnoliopsida > Asparagales > Iridaceae > Iris > Iris pallida. Next base: position 291,875 of record JANAVB010013069.1, on the reverse strand, counting down.
TATAAAATATGTTTTTATTATTTTTGGTCTTCTTTGGTTTAAAAAAAATTTAGCGATAAAAGGTTTTTCTTGTCTATTTATTTTTAAATAACGATTTGGATTTATAAAAGTAAGTTTTATAATATTTGATGACATCGAGTATTATTTTGATATGTTAATCAGTTATTTGATTATATTTGAATTTATTTAAATTATCTTGATGGTTATCAACTATACTTTAAATTATGTTGAAATTTAAATATTGTTTAAAATACTTACGATGACTAATTGGAGCATTACGATTTGTCTAATCTAGATTTGAAATATTATTTGATTAAATGATTTTTTTATTATTTGATTTAAATTATTTTGATAAATATTAGATATTATTTTAAAGTTACTATGTTGAGTTTGATTTGGATTTGGATTCATATGATTTGAATTATTTGATAATATAGAATAATACTTAAAATTATTATGGTGATCATTTAAAGGATTGCAATCAAATTGATTTGTGTTTAAATAATTTATTTGATTTAAATTTATGGGAAGATTTATCCATTAGAAATTCTTATCCTATTGGAATCATATCTAACATTAATTAGATCGTTTCTTATTTAAACCAATCATATTCCTATCCAAATTAGTTGGTAATCATAATCATCCTTATTGATTTAGTTCTAATCCTATCATAATTTGCTAATTGCTAGCCATTATATATATCTATCGAATCTATGAATAAGATCACCTTTCAAACCATCCTTGTCAAAATTTCTCTCTTTTTTGTCATAAATTCAGCCTCAATTTTTAAAGGTTGTAGCAACTTCGAATGACCATAACTCCCAACTCCGGACTCCGTTTGACTCCAGTTTTTTTGTTGGAATCGTATTGAGGTATATTTTCTGAATATAAATTTTATTTTCATAAATTCGAAACACAATTTTTTGGAAAATTTGTGGAGTGTCAGTTGTCTGAAATCTGACACGTTTTAGTGATTTTGAGATTCTGGGAGAACCAGGAATCAGAATCACGAACCATTTGAAGTTTCGGAATGTTGACGGAAAAATACACATCATATATTTTTTCCAAAAATTTCCCAGAATATTTTATTTTTGGTTTTTATTTTGGAAGTTTGTCACAATGTCTGAGTTCATCTTGTGTAGCCCTGTGACTATTCTGTACCCGACGGGATTGTCGGTTTCACCAGCAAGGATCTCAGGCAAGACACCTTGCCTTTACTATTTAATTTCTTGCTCAATATCATGCATGTTTTTATTTCTTATAAGTTGTTCTTTCAAAACCATATGTAGTTGCAAATTATTATACTTTAGTTTTATTTATAAATTTGGTCTAGAGTTAAGGGACTACCTTTGTTTGTGCCGCATTTATTGGCCCGACACATGTGTGCCACGATGTCACGTGTCTCATATAGATTCGGACTTGCGTACCAACCGTACATCGGTACATACAGGACGAGCGTTAGGATATAACTGCTAATATAATTGCCTAGAAGACTTGGCAGTTATTAGAAATATCGTGGTGTGGATTCAGCACGAGTAGTGCATGGGGAGGGTGAAGACAGTTATTAGGCGCAGGGGCTTTCACACATTTATTTTTTTCAAGCTGCCATTTGTGACTCAGCCAAGAGCTAGTGTGCCGTGCACTTATTAACTTTTCTCTAGATTCCACTAGTGCCTCGGTTGAAATACAAATGTGCCGTGCATTTACTTTCCTCTAGCTGCCGTTAGTGACTCACCCGAGAGACTAGTGTGCCGTGCATTTATTTATTTTCCTCTAGATGGTACTAGTGCCTTGGTTGAAACGCTAACGCGCCGTGTTTTAGTCTCGGGAGCCCTTGTGTGGAACGTTGTCTTCAAAATGCATTTTCACATAGAATGGTTAAGGACCTTTATTTGTTTAGACATATGTATTTATCTGTTGAGCTAACTATATTCAGTTATGGCATGATATTATGTGTCTTATTACGTCCCTCTGAGGACCTGGTTATCTCGTCAGGTGTGTGCTCTTGTGTTTCGCAGGTGTCCTAGCTCTAGCCGCGACTGACTCCATTTCTTCGAGGATGATTGCACTTTGATCGTCTTCGCTCGCTCGCCAAATTTATTTCATTCTTCATGTATTTCTTTCCTTGCTTGTTGGTAGTGGATTTGTCTCCGCCCAACATATTGTATCAAGACAATTCAATACCATCATATAATATCTTTATTTATTTATTTTTTGTGGATGAGATTAGTTATGGTTTTACTGCATTTTATAACTTATGTATTCATACGAGGTTTCCATATATTGGAGTGGAATTCGCATGTATACAGATGGCATGTCTACGTTCCTAGTCCTACGTATTTTGGGACTGGGGCGTTACATTGCCACATCCATATAACCTCTGAGCAAAGCATTCATCAAGGATAATCACGGCCAAATTACCTCTGAATTATCCACTCCTATCTAATGTTATATATCCTTCCACGTCCATATTACCTCTGGTCATATATAGAACATCCTCTGCTATTACGTCCTTATTACCTCTATTAGCAGCTTCTTTCAACTTATTATCTTATTCAAGAACCCTGAATATAAAACGGATAATAAGTCCATATCAAATTCCCCAGCGGAATACCCACCAGAAATATTCCTACTATGTCTACATTACCTCTAGTTCTGATATTTCACAAACTTCATTCATGAATTTTGAAAGCCAAAAAGATTCTTTATTAAAACATCTATCAAAAGATGGAGAAAAAGATACAAGAGTCTTGACGGCTAAAAGAAACAGTTACAAACAAAAAAATCTAAGGGATACACAATCGATTGATACTATCCCTTAGAGCCGCAATTTCAGCTTCGGACTTCGCAGTAGCACGACGACGCGCCTCTTTTTCACGAGCAGCCTTATCCTGAAAAGGGATCAGATTCATGTGCTCTCCCTTCAACTTCACCAGTTGTTCTTTTAAGTGGTCGAAAGTTGTGGCGGTCATGCAGCCTAAGCCAAATAGTCCTCCTGTTCAGACGTCGATATCCTCAAGCTGGCCTCCTGTTGAGCTATCTCACTCTGGATCCGCATAATGTGATTATATTTCTCATTAATCTGCGCAGCCAGCTCATTCTTCGAAGCAGCACGTGCCTCACTCGCAGCGTTGAACTGCTCATACTGATCAGCCAATTCACTGATCTCTTGAGCGAGGGCATCCTTTCTTGCTTAGAAAGTAGCCTCCTCCTCCACGAGAGCTGCAATTAAAGTCTCATCTTCTGCACAGAACAACGACGTCGGGCTCCGTTGTTTAGCATCCCGAAATCTGGCCACCTGATCCTCCAGATCATTCAGAACCCTCCTTAGAGCATTAGCCCGCTCTTCATAGCCGACGATGCTCTCAAGGGCTGCCACTTGGCATTCAGCAACAACCTTCACAAGGCCAAAGGCGGCGTTCTGATTCAGAACTCCAGGAAGCTTTACTTTTAGGACAGAATAGAACGCTTTGACGACTTTCTGGGTCATCTCGTCGTCTTCGGTGGAGGTCGTCGGGGAGGAAGCTTAATGAGGTTCTTCCTCTCGAGGAAGATATGTCTGACAAAAAGCCGAACATAAAAAACAAATAATATATGTATCAGTAACCAAAAAAGGGGAATGCTAAAGAGTTATAATTTCGTACCTTCGGCATGCTCAACGCCAACTTGGGCTAAGTCATCGGTCATGGCTTCAAGAAAACCGAGAGCAGGCCCAGGCTGTTCAAGAAGAACAATATCAAGGCCACGAGCAGCATCAGGCTGGGTATCTTCCACGGCCCCAGCTGGACCGGGAGCAGATTCAGCAACAACCACCACAGTAGGCTATTTAACCTCTCTTTTCTGCAGCCGATGTCGGCTTACTAATAGATCCCTCCACACCAACAAATTCAGAGAAACCAGGGACAACCTCTTTTTCTCCCCCAATGCTTTGGGCTATCTCTATGCGTGATTCCTTCTCTTTGTCTACAAGGGAATATACAATGGCAGTCAGCCTCACGAGGAGCACGAAAAATCGAAGTAAAAAAATCTCATCCGAAGAGAGGTGCAAAGATAATGTACCCATAGGAGGGTGAGCCGATTGGACTTGATTTTCATCCATCTCTTTCATTATGGCCCCGATTGCAGACATCGCCCCCGAGGAGATATTGAAAGAAGGACTGGCGTTCTGGTCGCCACCATAATCCGGCCATTCGCCCTGATCATCCTTTGATTCAGCCTCCTTGACTGGGAAAGGCTGAACGTCGTCTGCCGGTCAAGGTCAAGGAGGGGATACATTTGTCACGTCCACTTCTTCAGACGATGAGGTACTTGCCTCAGCTGCAACTTCAGAGTCCTGTGCAAAGGACAAACGCAAGGGTGAGAAAGCTTCTAATGGCTTGACGGAAACGACTATGGAGTCTAGGAAGGGATCTACCTCACGAATGATAACGGCCCGCGACGCCGTTCTACTTCTTCCAGTTTGCCGGAAAGACCTTCTCAAGGGAGGTAAGCCAGCACCAACTTCCTTGGCTCTCCTTAGGGCAACTGTCTTCTTCTTTCTCTTAAAAGTTGGCTCCTGGGCCAATTCAGTTGAAGCTTTTCTCTTCTGAGGAGGATTGGGAAGAGCAGAATCATCTTTCATGTCCTCCTTTGGAGGTACTGTCGGCTCCCTCAGGATAGCCCTCGGCTGTGGTGGTGCGGCTGGCATCACAGCTGGAGCAGCACTCTCCGTCTTACGGCCCTTCGGCGCCTTTTGGGCACGTTTTGCAGAAGGGGGGCCAAACCGAGTCCCCAATATCAAGCTCTGTTCACGATCATACCGGAGATGAAAGGTATTGATCTGAACATAAAACTTGGCGGCAGCATAGCATAGGTGGGTCTCAGGCTTATCTGCGGGTAGAGTGAAGATTGCCTCCGTACATCCGGCGTTGTAATATATCTAGGCACGAGTCCCGTCAATTAGGCTGCCTATTGACTCCAAATACGGGCTAGCATTTCCCAAAAGGAGCTAGCTGTAGCCAAACTGCCGTACGAAATGACTCGACAGGTATGGCTCCAGATAGGTATGGTTCCTGTTTCTGAGCACCAGATGCGACGGCCTAATAGAATGAGGCCAGCAAAATGTCCCAGCAGTCAAGCTAGTGGTATGAACTCCCTCATCCACTAAGGTATCTCCTGTACTGCCACTGTCGGACGGAGGGGATACCCTGAAGAACTCGTAGTCCTGCAAGAAGCTTAAAGCCCTTCTGCAAGCAGGTACACCAATGACGGCCCAGTCCATGTCGCAAAATCTGCAAAGAAAGACGTCTTCCGCCAAAGAGTCTGCCGTCGGCCCAGCATTCATCAGGGTAGGACTTTACAGCAGCAGCCACCCCATCAAGAAATGATACGGAAGTTCGGTCCGGGCAAAGTTGGCTCTGCCGTCGGGAGTTACCGCATTTCTAACAAAATCCCGTAGACCCCGTTCAGTGGCACAGACCATCGCGGGAAGCAAGGCAAGCCGATACCCGAATACTAGCTTCACAGCCGAAAGTATTATGCTCCGGCTTATCCTCTCAATAGTCCCTGAACCCCTAGGGACTATACAGTCACGAAGCCAGATCATCAAGAAAGCTGCCAGCATGGCTTTCTCCGACAACGGATATTCAGCTTGACGGAAGTAGTGGCCGATCGGGGACTTCCCCTCAAGATCATCACTGTCCTCAGTATCCGTCGTATCATAATCTGCCATCCGGACTTCTATCTCGGACTTGGTCATAGGTTTTAAAATCGAAAAGGAGGCTGGATCCTCTCCTTCTCCTTGAACGAAGACGTAGCCCGTCCAAGCTCTTGTGTGGGGATTGTCCCCTTGGTCCTTTCTTTCTTGTTGATCCTATGGCAGATAAGGAGGTGGCAGAATAACTCCTTGTATACATCCATCATCTCGGAGTTCTCATTCTCCAGGTCTCGGAGCTCCTCATCACAAGACACGTATTCTTCATACGGCTTTGTGCCCCAAGGAAGATTCGACACTTCCTGTGTCTCGTGGAGAGCCAATCCCATCTCCCCGCCCGGAGTAAAGAAAGTACAAGTGTGAAGGTTGTATAACTCTGCCAAAGAGAGAAACATTGGCCAGTTGACCTTTACGCCATATTGGGTGGCCCTAATAGCATAAAAAATGCCAGTAGTTTTCAAGGTGGCTTCATACGTGGAAAGCATCCAGTCAGTGAGGTTGCACCAGAATAAAACTCGATACCTCCAGCCTTCCATCCGTATCTTCCCTACGGGATACGACACGTCCCCCGACATCATCAGATTACAAAGCGTGTCGACAGCATAAGGGTGGAGGTCTGTCGAGATGTCATTTATTACGGCACCAGGTTGCAGCCCCCTCGTGGAGTAAGATGTAGAGCCCCTGACACACTTAAAAGTGTCCTTCTTCCGATCTCCCGAGTCGACATATAATCTTTCGAAGATGACCCCGGGGAGCTCAGGGGTTAGCTCCCATTTTATCTGTCGTCGCGCAGCTAAGACAGTAAACATAGACAAAGGATACTGACGCTCCATCAACGGTAGCCATATCTTCTGATTGTTCAGTCTGACCACCAGTGGGTTTGTCAAGCGTATCGTCTTGCCATCTTTGAAACCCACATTGTCACCGAACAGGAAGTACTGCTTCTTGAAACGACGTGCCCCTCCGAGCAAGAGCTTCTCATCGTTAATCATCTGCTTCAGGAAGGTCTTATCCTATTTTAGTATGGCGAGCGTTCGTTCCGTAGGCTGGTTATGACTGATCTTGGCCTGAACCTTACTGACCAAGTTGGTTATGAGGCTTGTGTCGAGGACATGGCAAGCAGAGCCGAAAGGGATTCTAACAAGTTCCGGGACAAACATGTCAACTGCAAGGATGGAAGAAAAAGTCAGACTCAAAATCTGCAGAAAAACTAAGTGCTGGAGGAATCCTATGCACCCAAAACAGCATATGGGCACATAAACATACAAACGGCATGTGGGCGCATAACATGCAGCAGCATGTGGGCGCATAACACACCACAGTGTGGGCGCATATGAATGCTCACAGAAACATGTTGCCTTGGGCACATGTGCCCAGGCAGAGAAAAGTCTGAGCATCGCAAATTAACGTTCAAGACTTTGTTTTGAGGCGTGGCCTCACCCAGGATCGGGTCCCGGACTAGCGAGGACGCGGTCGCAGGAGGAGAGCCACTCGGTGTAGCCCCCTTACCCTTCGCAGATCTCTTGCCGACCTTGGGAGACATGGGCCAAATACTATGCGTCCATTATTCCTATGCGCCCACTGCGTACTATGCACCCACTATGACTTATGCGCTCATATGAAGACCCAGTCTCTTGTACATTATACGACTGCCACTTGCTGACATGGACAATGCATGAAGGATGGACCTCTTTAAATTCCACTCCGATGAATCTGTCAGTTCAAATTTTCGAGGAAGATCTCAACAGCCATCTCTCTGACAGTCTGGCCAAACTCTTTGTGCCCAAAGGAAGAGCTATGCTATGCGCCCACTTCATCACGAGAAGACGGTCCATGCTTCTTTTAAAGTATTTCGAACTCGTTCAAGTATCAAAAATTTTGAAGGAGGACTTGTAGGAGCATGAAAATTTTAGCAGTCTTGACAACCATGTACCCAACACAGGGAAGTCATATGCGCCCAAGTCAACAGAGTAAGCTATGCGTCCAAGTCACCAGAGCAAGCTATGCCCCATGCTCCCACTCTGGACTCCTCCAAAAGGAGGCATATAGCCCTGTTTCAGGCTATGCGCCCAAGTCAAGACAGCCTTCGACTCGGTCAAACCCAGGATCAATCGTGCACCGAAGCATACGGCCATGTCAGTCTCCACGAGCAGTCGTGCACCGAAGCATGCGGCCACGTCAACCCCACAATCAACCCATGATCATGCAGTCTGCAGGTGCCTACACTCTATACGCCCAAAGCAGGACTATAAGCCCACATAAAAATTAGTGTATTTTCTTATGTGGGCACGTAACATTATTTCAGCATGGAAACGACTATAAAAAGGGGCCTCATACCTCTTCAAAGGACAAAACGGAGAGCATTTCAAGAGCCAAATTGTTGCACTTCTTGCCAGTGAGCCGAGAGTTAGCAATTTTCATAGGTTTTCTCCTACTTTTGTAATCGGAGTATTAACGGAGTAAAGGAGCAACTGTCGCTCGATCTCTATCGTCCCATTCCCCAGAATTCTTTTTGTACTCGGGGGTCCTCAGCGCATGATCTCTCAGGCATACTCGATTTGTGGTGCCTTGTGCCAATAAGAAAAGACAGCATTTTTTCTTCTTTTTTGTGTGTGTCTACACCTCCATCTCCCAGGTAGACTCACCTAGAGAGTGATGCCTCCATGCTACGCGAACCAAAGGTATCGTCTGGTTCCTCAACACCTTCTCCCGTCGATCCAGAATCTCCACAGGCTGCTCTGAATAACTAAGAGTATGGCCCACCTTGATCTTAGAATGATCCGTATATGGCTGGGATCTGCCATATACCCACTACCAAAATATGTCGATTTAGCGATGCCCAGATCCGTCGCCCGTCCGTCGGCAATTTGTATTAGCGACCGATCACTGACGGATCTTGGCCAAAATAATCCGTCGGCAATCAGCTCGTCGCTAATAATGGTCTGTCGCTAAGCAATCGTCATGGGATGGAATAGCGACGGCTTGTCGACTTCACAATATGAAGCATTAGCGACTACTTTCCGATGGGCTTTCGTCCATTTTAAGTATTAAATACTGAACTATGTAGACACTAGCGACGTAATGGTCCGTCGGTAAACCGTCGTAATAGCGTATCAGAGTGTATCTTGTCGTCGTTATTCCGTCGATCGCCGTCACTAACTAAGGATGGATTAGCGACGGAATACTGACGGATTATCCGTCAACCATGTTCTAGAAATGCTTGGCATTTCCAGAACCATGGCGACGGATGGGTTGTCGCCATTCCGTCGCTAAGCCGTCGAAAGAGTGACTGATTAGTGGCTGATTATCCATCGCCTTGGCGACGGCTTTTCCGTCGCTATTCCGTCGAAGTATATACCACCAGAACCATGCCGATGAATATTCCGTCAGCCATCCGTCGCTACCTGGAAACAGATTCAAATTTCCAGTTGGCGACGGAAATTTCATCAAAAAGTAGTCGAAACTGGAAATATCCGTCGCTAACTGGTCACTAGTCCGTCGCTAACTGAGATTTTTTAAAAAAAATTGCAGCACTTTCCCTGTTCACAAAAATATGCATAAACCAAACCAATATATAATGCACACCAATTATCCAACAATCACATAGACCAAATATATAATGCACACCAATTATCCAAAAAACACATAGAACAAATATGCACATACGAATTTAATGCACACCAATTATCCAAGAATCACATAGACCAAACCAAATTAATAGAAAATAGACATCAATTATCCTGAAGAGTAACCTAATATCCGTAATTATAATCCGATCATAGCACAAATAATCCAAAATTGCCACAAATATTCTAAATTTTCTTAATTACAATATTTTAAGAAGAAGGAGGAGGAGTTCGATTACCCGGTGGTGGTAATCCCTGCTGCGACCGACGAATATACTCCTCCACTAGGTACGGCGGCAAGCCGTCGTAGACACTGCTCGGAAGTCGGCGTAGCTGCTCTGGCAACATGAGATCCAGGAGTGCCCTCACAGTCGGAAGCGGTACCAAAGGGGCATCAGGGTTGAAAGAAAGATGACCCACGGAAGAAGGACCGACACCAGCAGTCGACGGACCGGCACCAGTAGAAGACGGACCGACACCATCAGCAGACGGACGGGCAGCAGCAGACGAAGGCAGAAAGTACATGGCAAATTGGCCCTGCAAGGACGACCCCGCCTCGTGCAGCTGCGTAAGCTGCGACCTAACATCATCGTCTGTCGGGGCTACGGGAGGAGGATGTCTCGATGGAAATATCTGCGTCGCCATGTGCAATGGCCCTAGGGAGCCGACTCCGTACAAGATCCCTTTCTTAAAGCCGCCGACGGTATCTACAAACAAGTCATTGCGAGCGGCCAAAGAAGAGGGCGTCCGGACGGGCGTCGTTTCACCGACATCCTCGGTATCAGTTAACTGAGCCCGACTAAGGGCCTCACGATACGCAGGCTATCAAATGAATGTGTTTATATTATCAGATTTACCTAAGTTGTATTCTAAATCCTATGTTTCACTAAGTTAAGTGTGAATCCTAAGTTTACCTAAGTTATAGTCCGAATACTTTTAATTCTAACGTAAATCTCATAAACATAAGTACTTACATCAGTCTCCTTGGCCTTCTCGTCGACGAAGCTCCCGTCCTTCCGTCTTTTGTGCGTATGCTGGAATACGTCATGCATGGTGACCGATTCTGGCGCCCTTTCCTCCTTTACCGCCCGTTGGGCCTGCATACAAAATTTCCGTAGAACTTAATTAACTCCGTATATTAATAATGCCTAATTCGATAGTGAAATAAATTTACGGTATCTCACCAGATCTGTAAGCGTCGCTGTGTGGGGCCTTGATCCCCCCGTATGAAGCCCCGCGACCTAACGGTTCGCCTTCGCCTTCTCCGATTTTTCCTTGTACGCAGGAGTATCCATCATACCTAAGAGGTCCTCATAATACTCTTGCCGGATACAATTCGGCCTCGTATGCCCCATTTTCAGGTCATGAATCATATCTTGTATCTTCTTCGAGGCAGCGCTTCTGTAGGTCATGCGGATCGCGTTCTCGCGATGGAGGGGCCACCAGTACGTCGTCTAACATAGAAATTCAATTATTAAGTAATTTAAAAATGGTTGATTAAAGAGTAACTAATAATTAACCAGAAGATATACATATATACCCTCAACTCGTCGAGCCAGGCGTACTTCAAGTTCGGAGGCACCGACGAAAAGTTGAGGTAGGGACCATAGAAGTTAGCCCTGATAATTTCTCCAAGAGCTCTGGCAACATTAAACTAAAAAAACCTATAAAGAAGAAACGACTGGATTATTAACTTGAATAAATGAAAAAAATTTAATAAATTATCTTAAATTTACTTACGAGGTCTCCGCGGGCCATAGCTCTCGTCGGAACTCGTCTCTCGGCCTCTCTGGTGCCGTCGGAGGATCTGCGGGTCCGCGCATGTACTCCCCAGTAACCGGATGGAACCGAGTATGGGGGTACTCCGGGGCCCACTGTGCAGTAACTGGGGGATCCACTGGTGGATCCGCTGCTAGTGGTTCCGATAGCGGAACGGATCCGCTAGCAGATCCGGACTCATGCCTCGATGAAGTGGTCGATCGACGGTGGGATGCGTCTGTGCCTGGGGTACTCTCCGGGTCGGGGTCGCTGGATGGGGTCACATCCCGGAAAGAATAAATACGACCACGACCACCAGCACCACTACGACCACGACCACGACCACTACCACCACCACCACCACCACCACCACCACCACCACAACCGCGGCCAGCCATCATGACCTGTAAATAGAACACATAAACATAATTAACAATATAAAAGTATAAATAAATATAAAATTCTAAACTAAAATATACATACCACCAGTAGGGAGACGAGTGCCGTCGCGACGAAAAAGACTAGGAGTGCCATCTACAATAAGTAAATAATCGAATAAAAAAAACATGAATTCACGTAATTACTTTTATGAGGTCAAACTTAATTCACGTAATTGAAAGTATTTTTAATATACAACAATATTTAACCTAATCATCGTCTTCATTCTCATCCTCGGCCTCGTCTTCATCATCATCCTCCTCCTCATCCTTATCCTCATCATCATCCTTATCTTCATCATCGATTTCATCTGTATCCTCATCCCCATCAAATTCTTCTTCTTCTTCGTCTTCTTCTTCTTCTTCTTCTTCTTCTTCTTCTTCTGCCTCAATATTTGGGACAAGACCCCTCTTTTTCCTCTGATTGACAGCTAAGTCTTGTGTATCAACCTCTTCCTGCCCTCTATTTTCCTCAATAATATCTTCAACATCCATTGTATCCGAGTGTTGTCCCAAGTATTGGGACTTTTCGATCTGGTCCTCTTGGTATGCTGGATCTCCAACGTTGAATGTATTTCTAGATTTAATCTTGCATACTGCCCACCAGTCAAATCGATCTATACGACGCCTTGGGTAGCTTGTATAGTAGACTTGAACAGCCTGATTTATTATCGCAAATGTATCGGACCCTCTATACCTCCTGCGATGATTTATATCGACAAATCCAAATTGTTTATCGATTCTCCAACCGATATTTGGTGTCGTATCGAACCACTCACATTTGAACATCACAATATGCATATCATATGGGCCAGTATATTGTAAATCTACAATATCCCGAAGCACTCCATAATAGTCAAAGTCCAGCTCGTCATTATAGATGGTGCCTCTTATGAAAACACCAAAATCCTTGGTACTGATGTCGTCATTGATAAATTCGACATTTATAGCATTCTGAGTTGACTTAAATCTGAAGCCATTAACGGCATAGCCTGGCCAAGTCTTTATTTGCTTCTTCGGTCCCAATGCCAGATAACAAACACTCTCATGAGTGAGTGTTATTTCAGGCAATAAAACCTGTAAACAAATATTTATAATTTAAATGTTTTAGATTATATATTTATAATCTCAATTATAATCTCAGTTATGCGAAACCATGATAGAAATGTACAATCAACCTCTCTTTGAAGTCCCTCATCGGTAATATCGGGTGTCCTCATTTTGACTTCATCTCTAAATACACTATTAGAGAAAATAAGAATATATAAGTGTAGTCACTTACTTCATCAAATTCGAGAGTATAACGAGTGCAAGTGTATTGACTTACTTCTCCAAATCTCTTACGTCTTGTATGTCATAGTTTAACAAGACATATCGGTGAGCGGCATCATACTCGTCGTCTGTCAACCACCGTCTTTTACTAGCCCCAACAGGCTTGCCCCTTACATTGAATATTCCTCCATCCTCAACGTCCTTATCATTCCTTTGAGGTCTATTTTGATTTGTCTTAACATGAGTATCGAAATAAATAGAGCAGAAGTTTGACACCTCTTCGATAAGATATGCTTCGCATATCGAAGCCTCTATATGAGCCTTGTTACCAACTTTCTTCTTTAGATGGTGTAGGTATCTAGAGAGACAAATTATCTTGAGAATTAAGAAAGAATTTTAAAACCCACTGAAATTCAACTTAAATTATATCGATTTTTATGTACCTTTCAAATGGGTACATCCATCGATAATGAATAGATGCACCGACACGGGCTTCGTATGCTAGATGAATCGGTAGATGCTCCATGCTGTCGAAGAAGACAGGAGTAAATATTTTCTCCAACTTACAAATTGTTAAGATAATCTTATCCTCAAGTTCAACCATGTGTTGCACAGTCAACTTAGTTGAACAAATATCCCTAAAGAATATTGATAGTTCGGCCAACGGAACCCATACAGCAGAAGGCAACAACTCTTTCAAAGCAATGGATAGTAATCTTTCCATAAACACGTGGCAGTCATTACTCTTCATTCCTGTTTGCTTGCGTTCATTGAGATCAACGCATCTAGACAAATTCGACACATAGCCGTCGGAAAATCTTAAAGTAGATACCCACTTGCAGATTATTAATCTATCTTCCTTGCTCAATGTGTATTGTGCTATCGGCTTACTTAATTAACCAGCAGCTCCCCTTTGTATCAAGTTCAAATAAGGACGCTTGCATATCTCGGCAATGTCTTGTCTTGCTTTTGGATTGTCCTTCGTCTTTCCTTTAATATCCATGACGGTATTGAAGACATTATCGAACACATTCTTTTTGATATGCATAACATCAAGATTATGCCTTATAAGATTATCTTTCCAATAAGGCAAGTCCCAGAAGATACTCCATTTGGTCCAGTTATAGGTTTGTCCGAACCCATCGACACGATTGTTCGATGGATCTTCTATTACAGTGGGCAAGTCCTTTACATCTTCCCAAATATCGTATCTTGACAATCTGGCAGGCGGATGAGAAAATTCTTGTTTTCCAGCTCTGAACGCGTCCTTGTTCTTTCTCCAAGGATGACTCGCGGGCAGAAATTGACGATGACAATCAAAGAAAGAAGTTTCTCCTCCATGCTCAAGGCAGAACACCTTACTATTTTGCATGCATATCGGATAAGACATGGTGCCGTGAGTACTCTATCCCGACAGCATACCGTATGCGAGAAAATCATTGATTGTCCACATCAGTGAAGCTCTCATCTGAAAGTTCTGTTTCCTGGAAATATCATAGGTCGGGACGTCGATCTCCTACAGCTGTTTCAGCTTATCCACCAACGGCTGTAAATATATATCGATATTCTTTGTCATATTTTTGGGACCCGGTATGATAGCTGTCAAGAACATATAAGGAGTCTTCATACACATTCATGGTGGCAGATTGTAAGGGGTCAGAATGACCGGCCAGCAGGAGTATTGAGATCCCGACTGCCCGAAAGGGGCGAAGCCATCAGAACATAGCCCGATGCGTACATTTCTAGGCTCTGCAGCAAAATCTGGATGGCAAAAATCAAAATATTTCCACGCCTCTCCATCCGAAGGTTGTGACAATTCTCCATCGTCCTTTGTGCGTTCTTCGTTGTGCCACGTCATGTGTTCTGCTGTATTGTGAGACACATACATCCTCTGTAAGCACTTCGAGATCGACAAGTAATACATATACCTGTAAGGACGTCGTTTTCTAGTTGACTTTCCTTTTCCCCTGACTGGCTTGTAGCGATCCGTATTACAGAAGCTGCAACTTTCTATATCCTCGTTCTCCTTGTAGTACAACATGCATCCGTTGCGACAACAATCTATCTTGTCGTACCCCAGTCCCAGTTGTCGGACCATCATCTTCGACTTGTAGAAGTTTTTTGGAAGCTCTTTTGATTCCTTCGGTAACACCTCCTTCATTAGTTGTGTAATCCGATCATAGCAAGTTTGTGGCAAGTTAATATCAGACTTTATGTTCAACAACCGCATCGTTACTGACAGTACGAAATGTGGCTCACAACCAGGATATAAAGAAGTTTCAGCATCCTGAAACATATCATAGAACTCCTTCGCCTCGGGATTAGGATCCTCTGGATCAAAATTAGGCCCTGCCGCGTCGTACACCATATCTCGTGCAAGGTTCTGCACGTCTCCATAATTAACAGAGCACGATAAAATCCGCTGCAGCATTATCATCAAAAGCATAAGTAGCACCATTCGCAACCTGTCTTTCAGCATATAGTTCACCTTGCGATGACCACAGGCCGTAATCACGTACGAAACCCTTACGGGTCAAATAATGTCTTACACTCACCACTTCTTCGTAACGTCTATTGCGACAATTACGACATGGACACTTGATTTTGTTATCGTCCATAAACTAAGCTTTGCTCATGGTATACTTAAGAAACACTTCCACGCCTGCCTGAAAATCGTCACTCACACCTATTCTGCTCTCGTGTTATCGTTTGTACATCCATGTTCGATTAACGAAATAACGATCCATCATAGATTGGATGTGAAAATCTGTAGAGTAAGACAAACTAGACAGAATTAGTATATAATCATGTAACTGGTGGATCTGATAGGGCGATACCGATACTGATAGTCCGATATCGATAGTGTGATACCGATACCGATAGTTCGATACTGATACCGATAGTTCGATAGTCTGATAGTCCGCTAGCGATACTGATAGTTCGATACCGATAGTCCGATAGTTCGATACCAATACCGAAACCGATAGTCCGATACCGATTCTTCGATAGTCCACTAAGTCGAAATGATTCCTCTTAAGCGTCGAGCATGTTATACACGGTTCAACTTGACGAGTCAGTAAATATTTTTGTGGTGTTGTATGCTTGCAGCAGCAAATCAAGTTTTAGAGTCATTATTGGTCAATTAATCAAACTGAGTCAATCTATCTATTTCTAAATTGCAAGAGTCCACTTATAGGATATGGGAGCTATATCCTAAATATCTAGGCTAAAATTAAATTGGTTAGGATACTAGAGTGTCTTTACTATCTAGCAAGTACTACCTTAGTCTAGTTACACTAGCATTACCTATATTTCCTACCATGCCTACACTCACACATTACACCCCAAGCCGTCATGCATGCTAATAGGCATGGTAGGCCTGTCTTCATTCCTCACTCTCTAAAGCACACATACACATATGTATATCACAGTTATATGTATAGATATATACATCTATATAGAAGCACACAACTGATACACTCTAAGGGTCGGTTTTCCAGGAAAAACTTTACTTATTCAGCGACTTTGGTGAAGCGAATGTCCCGAGGATATTCTTAACAAAGAAGGCAGATGAAGAACTCGCACTGTCCTTGAGACAGTGAACATACACCATGAACCCAAACCCCATATTCATATTTACTAATCCAAACACCACCAAACTAATGGATAACACCCAATATTGATAACACATTATTTAG
Organism: Iris pallida; assembly: GCA_029216955.1. Classification (NCBI taxonomy): domain Eukaryota; kingdom Viridiplantae; phylum Streptophyta; class Magnoliopsida; order Asparagales; family Iridaceae; genus Iris; species Iris pallida. The sequence goes on along the minus strand of JANAVB010013069.1, from coordinate 275,392 downwards.
CCGATACAAACACCTAATTAAAACTAGAATTTGAGAAGCAAAGCCCCCTGCCGTCCCGACCCATGCCCGCTGCCCCAAGCCCGCCGTCCAGCCCCTAACGCCCCCGCCCCAAGCCCGCCGCCCCCCACAGCTCCGCCACCAACAACCCCCCGCCCACCGCCGCCGCCCAGCGCCCGACGCCCCCGCCCCAAGCCCGCCGCCCCCTGCAGCCCCGCCACCCACAATCCCCCACCCACCGCCGCCGCCCAGCCCCCGACGCCCCCGCCCCAAGCCCGCCGCCCCCGCTGACCCTACGACACCGCAAGAGAGAGAGAGAGATAAAGAGAGAGAGAAAGAGAGGGGATTACCTTCGGGAGAGAGAGAGGAGAGGACGCCGACGCCGATCGATTTTCTAGCCGTAGGAGAGAGAGAGAGGAGAGAGAGTGAATTTGAGGGAAATGCGAAAAGTTCCCCCCGTTGTTTCAATTTAAGTCTGGAACGTATATTTAGCGACGGCCTAGCGACGGATAAAAATCCGTCGCCCGTTAGTCGCTCTTTTTGATACTTGCCGACTGAATATCCGTCGCTACGTAGTCGATGAACAGTCCTGCCAATTCTTCCCATAATTCCTGCCAAATAATCGACTGCATAGCGAAGGCTAAATATCCGTCTCTAAATCTTCGACGCCGTAGCGACAGATGAGCGACTTTTTCTTCCCCTAAAAATAAAATAAAAAATGTAACTGCTTGTCGTCGGTACTCCGTCGGCTAGTTGCCACAAAGCCGTCGCTAACGCCGACGGATAATATCCGTCGCTAATATTCCGTCGCTAATTTACTGTATTTTGGTAGTGATCGTCTCAACTGCGACACGTGAAATACGTTGTGGACTCCCTCTAATACAGGGGGCAAGTCCAGTCTATATGACACGTCTTCGACTTTTCTGCTGATAACGAAAGGTCTGATGAAGTGCGGACTAAGCTTTCCATCTCCACCAAAGTGAATAGTACCACGCGTCGGAGATATCCTCAGGAACACCAGATCTCCAACCTAGCACAAACTGTTAGCACATCGATTTTGATACATTGTTCACAATAGTCTTTGTACGTCTTTAGTTTATACTTTTCACAGGTACTTCCAAAAAGACAATAATAGAAGAAAGGCATCTCCATACAAATTCCATAAAGCTTATCAAAGACCATGGAGCACATGCAATTCTCTATTATCAAGATGATGATATACTACAATAAAGAGAAAATACAAGAGACACTTCTTAAAACACTACTAAAATATGATCTATTAGCGACGTAATTTAGCGACGGCGTAAAATTACGTCGCTATATATGGAATTCAGCGACTCCTTTATATAAACATCGCAAAACGTCGCTGAATAGCGACGTTCAGCGACAGGTATAAAATTACGTCGCTGAATAGCGACGTTACGTTGCTGGATTATTAAAATATGTCGCCAGTTTACGACGTTTAGCGACGTCCTCATGTGACGTCGCTAATATTTTTACTTAGGGCACAGCGTTTCGTTTTTCCCACTCACTCGAAATTTCCAATTTTTCCCACTACTCCTTCCCCCCCTCCGGCGATTCCTTCGGCGACCCCTTCCCCCCCCCCCGACAACTCCCTCCCCCTCCGGCGACTCCCTCCCTCTCCGGCGACCCGTACCCCCCCGTCGAGCTCCTCCTCCTCGAGCTCAGGTAAACCCTAACCTAACTCCTCCTCCTCCTCCTCCTCCTCCTCCTCCTCTTCCACGGACACACACACACACGGACACACACGCACACACACACAGAGACACACACACACACACGGACACACACGAACACACAGACAGAGACACACACACACACACACGGATCACACGGACACACACACAGATGGACACACACACACACTGTGTCATATTGTGGTGGACACGAGACACTATGTTGGACACGTACACATAGCCTAGATCCTTTACCAACCATTTATTTTCCATTTTAACATGTTTTTATATATCAATTTCTAAATACCCTATGTTGACTGATACCTTGTTAATTTATTGTATTTTCTAATTTTGAAAACCCAGTTTTGACAACCATTTTAACCTAGTTTAATGCTTTAGTTTAGATGTTTAAAACCCTAGTGTAGTGTATCTATATGTGTGCTGACTGAGTTTCAAGTTTGGGGTGATTTGGTTAGAGTTTTGGTTCTCGATTTGGGTTTGAGGTGAATGGGTCTGAAATATGTTATAGGAGTATGTAATGTTGTGTGAAATGAACTGATTTTCTTTCTTTTCATTTCCTATTTGACTGAACACAGTAAATCCCCTTACTATCCAGATTGGACTGACCTATAGTTCATATCACTCACTCACTCACTCACTCTTGCCTAGGTACACACACGCATATAGCCTAATACAAGCATGTTAGCCTCCCTCATATACACGTATATGTGACTGTCACATGTAACAGTCAACACACTCACCCCCCATTCACATGTGCATGTACACACACCACCCACTCTCTACTTCTCTCTCTCTATATATATGTTTGATAGATGGTATTGTATACATATATACATAACTATATCATGTAACTCATATGTGATATAGGCATATAGCCTATGTTAGAGTGTCTAAATATATGAATGCATGAAAGTTGCCTTGTCTTGTAATATAGGCATATAGTATATACATGCCTATATATATATTATATGTATATATCTATATAGATATTACTTGTGTGTATGAGATAGCTTGAGTTGACTTTGGTCATTATTGGTACTTGAATTGATCGGAACAAAGACCCCCAATGTCGGTATCGGTCAATATTTGGTATCGGTCGGTATCGGATCGGAACATGCCAAACCGTATCGGTATCGGCCGTATCGGATCGGTATCGGCCGATACTTTAAAATTATATGAAATAGTAGTCACCCCCAAGGTTGACTATTTTTACTGAAAGTCAAAGTAGAGTAAACATCTGACCTAGATTGGACTAAGAGTTGACAAAGTCAACTATAGGTCAACCCTTGACCTAGTTTGACCTTGTTTGACTTTGTTTGACTTAGCTTGACCTTGTTTGACTTTGTTGTCTTCATGTTTGTTAAATGACACCCAGATACTAGTTTTAGTTGTTTAAATGACACCCAGATACTAGTTTTAGTTTCAGTTTGCTTTGGTAACTCACTATTGCTCATTACTTGGTACTAGTTTTAGTTGATTGTGTTTTTTTAAGACTAAACAAATGACACCCAGATATTACTTGTGTGTATGAGATAGCTTGAGTTGACTCTGGTCATTATTGGTACTTGAATTATAGGTTAGGCTTGTATAGCCTTGAATGGTGTGTGCTAGCTAGTATTGGGATACCAATAGCGATAAGGTAAAGGGTACCTTGGTAGGTCATGACTAGAAATAGGATATTTGACTTAGATTTGACCTTGTTTGACCAAGGTTGACTATTTGACCTTGTTTGACCTTGTTTGACTTTGTTTGACTTAGCTTGACCTTGTTTGACTTAGTACAACCTAGTTTGACCTAGTTTGACCTAGTTTGACCTTGTTTGACTTTGTTTGACTTAGCTTGACCTTGTTTGACTTAGTATAACCTAGTTTGACCTATATTGCATATCATTGTTATTAGTAACTGTCTGCTACTAATGTGTGTCCCATAATAAGACATAATATACGAATTTGTGCCTGTTGGATAATGTGTGTCCATCTTTGCAGAATTATTTCCAAATGGATATGAATTACTACTTGCGGAATCGTTCATGGATGTACAATCGTCGTCCTGATGATATGTGTGGTGTGCGGGATGAATACATAGCGGGAGTAGAGCAGTTCCTGCAGTTTGCTAAGGCGTTCCCTCAGTACATGGACGGCACCAAAATTAAGTATCCGTGTGTGAAATGTCATAACGTGAAATATTATCCAGAAGTGGAAGTGACATATCATTTGTACTCGAGGGGTTTCTCGCCTAATTACTATCAGTGGACCGCACACGGAGAACTTGTATCTTTAGCATCAGAGCCGGAGCCTTATGTTGAGCCGTATATGCATGCAGGACCTAATTTTGTTTCAGATAATCATGCATACGACGACGGGTGCGTGAACATGGTTTTCGACGCTGCGGGGCCTAGTTTCGTTCATGATGCACCTGAGGAGGCACCGAACGCCGATGCTGCACAGTTCATGGAGTTGTTGGAGAATGCAAGGACTCCATTGTATCCTGGTTGTGAGGATCATTCACCATTGGAGGTAGTTACAAGACTGTTGAGCATTAAGTCAAATTTTAACATGTCGCAAGAATGCTACAACCGAGTGTTGGAGTTGATTATAGAGATCTTGCCGGCGGGTGCTAAGTTGCCTAAAGACTTCTACCGGTCTAAGAGGATGGTGAGATCGCTCTGGATGGGATACGAGAAAATCGATTCCTGTCGCAATGGGTGCATGCTGTACTACAAAGACGATAAGAACGCAGATGTGTGCAGATTTTGTGGTGCTGATCGCTATAAGACAACTAGTACAGGAAGGTCTACCGGTACAAGAAGACCGACCGATTCAATGCACTACTTGTCTTTAACGTCGCGGTTGCAAAGATTATTTATGGTGAAAGAGACGGCCGAAAATATGAGTTGGCACATGCGAGAACAGATTGAAGGAGTGTTGGATCACCCATCCGATGGAGAAGCGTGGAAGCACTTTGATCGAGTGTATCCAGATTTTGCTTCAGATCCGCGAAATGTCAGGTTGGGACTATCTTCTGACGGTTTTACTCCTTTTGGTCTTTCAGGATCCCAGTATTCGTGCTGGCCTGTGATTGTCACTCCGTATAACCTACCGCCTTGGATGTGCATGAAGACTCAGTACATGTTTCTAACCGTTATAATTCCTGGTCCGAACAATCCCAAGAGGAACATTGACGTGTACTTACAGCCTTTGATAGATGAGTTGAATCAGTTATGGGAAGTAGGCGCTAACACGTACGATGTTTCCAGGAAACAGAATTTTCAGATGAAGGCAACCCTTATGTGGACCATCAACGACTTTCCGGCCTATGGAATGTTATCTGGATGGAGCACTCATGGCCGTCTCTCATGTCCGTATTGCATGGACCATAGTAAGGCTTTTCGCTTGAAACACGACGGAAAACCGTGCTTCTTTGATTGTCATCGACAATTTCTGCCAAAAGATCATCCGTTCAGAAGGAACAGGAATGCTTTCCGTGCCGGCGTTGTAGAGAAGGGTGATCCACCGCCAAGGTGGTGCGGACCCGAACATGGTGACCGTCTTCCTGGTCACCCATCGGAGGGCTGGGGACTTTATTGACGAGAGGACGACACAGGCATATGTACGTTCTATTCTTTATATTAACTGACTATAATTTAGAAAACAGAAAAATAGATATCAATATAGACTTTAGTAAACACTTACACGTTAGCAAACATGTTCTAGGCCGAGTTTGTTCGGCTACAGAAGGAGGCGGCTGATGTTGCTGCTGCTGCTAGTGCACAAACAGAGGGAGGGGCTGGTACTTCCTCCCAGCCGCCTGCAGAGCCATCGCCGGACGAGCTCTGGATGACCGCCGTTGGCGGTCTTCAGAAGGGTACGTACTACGGTACGGGATCCTACGGCGCGTATTTGGCTTCGGAGTCATCCCGGGCCCCCTCTGTCAGTACGCAGTCTACGGCTACGCAGGCGTCGTCACGAGCTGAGGATGTTCGTCGTCAGATCGAGGAGCTGCGTCGCGAGTTGCAACAGCAGATTTCTGATGCGGTCGAGCGACGATCCGACCCTTCGATCGTTACCGGACGATTTGATGTGGTCGAGCGCAGTATACAGGACCTGATGAGTCTGCATCAGGCTGCAGCTGCCAACTTGCAGACGCTCACCGAGTCTACGCAGCGCACAGAGCGTAGACAGGTTGAGCTGGAGGGATCGCAGAGGAGCCTATCTGCCTCACTCGCTCAGTATACTGAGAAGGTGGTGAGTACCCTTGCTGCGCATGGTGAGCGACTGTGAGAGCTGGAACAGGTACGTCCTCCGGGTCCATCGACGGCGCCGACTCCAGATACTGTACTGCCTCCGGCGCCGACTCCAGACATTGTACTGCCTCCTACTGCCCCTACGGTACAGCTCACCCAGGAGCAGTATGACTACATTCTATCCCAGTTGTGCGGCAGGGGTCCGCAGTGATTTTATTAGTTTTTTTATGACTTGTATGTATTGGCCCTATGGGCAAATTGTTTATTCATACACTGTTGTTTATACACTTGGTGGGAGACTTTTTATCATATTTTATTTTTATTTGACTCTATTGGATGTTTGTGAGGATGTGTGTCTGTGATATTTACTTTGCACTGCCTCCTATTTTTATTGTGATATTTACTTTGTGATATCTGCGACGGGATGACAAATATACCTACGCTGGATTATAAGCGATGATTTGATATACAAAGAAGGTGCTGCCAAAATTTTTAAAAAATATATTGTGTATTTTTGTTATGATGTGTGTCTGTGTTTACAGTGAATGTGAAATGCAGTGTTCGGAACCATCGACAGTTTCGATTACTGTTGTATGTTTTATCTTGGATAGAAATAGCAACAGTTCAGGGTGCACTTCTGAGAGCTTCATTTTCACGTCCTTCACTTTCTTGGACGTCGTAAAGGTTTCCGAGAAGGTGAAGGACGTGAAGAGGAAGCTCTGAGAAGTGCACCCTGAACTGTTGCTCTTTCTATCCAAGATAAAACATAGAACAGTAAGCGAAACTGTCGATGGTTCGAACACTGCACTTCACACACACTGTAAACACAGAAACACAGCATAACAAAAATATCAATTATATTTTTTAAAAAAAAATTTTAACATTAGCGACGTATAGCGACGTTCTGCGACGTTCTGCGACGTACTGCGACGATAAATAGACGTCGCTATACGTCGCTAACTAGCGACGTTACGTCGCTCGACGTCGCTAATATAAGTCGCTAAGTTGCCCACGTGGCCACGTGCATGCCATGCCTCGTCATCATTTATAAACTTTTGAAGCGTCGCTAGTGGTCGCTTTACGTCGCAATGTTGGCGACGTACTGATATGTCGCTCTCTGTCGCTCATTTGAATACGTCTAGCGACAATGGACGCCGCGTCGCAAATAGCGACGTTCGGCGACGAAAGTATCATCTGCGACTTGCCTATAAGCGACGTACGTTTTTCGTCGCTAAATACGTCGCAAATCATTTTTAGCGACGTATTTTCTGTATTTAGCGACGTCTCCTGACGTCGCTAATCTGGGTTATTTTAGTAGTGAAAGACTATGAAGTAGACGATGTAAGAGACCCAGCTTGAAGTCTACATAGAAGACGGTTCTTATCCCTGTTCTTTTCTTGAGTCTGTAAATGTCTAGGAATCTATGTACGCACTTTGCTAAGATGACAAACATAAAGAAAGAAATGGTGAAGTAAAAAGTCATTCAGAGGAGACGGAAAATCCGACGGATTTCCGGATAAATCCGCTGGATAATCCGATCGCTCACAGCAAGTTAGTGAGCAGAAGTTCGGATAATCTGACGGACATCTGCAAAAATTCGTCGGATAATCCGATCGCTCACAGCAAGTTAGTGAGCAGAAGTTCGGATAATCCGACGGACATCCGCGAAAATCCTGCGGATAATTCGAACCTCTCACAGCAAGTTAGTGAGCTGAAGTTCGGATCTTCCGCCGGACTTCCGCTTAATCCGCTTGAATTATTTACAACTTTTGAATTCAAATCCAACGGCAGCTGGCAGCTACATTTAATGCATCTAACATCTCTTTTTATGACCATTACTGTTGACCGGATAATCCAACGAATTTCTGTTGAAATCTGGCGGATAATCCGGTTGATGGCTGAATGCCCTTTATGAATTTAGATTTGTATAAAAGGAGCTTTAATCTCTCATCATAAAGACTATCTCTTCCAAGCTTTAAATTTGCTCAACCACAAAAGAGATTCACCATTACTAGTCTACTCTACTCAATCTTTAATTGTCATCCTCTCCCAAAGTGCTAGAGTATTTAAAGAGTTGTAAATTTTGATCTTCAAGTGTTAGAAGATCAACAAGTTCTCTTCTCATTTTATTGAAGTTAGAGAGCCTTCGTAAGAAAACTCGTGTGTTGAAGTTGGCGAGTTCTTCGGATCCAAACTCGTGTTAAAGTTGGCGAGTTCTTCGGATCCAAACTCGTGTGTACTATTTTATCAAATAGTGGATTTATGCCGGAGAGAGTTCCGGGACTGGATTGCCTCTAGCGAGGATACCAGGATACATCTTATGTTTGATCTTCTTACTCTATCCTTTTTATTTGACGTATATTTTTTCTTGTGCTTAAGTTATTTTTTATTTCCATATTCACCCCCCTCTAGGATTCTACAATTGGTATCAGAGCTTTGTTCTCTCTATTTGGATTTACACCCTTTGAGTGATCCATGGCCACTAACCCTATTATGAACACCTTTCACAATGAGGGACACTCCACAAATAGGCCTCCCCTATTTGATAGAACCAACTATAACTACTGAAAGATTAGGATGAGCATTTATCTGAAGTCCATAGATTTCAATTTATAGGATTGCATGATAAATGGTCTTCCTACTCCTTACAGAGTTATTGAGGATGTTGCATCTGACACCCTTAGGGACTTACTCACTGAAAATACCAAGAAGCTTGCTAGTCGAGATGCTAAGGCTATGAACGCTTTTTACTGTGCTCTCGATAGTAGTGAATTCAATAGAATCTCTACTTGCATGACTTCCAATGAGATTTGGAAGTTGCTTGAAGTCACACACGAAGGAACATCACAAGTAAAGGAATCCAAGATTAGTAGACTCACGCAAGAATAGGAGTCCTTTAAGATAAAACATGATGAGTCTATTACTTGCATGTTTACTCGTTTTGGTGACATTATTAATCCTCTTTCTTCTCTTGGTAAGGAATATCCTGCTCATGAAAATATCAGAAAAATCCTTAGAGGATTGACAAAAGGATGGAGTCCTAAAGCTACTGCAATCATTGAGGAGAACGACCTGACAGTCATGAACCTTGAGACTCTCATGGGGAAGCTTATGACTCATGAACTCGATATAAAAAATCAAGAGGAATCTTCCATACAAGAAAGGAAAAGAAAAAGGCCAAAAAGAAGGAGAAGTCTCTTGCTCTCAAAGTTACAAAGTCCTACTCCAAGGATAGCTTCGACGACAACGAGTCGGATGATGATGAAGAAATATCTCTCACAGCTAAGCACTTCCGAAAGTTCCTCAAATTCAACAAAGTCAACCGCTTCAGACGGGACAATAAGGAAGATCTGATGTGCTATTAATGCAAAAGAACCGGACACATCAAGAGGGACTGTCCCATGATAAGAAAAGACTCAAGCGAGTACGAAAAGCCTAGCAAAGGAAGCTCATCCTCCAGGAAATTTGCCAACACAAGCATTTGGTGTGAGAGTGATGCAAGCGACTCCGACAACGACAAAGAGTGCAAACACAATGCAAACGTTTGTCTCATGGTAACCGATGAGGTACTTGATGATCTCTCCTTAAATACTCTTACTTATGATGACTTGGAGAAAGTTATCCTTGAACTACATGAAAAGCACAAAGGTGTTAGGAATAAATACAAGAAATTTCTAAAAGAGGTTGATGCTCTTCAACTTGAAGTAGAGAGACTCTCTAGCATCATTATTGATGTAAAAGGGAAATCTCTCGCTTCTGACACGGATGAGATAGAGTCTTTGCGACTCAAGTTTCAAGAATCCCTTATCACCATCAAGAAAAAGGATGATGAGATTCAATCCCTTAGAAGGGCTTATGAATTTGCTATGCATAAAGTTCAAGATGCTAATAGAAGAGAATATAATACTTCTATTAAGTATAATGATCTTCTTGTACAGAGTAAGAAACTAGGTAATAAGAACACCACTCACACACACACTCCAAGACACCTCCACACTCATCACAATGCTGGTCATACTTCTTACATGAACACTACACACAAGTCCTATTCTAACACAAGGAAAGGACCACTTGTTAAGAAAAACACTTCGTATCATGCTTTTTATTATCATCATCATAATAATAATGATAGAACTCCTCGCACTAAAGATTCACATATGCATGATACTCATACATCTTCTTCTAAATCCTCTATGATTTGTTACTACTGTGGCTTGCTTGGACATACTACCAATTATTGTCATATAAGGAAAGTAGTTTATAAGAAAGTTTATAAATGGGTTCCTAAGACTAACACTCAAGGACCCATACGATCATGGGTACCAAAATATTCATCTTCAACTTATGTTGTAGGTGAAGAGTCCTTCTTATGCTAGAAGCAAGTGGATTCCCGATAGCGGTTGTTCACGGCACATGACCGGGGATGCTTCATTATTTACAATGCTATCGATGAAGAAGGAAGGACACGTCTTCTTTGGTAACAATTTTAAAGGTCACATTATAGGAAATGGTAATATCGGTTCCCCTCCTTATCCTTGTATTAAGAATGTGTGTCTTGTTACTAATCTTAAACAATCTTCTTAGTATTAATCATCTTACCGATAATGGTTATGATATCAAGTTTGTTAAGCTTAAATGTTTCATTACTGATAGTTCAAGTGGATCTATTGTTTATGAAGGTATTAGAGAAAACAATATCTATATTTTATATCTTGTCGAAGACACTAATAATAATAGGTACTTAGTTGCTAAGAACGATGAAAGTTGGTTTTGGCACATGAGGCTCTGACACGCCAACATGGATATCATTTCTCGTCTTGCCACCAAGAAGCTCGTAAGAGGACTCCCAAGTATCCCTTTCAAAAACGATATGGTGTGTGAAGAATGCGAGAAAAGTAAGTTGACCAAGTCATCCTTCAAATCCATCAACTCTATGAGTACCTCTAGACCTCTTCAACTTATTCATATGGATCTTTTTGGTCCTAGTAGAGTTGCTAGTCTTGGAGGCAAGCTTTATGCTTTTGTTTTGGTTGATAATTTTTCAAGATTTACTTGGATTATTTTTCTTGCTTGCAAAAGTGATACTTTTTGTGAATTTGTTGCTTTTTGTAAACATGTTCAAAATGAGAAAGGTTTTTCTATTAACAAGATTAGAAGTGATCATGGAGGAGAATTTGACAATGTCGATTTCAAAAGATTTTGTAAAAAGAATGGTTTTGGACATGATTTTGCTTGTCCACGAACTCCTCAACAAAATGGTGTTGTGGAGAGAAAGAATAAAACCCTTGGCGATATGGCCCGGGTTATGTTAAACCAATATAAGCTCCCCCAATATTTTTGGGCGGAAGCCGTTAACACGTCATGTCATGTTATAAATAGGGTCTTGATTAGACCTATTTCTAAAAAGACTCCTTATGAGCTTTGGTTTGACAAAATTCCCTCTATTGAATATTTTAAAGTTTTTGGATGTAATTGTTTTATTCTGAATACCAAGGATAACCTAGGCAAGTTTGAAGAAAAAACTTATGAAAGAATATTCCTTGGATACTCTACTCATAGTAAAGGTTTTCGTGTTTTTAATAAAAGAAGTCTTGTTATCGAAGAGTCAATCAACGTCTCTTTTAATGAACTTAACTCTTCTACATTCTCCTCTTCCGATGATATTGATGACATCTCGTTTGGGTTAGAAAACTCCTCTATTAGAGATCGTCCTTCTTCATCTAACAATGAAGTTGTGACTCCTCCAACAAAAAGTCTCCACCTCTCGAGCCTCCTCAAAAGGATCTCCCAAAAGAATGGAGATTTGTCATCAATCATCCTAAGGAGATTATCATTGGGGATCCTTCTTCAATGTAAGCACTAGATACTCCACTCATGATCTTTGTGCAAACGTGGCTTTTATCTCTCAAATAGAGCCTAAAAATATTAATGATGCTTTTCATGATGGATTTTGGATGCTAGCGATGCAAGAAGAGCTAAATCAATTTGAGCGAAACAAGGTTTGGGAACTTGTCCCAAAACCTAGCAATCATCCTATTATTGGAACTAAATGGGTGTTTCGAAATAAACTTAATGAAGATGGTTTAGTGACTCGTAACAAAGCCCGATTGGTTGCTCAAGGCTATAACCAAGAGGAAGGTATTGACTATGACGAAACCAATGCTCCGGTTGCTCGTCTTGAATTCATTCGTATGCTATGTGCGTTTGCTTGCTTTAATGATTTCAAACTCTTTCAAATGGATGTTAAGAGTGCTTTTCAAAATGGTATTATTACAGAGGAAGTTTATGTAAAACAACCTCCTGGCTTTGAAGATTTTCAATTTCCTAATCACGTGTTCAAACTCCACAAAGCCCTTTATGGCCTCAAACAAGCTCCCCGTGCTTGGTATGAGCGCCTTAGCTCCTTTTTTGTTTCACACAATTTTTCTAAGGGCAAAGTCGATACGACACTTTTTATCAAATCCCATAATGGCACTCTTTTATTGGTTCAAATTTATGTCGATGACATTATTTTTTATTCTACTAACAATACACTTTGTGTAGAATTTGCTAAAGTTATGCAGAAAGAATTTTAAATGAGCATGATGGGTGAACTATCATTCTTTTTTGGCTTACATATCAAACAAGGACCCAAAGGGACCTTCATCAATCAAGCAAAATATACAAAGGATCTCCTCAAGAGTTTCGAACTTGACTCATCCAAATCAATGAGGACTCCTACGGTAACAACGACAAAGCTTGACAATGATGAAGATGGCTCATCTGTCGATATTCGTAAGTATCGAGGTATGATCGGTAGTTTACTTTATCTAACTGCTAGCCATCCCGACATTATATTTAGTGTATGTCTTTGTGCTCGATATCAAGCAAATCCCAAAAAATCTCACCTATGTGCCGTAAAACATATTTTTTGGTATCTCAAGGGCACCATTAACATGGGGCTATGGTACCCAAAATCCTCATCCTTTGAGCTTTGCGGCTTCTCGGATGCAGATTTTGCCGGATGCAAACTTGACCGAAAAAGCACTAGCGGCACATGTCACTTCTTGGGTAAATCCTTGGTATCATGGTTTAGCAAGAAATAAAACTTCGTCGTTCTTTCCACCACCGAAGCTGAATACATAGCGGCAGGGTGTTGTTGTGCACAAATTCTTTGGATGACACAGACACTAGTAGATTATGGTATTTCCTCTCATTGTATCCCTATCAAATGTGATAATACTAGCTCCATTAATCTCACAAAAAACCCGATTTGTCACTCTCGCACCAAACACATAGAAATAAGACACCACTTTCTATGAGATCATCAGCTTAAAGGTAATATTTGTCTTGAATTTATTGCCACCACTCATCAACTTGCTGATATTTTTACCAATTAAACCTCTTTCTGAAGATAGATTCACTTTTATTTGTCGTGAAATTGGTCTCCTCGATCTCTCAAATTGAACTTTTTCTGTCTTATACGGATTTTTCGAAGGATTTCCGCATAAATATGTGGGATTATCCGTTCGTTTCCAGCAGCTTTCTAACTAACAAGTTCGGATAATCTGCCGTATTACCGCGGTAATTTGACGGATCATCCGCATTTATTACTCTCTGTAAAATCCGACTGCGAACAGCTACCTCATTTATGGGATGTGACCCACCACCTACCCGCATTAAATTCTAACTCATCTATATTCTGATTGTCCGTAGATTTTCGGTATAATCCGACGGATTTTTCGTTTTCGTAGGACAGGCGCAGAAACTGAAGCGTCAGGTGCCTTTCTATCCGTTCCCCTTTCCTCCCTATCTGTTCCCGTTCCTCTCTATCCGTTCCCAACCATCATGACCCCTCATTACACCTCTCTATCCCCTATAAACTCTTTCTCCCTCTCCTTCCTTCTTTCAAACCCATTTCTTTCACTCTCTCTTCCTCCAGGGCTTCTCACTCCAAGCGTCAACGACATAACGGAAGCTCCTCCTCCGCTCAGCCTCCTTCTCTTGCACTCTTCGTTCCTCCACCTACTCATGGCTACAATCCGCTCATTTTCAAGTCGGCTTCCCATTCATGGGAATGGTTCTCCTTCTACCACAAGGCTCCCGTATGCGCCGAGAAACCATCTTCAGGATCAACTTCAAAGACCATCGTGATTACTTTCGCTTCTTCCACATCGATGCACTCGTCGAGCGTCAAGTTGACTACTATCTGCATGCCATCCGGATGTTCTACTGCAACCTTGTTCCCGCCAAGGTAGGTCCCGAGTTTGAGACTAAGGTTGGTGGCGTCAAGATTACCGTCACTGCCGCATCCTTGGCTAGCATCCTTGGTCTTGATGAGCGGAAGGTATATCGTTCCCTTCCGAGCACCATAGACCACATCTCTTTCTCTCCTAACATGTCTTATGGGGAGTTCCTCTTCAACATCTGCGGTAGCTCTCTTGTTCAACGTCCGGATGACAAGGATCTTAGTCCATTCTTCCATGACATGCATCGCATCCTCTGCCACACTCTGACCCCAAAATCTGGAAATACGGACAGCATAACTGCTGAAGAACTTATCTGTATTTACTATCTGATCGCCCGATAACCTTTCTCATTGGCAAAATCCATCATCTACACCATGATGCTCATCAGGGACTCTTCTCATCGTTATCTCCTTTTTGGTATGTAAATCACTATGATCCTCGAAGCCAATGGTGTTGACCTTACATACTGCCCGATTGGTGACCCTCGTCCTACTCTTCTTGCCAAATCTAAGGGTAGTGGCCGTGCGGTTCCTGCTGGTGCTCCTGCTACTGCTCCTGCTGCTGTTGCCGGTGGACCTGCCTCTCCTCCGGCGTCCCTCCTCACTCATGATGTTCGCCGATACATTGATCGCAAGTTTGTCGATCTCTCTCTCTCTCTTTCAACCCATGAGCACCTTCAGGCCAATACTCGGGGGCTCGGCACCGTTATCCACCATGGCTTTATGGATCAAGCTTACTATATTCAACGCATGTTTGAGGAGCGCAATCCCTTTCTTAATCCTAACACTCCTCATCTTGATTATCCTGGCCCTCGCTTCACTGATCCCAACGTCTATGGTTTCATGTACCCGAATGGCATCGTCCCTTATGGCGCCTTTACCACAGCTCCCGGGGATGATGAAGATCAGGAGGCAGGTCCTTCTAATGCTTCTGACAGTTGATGACTGGTGTTTTATGTTTAGTCTTGTTTTGTGTGGTCCTTCGGAGACTTTTAGTATGTGTTTTCTGCTGTCCTATGGGACTTTTTAAATAATGTTTTCCAGTTATGTATTGTGGTTTGGCTTTCAAAGCCCAGTTATTGTACACCTGTTTATTTTCAATGAATATTTCCCTCTTATGCATTTCTGTTACTGTTATGTCCCTTACCCATATGTGCTTCATTGTTCTATTTTTTTCTCACCATCTTTGATTAAATGACAAAGGAGAAGAAATCATATTGAGGGGGAGATCCTTGATTACGGGGGAGCTACTTTCTATATTCTTATTTTTTGTCAATTATCAAAATGGAGGAGTTTGTTGGCACATCGATTTTGATACATTGTTCACAATAATCCTTGTATGTCTTTAGTTTATACTTTTCACAGGCACTTCTAAAAAGACAAGAATAGAAGAAAGGCATCTCCATACAAATTTCATAAAGCTTATCAAAGACCATGGAGCACATGCAATTCTCCATTATCAAGATGATATAACACAACAAAGAGAAAATGCAAGAGACACTTCTTAAAAGACTATGAAGTAGACGATGCAAGAGACCCAGCTTGAAGTCTACATAGAAGAGGGATCTTATTCCTATTCTTTTCTTAAGTGTGTAAATGTCTAGGATTCTATGTATGCAGTTTGCTAAGATGACAAACATAAAGAAAGAAATGGTGAAGTAAAAAGTCATTCAGAGGAGACGGAAAATCCGACGGATTTCTGGATAAATCTGCCAGATAATCCGATCGCTCACAGCAAGTTAGTGAGCAGGAGTTCGGATAATCCGACGGACATCCACGAAAATATGTCGGATAATCCGATCGCTCACAGCAAGTTAGTGACCAGAAGTTCAGATAATCTAACGGACATCCGCGAAAATCCTGCGGATAATCCGAACCTCTCACAGCAAGTTGGTGAGCTGAAGTTCGGATCATCCGTCGGACTTTCGCTGAAATTTGACGGATAATCTGCTTGACTTATTTACAACTTTTGAATTCAAATCCAACGGCAGCTGGCAGCTGCATTTAATGCATCTAACGGCTCTTTTTATGACCGTTACTATTGACCGGATAATCCGACAGATTTCTGTTAAAATCCAGCGGATAATCCGGTTGATGGCTGAATGCCCTTTATGACTTTGGATTTATATAAAAGGGGCTTTAGTCTCTCCTCATAAAGATTATCTCTTCCAAGCTTTAGATTTTCTCAACCACAAAAGAGCTTCACCATTACTACTCTACTCTACTCAATCATTAATTGTCATCCTCTCCCAAAGTGCTAGAGTATTTAAAGAGTTGTAAATTTCGATCTTCAAGTGTTAGAAGATCAACAAGTTCTCTTCTCATTTCTTTGAAGTTGGCGAGCCTTCGTAAGAAAACTCGTGTGTTGAAGTTGGCGAGTTCTTTGAATCCAAACTCGTGTTGAAGTTGGCGAGTTTTTCGGATCCAAACTCGTGTGTACTATTTTATTAAATAGTAGATTTAAGCCGGAGAGAGTTCCGGGACAGGATTGCCTCTAGCGAGGATATATGATACATCTTGTGTTTGATCTTCTTACTCTATCCTTTTTATTTGACGTATATTGCTTCTTGTGCTTAAGTTATTTTTTATTTTCCTATTCACCCCCCTCTAGGGTTCTACACAAACATGGTCTCAAACTTAACTATAACAATCACATGATGAACAAAATCATAAACAATAAAATCCTAATCCTAAGTCTATGCTGTACCTCAAACTACAAAGGTCTTCGGTGGCTATCGGCCCAATACCGATGTCTGTCCTGCACCACGCAAAGTCGATCTCTGATGAGCTTTACCTTCTCGGCTGCGTTAACAACTATCTCAGGTCCTAATAAATCTCGCTCTGCAACATCATCCCAAGACAATGGTGTACGACATCTACGCCCGTATAGTACCTCGAATGGTGACATCCCAATGCTGGCCTGAAAACTGTTGTTGTATGCAAACTCCACTAAGTGCAGGTGATCCTCCCAGGATCCTCCAAAATCTAAGACACACGTCCGCAGCATGTCCTCAAGTGTTTGAATTATCCTCTCTGACTGTCCGTCCGTCTGAGGATGGTATGAAGTACTGAACTTGAGGTGTGTGCCCAAACTAGTCTGCAGACTCTACCAGAAATGGAGAGTAAAGCGACTATCCCGATCCGAGACAATGCTCACCGGAACTCCATGTATCCTTACAATCTTCCACATATACATCTCTGCTAGCCTCTCAGTAGACGTACCCACTTTAAATGGCAAAACGTGGGCTGATTTGGTCAATCTGTCTATGATGATCCAAATCGCGTCTTTTCTTCCTAGTGTACGCGACAATCTAGAAAAAAAAAGTCCATCGTGATGTGCTCCCACTTCTACTCTGAAATAGGTAATGGCTGTAACAGTCCTCCTGGCCTCTTCCTCTCTGTCTTAACCTGCTGACAGACTAAACATCTGGTTGCGAAGCGTGCTAACTCCCGCTTCATCCTATACCACCATACATGCTCCTTCAGATCCCTATACATCTTGTTGGCACCTGGATGCATAGAGTACTGAGAACGATGGGCCTCCTGTATAACCTGCTTCCAAAGCTCTCCGCTAGGCACACACATCTGGAACCGTGTCTCAAAGCGCCATCCTCTGTAAGGATGAACTCATCATCCACCAATCCTGCTCGAACTTGCTCTCGGATACACCGCAGAGCAATATCCTCGAACTGAGTCGACTTGATCCTCTCCATCAAGTCAGACTAAATCCGAAGGCCGCACATCTGCATCTAAACTCCTGGCACAACTACCTCGATCCTCAGGCTCTCCAAATCTGCTAACAAGTGACGATCCATCGTCAAACACATAGCTACCGGATACCTACTCAAGGCATCGGCAACCACGTTGGCCTTTCCTGGGTGATACTACAAAGAAATGTCAAAGTCCTTCATTAACGTCAACCATCTGTGCTGCCTCATATTGAGCTCCTTCTGTGTAAACACATACTTCAAGCTTTTATGGTATGTGAAGATCTCCACACGCTCTCCGTATAGATAGTGCATCCACAACTTAAGAGCAAAGATAACTGTCACCAACTCCAAATCATGGGTAGGGTAGTTCTTCTCATGCGGACAAAATTGCCTGGATGCATAGGCAATCACCTTCACATGCTGCTGCAAGACACAACCCAGACCCTTTCCTGAGGCGTCACTGTAGATAGTGAACCCGCCTGATCCTGATGGTAATGTCAGAATCGGGACTGTCGTTAGTCGCTTCTTCAACTCATCAAAAGAAACCTGACATTCCTCTGACCAGATAACTCTACGTCCCTTCGGGTCAGCATAGTCAGTGGCTCTGCAACCCGGAAGAAATCCTGAACGAAGCTCCTGTAGTAGCCAGCCAATCCCAGAAAGATCCTGATCTCTGCAACTAAATTCGGTGTTGTCCACCCCTCAATTGCTGTGATGTTCTTTGGGTCTACTGAGATCCCATCTCCGGTCACAACATGACCTAGGAAATCAACTCGATCTAGGAAGAACTCATACTTCGAGATATTTCCATAAAGCTGCTCCTTCCTGAGAGTCTCTAAAACTACTTTCAAGTGCTGCTCATGCCCTTCTGGGGTCTTCGAATACACCAAGATATCGTTGATGAACACCATCACGAACTTGTCTAAGTACTGGTGGAACACCTTGTTCATCAGGTTCATGAACACCGTCGGGGCATTAGTTAACCCAAACGACATCACCATGAACTCAAACTAGCCATACCGTGTCCTGAATGCTGTCTTCGGAATGTCCTCCTTCTTCACCTTCACTTGATGGTAACCTGACCTCAGATCAATTTTTGAGAATACCTTCGCTCCGCTCAACTGATCGAACAGATCATCGATCCTCGGCAGCGGGTACTTGTTCTTGATCGTGAGGTTGTTGAGTGCCCTGTAGTCGATAGACATCCGTACCGACTCATCCTTCTTCGGCACAAAGAGTACTGGTGCACCCCCTGGTGAAAAACTCGATTGGATGAAGCCTTTGTTTTGCAACTCATCCACCTACTTCTTTAACTCTACTAGCTCGCTGTTGTTCACTTCATAGATGTGCTGAGATATCGGCTCTACGCTGGACACCAAATCTATAGAGAACTCCACAGCTATGTCCGGAGGTAACCCTAGCAACTCCTCTGGGAATACATCTATGAACTCAGTTTATTAAATTTTTGAGTTGAAGAAATGATGGTAAAATTTTGTTTAAATATTTGGAGGATAAGAAAGCGACTTTGAAGAAAAATTTAAATTTTAAATTGTGTTATATGATCTATGATTTAAAAAGTTAATTAGATTTCAAGTTTGAAGCCTTGATTATGGATATTTAAATTTTGGTAAAAAAAGATTTAATTTGAGTTACATGATTTATGATTGTTGAAACGGGCTAAGAGTTATTCTCGAGATACATTTGAGAATTGAAAAAATTTAAAAAGTGATGGCTTATTATGAAAATTTAGAAATTGAACTTTAAGTTATGATTAAATACTTGATGGAGTATCTTGAGATTTTATTTCGAAACTGTTGAGAAACTTGAAATTTAAAATCAGATCATATATTGGTAGAGGACCAAGAAGCAAGCAAGTCACCTTAATGGGATACAAGTATTCCTCATTAATTGCCATGATAGTTGTATATACTCGAGTGAAGTTAAGTCATCTGCCAAACTTTGTGAAGATATCTCAATCTTGACTCACTCAACATTTCCTCAAATCTAGATTTTATCGTGACCTCCCAACCATTTGAAACTTGAGAAATGATTTGATTGTTCCTTGATCGTACTTCATCTAAGTGGATATCATATCTCTAGAAACTGTATTCCTAACTTATTTTACCTTGATCTACTAGAAACTGAATTGTCTTTATTTCATGCTTTAACTTGGTCATTTATTTTGTGCGATAAACATTATCTCATGAACCCCCACTTTCTATTTTAAATTCTTCGTGTCCTTTACCGTGACTTGGATACTTGAAGCACAACACAAGACTTTTCCCTCCAATAAATTGCATATGTAAAACCTAGACGAGCCCACCTTCATGTAGGTATATCGCATGCCACTAAAACACGTCTTCTTGTACTCTACTTTCACGATATGACTTTGGGCCAAAAAGACTAAACTGTAACCTTTACCATGATGTCGACTCATGACCACAGATAGAGATTCAACCATGACTCAATTCTTTCAACCCGATAGGTGATTGTGTTCTACTTTGACTCCCTAAATGCTTAATTTTGTATTTTACCTTGATTGTTAAACTCATTGTTCCATCACACTACTAGTTTAACTCTTGTAAGTCGGGTAGAATACCTCATGACCTAACCAACCTTTTTCCTTGTGAACCGTATTGATAAGTTCCTTAGACTATAGATCTTAGAGGAGCATATCTCACTGATCGAACAAAATCTTAAACAAGAAAACAATATGACTGACTGCATAGGAACCAACATCGGGCAAGACTTAAATTCTTAAGGAGTTAGATTCTTAAGGAGATTTTCCACTTTCTTTCAATCTTAATATCACATGCCTATGTTTTTACCATGTTGACCAATGTTGCTACTATAGCTTAGTTTTGCAAGCTTACCCATTTACCGAGCTTGTTCAAGACATTTGTTATTTAAGCGCGCGCTCACTAACCGGTGCACTATAGTCTGATCAACCTATCGCACTTTGGTTCGCTTTTCATATATTATTCTACGCATATGGAGACATAGTCAAACTTGCCCCTAGAGTCTCATCCACGACTGCCTTGACAATTCTGCTTGAAATTCTTCCATCGTCGTTGAACCACATATTGGTATTCAAAACATACTTCCTTGAACTCTTGTTGGCTTTCGCCAGTTAACTATTCTAGACAAAGCTTGTGATTGATGGATAGACCAAACCCTTCTCCTATGATCATGATATTTGTATATACTTGGGGATAGTTAACCACTGACCAACCAATATGACTATATCCCCGTTTCGAGTTACTCGCCATTTTCCCTCGACCCTAGACTCATTTTCATGACCTTCTTCGAACATGAGAAGGATTCAAACTTAAACCTAGATGACTATATCCTCTCAATTGATTGCCCTTAATCTAGTCGATCCCTTGTCTCCTTATTCTATGTCGTATCATGATTATACTTTAACCCTTAATTCTTTCTTATTTTATTGTGTTAACTAGCAATCCTTATTCAGTTTTGTAGCCGTGAGGTATTTTTCGTAGATAACGAGAACGTGACTTACAAATTGCATGCTTTTGTTGAACGTCATTATTTGCCTCGTTCAATAATATCATCTTATCTCCCCTATCTTCTCATACCTACCTATTCCTGTATTTCGAGGACGAAATTCTTTTAAGTTGGGTAGGATGTAAAACCCCTAAATTTCTACTTTAATTTTTTTATATAAATTGAGTATTTAAAATTTTTACTTGGTATTTGTACGTCGCATAGTCGTATTATATGTCGCGTACAAATTTGTCGTATGGGACGTCGCGAATGAGTTCGTAAATTTGGTATGCCTCGTCGAGTGCGAATATGTGCAAGTGTACATATTTTAGAAAAATATTTTTCTATTTTTATAGTTTCAAAATAATATATATAATAATTAATTGTATTTGTATTTTACTTAAAAGTTGTAAAAAGTATCAAGATGGCCAAAACTTATTACTTTTATTTATTTATAAAAGGCTAGCTTATTTAATAGTGGTAATTTAGAAAACTATTTTTATGCAAATATTCCTTGCACATGAGGTACATAAATTTAAATTCATATATATAATTCCATTTTCGAAGTTATTGATATTAATATTTTATTATTCAAAAAGATATTTACAAACATTTATTATTTTTGAAATTATTATTATTGATATTTTTGGAAAATATATTTGGAAATTTTTGTGGCCATTTTAAATCTTGATTTGATTTTATAATTTTAGTTTAAAAAGTTTAAAGGTAGAATTTATATTTATATTTGAGTTTAGATGATCTAGATTTAAATTGGAATTGAATTTAAATTTAGATTTGATTTATTTGAATTAAAATTTATATTATCTATTGGGGATTTAATCAAATCCCAATCCCTATCCAACTGGAAATTTCTACATCCAATAAATAGGCAAGTACTCCTCCATAAATTCCTCACACCCACAAATACTCCACAACCTAAAATTGTGCATCGTGTTTGTGCCTCCCTACACCCACTATATTTTTCCCGTACATATACATCATTCTTTTTCGTATCCGACATGTCGAACACAGACTTGTCCCCGTGTCTCGCAGGACACCACCGCCAACCCTTCTCGACATCCGGCCATCCACGACTTCCTCCACCCTAACCTAACCCTAACCCAAATCGTGCTGCCGTTCCTATCCGCCACCGCCGCCCAGCGAGCACCCCCGTCATCTCCCCCGCAGTAACTTGCCTCTTCCATAACCACCCCCTCGTCTCCACCATCATCACCATCAACGCCATCGCCAATATCTTCACCATCACCACCATCCCGGCCACTCCGACCGACCACCCAGACCCGACCACATCATCTCCACCAAATCGAACCCTCATCACCGCTTGACTACCGTTACCTCCCAACTGCCAACACATCACCCCGACAAACCGACGGGGCACCACTACCGCCACCACCAGAATAGAAAAGAAGGGGGAAGAAACCCTCACCTCGGCCCACGAGATCCAGCACTCCCGTACCACCGCCGAGGAGTCGCCGACGTGCACGCTGACACCGCAGGAGACCTCGGCGCTGCGCCAGACCGCGTGGACCCCTGCCGTGCCAAAGCTCCGCCGTGCCCTTCGAACTCTCCGCTTCCACCCGGTCGCCGTGCCGCCGGATGCCTCACCGTCACCGTCTTCACGAACCGCCACCGCCTTCCCTTCCACCCGTCGACCCCGACGCCGCCCAAACCACGGCGCCGACCACGCCCATCCGCCCGCCGCTCGAGACCCCAGCGCCGCCCGTCGTGCCGTCTCCTCCCGAGCAGCGTCTCCTCCCACCAGAGCCCGTAGCCGCCGACCTCCTCCGGGGACGACCATGGCCGTCCCCACGCCGCTGCGTACATCCGGTGTCCCCTTCCGCGAAGCACCATACTCTCCGCCTTCAGGTGAGTCTCTTCGATCCTCTTTCCCGCTCTCTTCGATCCTCTTTCTCTCTCTCTCAATTATGATTTTTTTTGGGGGGGGAAGCTGTGATATTAAAGGGATTCTTAATATTATTATTATTATTATTAACATAGTGTCATTCTTGGTTATTATTATTATTATTATTATTATTATTATTATTATTATTATTATTATTATTATTATTATTATTATTATTATTATTATTATTATTATTATTATCATTATTACTTATTACTATTAGTATTATAATTATTTATATAAATGGTGACATTCTTATTTATTATTATTATTATTATTGTTATTATTATTATTATTATTATTATTATTATTATTATTATTATTATTTTATCATTATTATTATTATTTATTTATTTAAATGGTGTTATTTATTTTATTAATCATATATTAGTTTGTTGTTTTGTTAAATATTATTATTTACATTATTATTACTATTATTTTCTAGCAAAAATTTCAAGTTAGTTTTTGAAACACTGAAATATTCTTTTCGATTATAGGTACGTATATTCAACCAGTTATATTTTTGGGTCTAAATGATTTAGAAATATTTTTAAATATTTATCTAAAATAGATAGTTTAAATTTTGAAATATAGTTTCCACCTTAATCATATTTTACAACTTAGAGTATTTTGACTAATAAGATGTAACTTTCAAAATTATTGTATATACATATTTTCAAGTATTTCCGTAAATGAATTTCTACAAAGAAACATGTTTTTAAGTAATATAAATCTTTTCTAAAAATTTGTACATTTATCTACTCCACAAATTCTTCCAATTAACCTCATTACTCATGAC
This sequence comes from Iris pallida, assembly GCA_029216955.1. NCBI lineage: Eukaryota > Viridiplantae > Streptophyta > Magnoliopsida > Asparagales > Iridaceae > Iris > Iris pallida. The sequence continues at coordinate 251,270 of JANAVB010013069.1, read as the reverse complement.
TGATCATGCTTGCCTATTTTCTCGCGACCTCGGGCCCCTATACATCGACCATGGCTATTAGACAATCGTAACTTGTCGGATTATTGCACCACACTCGGCGTCACACCAGGCGACACATCAGGCAAGACACCTTGCCTTTACTGTTTAAATTTTTTGCTCAATATCATGCATGTTTTATTTATTTTTAAGTTATTTCTTTCTAAATTATATGTAGATGCAAATTGCTATATGTTATGCAATTGGCTTAGGGTTAAGGGACTACCATCAAATTTAGTGTGTCTCATTGACTTGTCACGATTGTACACGAGTTGTGTGTGAGAGTTGTGAGTATCATATAGAAGTCACTTGCGTGTGGGCTGATCCTCCGTACGCATGCATAGGAATAACTGTCAATAGATGCATGTTAGAAGACTTGACAGTTATCTATTATAAAACAGTATGGTGGAAACGACACGTGTTTGTGTGTCATGGTTACGACACACGTATTGTATCATTGGGGGGAGGGGACAGCTACTAGCGTAGGGGCTACAATTATTTTTACACATATTTGTGAGATAGTATCTCGGATGAGCGCTACGTGTTACCCGACCGATAGTGTCTCGGATGAGCGCTACTTGTTGGCCACTCTTTATTACTTGCTTGCGTGAATCTGTTACAGCCCCTGCGTAGAATGTTGTCCTCAAAGTACATATCACATAGAATGGTTAGGAACCTTTACTCATGCATACTTTTCTGTTGAGCTTTATTATTCAATTTATTGGCATGATATTATGTGTCTTGTTACGTCCCTCTGAGAACCTGGTTATCTCTTCATGTGTGCTTTCATGGTTTATTGCAGGTGTTCTAGCCAAGATTGTGGTCATCTCCATTTCCTCGAAGATGATCGCTCTTGGCTCGTCTTGATATTTTTATGGATCATTTTCTTGTATACTTTATCTCCTTTTGATAGTTGGTAGTGGACTTTGTCTCCGTCCAACGATTGTACCATAAATATTCAAGTTGATTTTATACTATTATTCTATTTATTATGGATGAGATCTAGTTTGTCTTGGATTACTATATTTTACAGCTTATGTATACATACAAGGCCCCTGTACTTCGTATGTATACAGCTGGCATGTCAACGTACTTAGTCCTACGTATTTCAGGACTGGGGCGTTACACATGTCCTGGCTTCTTGCAGAAAGTGCAACTGATGACTTGCGGCTGTCTAGGCGTCTGTTGTATCTTCTTCTGCTGAAAAAGATGCACGACCCAGACTCTAGAACTGCTGCTGCTGGAACGGCTTCTGCTGATGTTGCTGCTGATAATGGGGCCTCTTGGCCGGGCCCCCACTGCCGCCGGCTCCATGTTAATGATGACCTCTCTTCAGCTTCAGTTCAAGGTCGTCCTCCGCTGCCATAGCTCCCGACAGAATCTCCTCAAAAGTAGCATTTTTGTTGCTCTTGGTCAAGGACTTGACTTCCTTAACTAAGCCCTTCCTGAACCTCCTAGCCTTCGCTGTCTCACTAAGGCCCTCCACAAATCTTTCCAGACGACAGAACTCTTCGGTGTACTCTTCTACTGTGTGGTTCCTCTGAACCAGGTTCTCGAACTGCGTCTCCAAAGCGCCAAATGCTGTGTCAGTAAAGAACTTCTCTATGAAGAGCTTCTTGAAAGTCTCCTAAGTCTGCCCCTCTGTACCAACCCTAGGGTCGGTCTGGTACCATGTGCGGGCAAGGTGCTGCATCTGGCTGCCTGCTGCTTCTATCTGAAGCATAGCTGGTATCTCCGTGAGGCGAAAGATCTCCACTATATGCTCGATCCAGTCGTCAGCATATAGGATACCCTCGGTACCCTTGAAGTCTCGTGGTCGCATCTTCTGGAAGTCCTGAATGCCCGAAGTCCTCGGCTGGTACGACTGTATTTGCCCTTCCTGTGGTTGGGCAGCTACCTTCTTTACTGCCACCATGGCTAGCTGATGGGCATTTTCAATACCCTGCCTTATATCCTCTGCCTGGTGCCGCTGAGTCTCCATCTTCTGCTGTATAAAGGCAAAAAACTGCACCATATCAACTGTCCCCTAAGGCGGTGGTAGTAGCATCCCCCTGAACCCCGGGGTAGTCCTCGGAACCGTAGAGGAGCACCCCCAAAAGCTGCAAACGGTCCCACCTGAGCAGGAACAAGAGTTACTGTGGTCCCAGGGTCCTGCTGAGTCGGACGAGAAGTGGCAGACCTCTCAGCAGTATCCCTTAGGCCAGAGCGTTGCGATCGTGTCTCCACCATCCTGAAGACAGATCAAACAAAGAATCAATTACTGAGAAAGAAGCGATATAATCAAAGAAGGACAGTTTATTTTCAAAAGAAGGCAATTAACAGCAAGAACTAGATAAAAGTTTTCCTAATATGATTGAGTACCTTAACTTATATCCTATATCCTACTGCAGGCTGTAGTGATACTCTAGTTTGAGTGCCAATACAAAATAACACTAGTTGTGACTGGACCTACATGGGCCACCACTAAAAACGTGTCACGATCCGCACCCAGTGTAAGGGCACGAGAGGTGGGTACGTCCAGCCTACGCCGTAGTGTCGACGGTAGAATGTTGTCCTATGTCACAACATCTAACATAATATGGAATATGCTCCAAAAGGAGAACAATATATAAGATACAACTCAATCACAATATCTAAGATGGAATAGACGATAAGATAATCTCAACAGAGAGTCACAAATATGAATAATAAGTCTCGGTGTAAACCACACCATAAATAATATATCAATACAATCTCAAATGTCTCATAAAGGTAGATAATAAGATAAATCTAGACTAAGCTAATGGAAAGTCCTTAGCGACTGCTAGATCCTCCTAAGGGTCCAGGTCACCTGTGTCAACTAGGCCTACTCCATAGTAAGTATCGCAGCAATCATCATCATCTGTAATATTTTCAATGGGTCCAGTAAGGACAGGAACGAATACATATCTCTCACACAGTTCATAACATGAAAGAAAAATATGAACAAGCTATAGAATAATATACATGAAACACTGTAAAGAAATAGTAGAGAGACTATAAAAAGAAGAACATGATATAGTGGAAATAGATATACATGATATAGATAAGAAAACTGAACTAACTACGTGATTTAGAGCACATGTTTGGTTATGTAAACAGCTGGCTTAGGCTGTACATGACTTAAATCTAGGTTGGAGTTGCACATGAGATGGGTGTAGGTCACATAACCAAATAAATACTCCCCATACCCCAATCAATACACAAGGATCTGTCCAAGTTATGTTATTGTACATGAAAGAGTAGTGACTCACACGGATAGCTAGTCCACATGAGTACTACTGGTTTATACATGAAGGCTCACATGAACATGAGTGTACATCAATATTATATAAGTATACATGAATAAATATAAATACAAGGAGTAGACGATGCACATGATAAAGTACATGAGCATAATATATCTGATGTATCCGAGGGGATAACATCGTATGAAGAGATCCATATAGTACTAATTCGTGAAAACATCGTGACAGCATCAAGTAAACTAGTCTATAATAAGTGAATATGTCCAAACAAGTATGAAACGGTCAGAGAATATACTCGCCTGGTAATCCAAGCTGCTGATGAGGAAGTGTAACTGAACTGGAGTGATGTAATCCTATTTAAAATAATCATAAGTCACAACATGGACTAAAATATCATAAGAAAGGTCAACAATACAGTTCTACATGATTCTAGGTCCTTCTAGGTCAAAGTCAATCCTTGGTCAACTCTGGTCAAACCTGGTCAACTTTGGTCAAACCTGGTCAACTAATCCGTTTACTAATTATTAGGTCAAACCAACCCTCTACAACTACACTCAGGAATTTATCAAACCAACAGCCATTGCCAAGAGCCTTGTCCAACTGGAAGATGCACTTTTGTGGGTCGCTTTGTTGTTCCAGGTCCAAATATGTCGGCTTCTTTCTAGCCCCTTAATGCATGAGTGCACCATACATTGCCGAAAGTCATGGAGGATGGCCTCTGGAATCCTATTACCTCCAATCTTCTCGTGATTATGCATCAGCGCATTAAAGTCTCCCTTGAGCAAAAGTGGAAGATTGTGCCTGGTCTCCACTAAGGCACTCACATACGTGATCTTCTCCCACATACCATCATGTTGACTTCTATTATTATGCCCGTATATAGCCCCAAACAATAAATTGAAACCACCCATATTTTTGAACTCCATTAAAATCAATTGGTCAGACTTATGTCGTACCCGACCGTCCCAACCGTTGTAGACCCACCGAACCCAAATTCTAGACATGGCACACAGATCTAAGTTACTAACATGTCTCCAGTTACTTGTCGTTCGCCGACTCAATATTCTCTTAAATTTGATCTTCGTCTCCAACCGGGCGATAATGGAGCATTGACTCATCCCTATATACGAAAAGATCTCCATCCATCTACCAATCGAGCATGCCCCTCACCCCCGTACATTCCAGGTGATGATTGACATTAATTGATGATCATATCACCCTCCTTATCTCTCAAAACAGTTATAGGGTGACTAACTGCGTCTACCGAATCCCGTACTATATCCACAACCGTCGCTGTCATTATATTCTTCTTTCCTTGAAGCATGCTATCCCAAGCAAGATTATCCTTGTATATATCCTCTTCATGCGAGCCTGATACAGATTCTGGTCGACAAAACTCCTCATATATAGGCCCGACATGCAATATTGACCCCCTCATAAGATCTACTTTTTCCAGTCATCAGACCCTCTTTCACCCGTGAGGGACTCTCCCTCGCCATAGTTGTTGTCATCATACCTTGTTGAGCTTGGAACACTACCATGTGACCTGCCGTCCATCTCGGATTGGACTGACGCTCCTCCTGCACCTCGCTCTCCTACTCCTTTCTGACCACCTCCATAACTATACATCCAGCACCCACAGGTATTGAGGCCCCCCTAGTTTGAGTGTCTGCAGAACGAGCATCACCCGCCTATCCTCCTATTGCACCCTCTTCCTCTATGGGGACTTCCATGTTGCCACCCTCCATCCCATCCATTGTCTCATCCATAGCCTTACAATGACTCTCAAGATGGACAAAACACGCATACTTACTAAACGCGGGAGGAACCCATCTATACCTACCAACTGAAAGAACACATCTCCAAATGGAATTTCTAGCCATCAAGGTAGCAGTTTACCAGCCTCAATCTCTACAAATACTCTCGCATACATCAATCTCGTTCGAGAAGACGTTGTGTCATCTGCTTGTATGGGTCTCCCTATAAGACAAGCAAATTTCATGAGCATAGCATTACTCCAGCACTACATCGACAGTCCAGGCAACCGAATCCAAATGGGAACCGAGTGGAGCACTTTTTTCTCATACCTAGACTCAAGCATCTACTACTTGATTATGATAAGACGGTCATCAAACGTCTATGGTCCTCCTTATAGGATTCACTCTACATCTTATAGATCAAACTTCACAAAATAAAATCCATTCTCCCTGGCGAACACTTCATACTACCTTTGGACTGCCATACCCTATAGCCCACAAATGCCCGTAAAAAGGTTTTTCTCCTAGAACGTACAACACGAGCATGTTTCTCCAATATGTTGTTCTCTCCAATTTCTCCATCAACGAATAAAGCCCGACATCCTTCGTCCACCCTCTTCAGTTCCACAAACCACATGGCCGTGTTATTTTTTGGGGCCCATGTCGACAAAGATCTGCCCATGATTTGCTGCCAGTAGAAAGTATTGTTGGCTCCAATCCCATTGCTAGGCAAGAACAGAATCAATTCCCTATGAACGTCCGCAGTCTCCAAGTCGACACCCTTGGATTGAGACAACACTCCAGCTATTTCCTTCCCCTTGTCAATTGTCTGCATAGCCGCCCCATCCGACCTTTGTGTATATTGCTTCCCCTTCTGCTGGGGTTTCAGTTATTTGCCAGTGTCACGCCCCGATCCCGCTAGGGTCGTTCGTCCTCACTTTGATCCCTACGGGGTCGTTCATCCTCGCTAAGGCGTGATGTCATACAAGCCTAAGTTATGCTTTTCACAAGGTCAGTACCTGCACAATACAACTAGACAAAGCAAACAACACGCACACAGCACTTTTAATTACAGAAAATCAAATATTTGACACAAAGATTTGAAAGGGAAATACTTCTTTTATTGATAACTTTATAGGATTACAAAGTACAAAGATTGCGACTCAAAATGCCAAAGTTTTGCTTACATATCTCTCTTTAAAACTCCTTTTAAAATAGCCACAATGCCCATACATCATATCCCTTTGTTACATACTCGAAATGTAAAAACACCTTTAAAGGAAACTTACAACTTGACTTGGAATGAAAATAGCTCCGAGACGATCCATAAGCTTTACTGGGCTAGACGAGCTTTAGTGCCTCTTTGAAAGTCCCTATGTCTCCTTGCTATCTGAAATGATGCCCATAATATGGTTCAGTACATCTTGTACTGGTGAGCGACTTTTGGCCAAACTCACATAAATCTGCACTAAGTCGACAGTGAAGCTAGCGTACATTTATTATGTGATATTTCTACTTGTTTAGGTTCTTTTTAAGCAATTCATAAGAAACATAGTATTAGAAAGCACTTGTACCATAAATCTTACCCATCGCCAACAGTCATCCCTGCACAAGACTGTTTGCAAAAATAAAAAGTTTAAATACAAACTAAGAAAAAGAAAAGTACAATAGTACAATTTGATTTTGGGGAAGCACAACTGTAGGAATCTGATCAGAAGACAATCACTTTATCCCTTGGACGATGCGATGTCCAAAAAGAAAGCCTTTGGAGAGTGCTATAGCAATTTGCTCAAGAGATTATGATCATTAGTGATAATTAAGAAATGATTTGGAACTCTATCTACAGAGTTTAGAGATAACTGTCAAACAGGTATCTTGATTGACGCACACTTGCAATTGGTGCGCCATCATCCATTGGCATGAGCGATTAGTTTAACTGCTTAAGACACGTAGCATTCTGTGAGCGAGATACGCTTGGTCGTAGGCAGTGTCACGTACACGTTCTTCAATATTAGTGGCATGTGTACCACGTTATCTTCCTGCTTCTGGATGATTTGATCAATTGGCGCCAACTCACAAATGGTGCCTGGCACAATTTGATGATTAGAGCCCTCTCCTTAATATATTAAATCTATAGGAGTTGACTGCCTCGTGCTGAATGATAAATAGCGGGAGGCAGCTCTCAGTCATTATGACAGAATCTGACACAATCTTCTCGAACGCCATGCGCTCAGGATTCGAACAGATTTTCCAGGACTGACGCATTTGTCGGTCATTATGACAACTGTTTCAGCTTCTCGGGGAAGCTTACGACATGGAATCTAGCGCCATTCTTCTGAGCGCCATTTATTCCTGAGCTTTATTTGATTATGTGCGCTAGTTAACTTTTGGGCGCCATTTATCCAGCGCAATATGTTCTTTGTAGCAATTTTTATCTTCTATAAGACCCCCTTCAAAGTTTTCAATTTTGAAAATTTTCTAAATTTGAAATACTTTGAATAAACAGCAACTTTCACGTGTTTTGCGCACTACAGGAGCGTAGCCAACCCCAGATTTCTCGTGCAATTTGCACAGCCGTTACACTTTGATTTTGATTATAAATATCCGATAAGGGAGAGAGATAAAAACGTTTTACTCGAGACTTCTTCTTCCCGAGCTCTTCATTTTCCTCTCCTTCACTTTCAAAAAGTTTTCGATTATTATCGACCATGGCCCCAAAGAAGTCGGCCGCTGACAAGGGCAAGGGAGTCGCCAGAGCTCCGCCGCGCATTTCGCTACTGAGAGCGCCGCAGTACGCACCAAGGTTGGCGAGAGCTGAGGAGGCAAACCCAGTACTCAAAGATGATCATCGGAGAAGATGGTGAACAGTAGTGTCACGACCCGTACCCGCTTTTCGGATTCAAGTACGTGCGCACGCCAGCTTTGTACCAAGCGGACTCCAGCCCGACTCGAATACCTAAACGCTGTCAAGAGCATGGTAGACTGCCAAATCATGGCAAAATAAATCTGTATCTCAAATCCATAATAAGTGTACGAAACATGAATAAACACTATGGGTCATGGTCTACAGCCCATATATGTCTGATAAGAGTCCAAAGAATATAACAAGAGTCTCTAAACTGTATCAATAAGCAGGATATCTCATGATAAGGAATGTAAAGCACGAAAGGATAACAATGTAATATTACTGACAAATACCTGAATCATGCATCACAATTTTCTACCATCCCGCTCTGCTAACTAACTCCATGCAATCGCTAAACCTGAAGAGATCATCAGGTCCTCAGGGGACATAGCAAGATACATAAAAATATGCCTATCTAGCAGTTTAATTATGCATAAATTATAAACAGGATATAAGCAAGGAACATGACATACACATGGCAAGAGACTACGACGAAAACATGTCACGATCCGATCCCAAATTGTTGGGTCGAATCGGATCATGCCCAGCCTGCACCGTTGTGAGACGGCGGCAGTAAGCTGTTCTATTTGCAGGTATTCACAACAACATTCATTTGCATTTTGTCATAACACGAATTTACGAATATTTAAAAAAAATTTATTCAACAATTGAAAAATACAAACTGAAACTGAAAGTACTGAAATAAAATACCGAAACCAAAATCTACAACTCCAACACAAATAAACTAGATAACGAGGAAAACAACTAGCTAAACGGTCGATTCATCAGCCTCTGATTCTGCGTCCTCCAAGGGGGACTCTGGCAACACCACAGGATATAATACCGGGTCATAGTAGCTATAGAACAATAGCTCAGCATCATCAACATCACCTATTAGGGGGGATCCAGACAGGAAAGGAGCAAGTACGAGTACATAATTCGACATTCTAAATAATAATGGAAAAATGCAATTTTAAACAGTTGAAATACTTTGAACAATATTTTCCAGCAATTTTCAGCAATTCAGTATTTGAAACAATGTGATTTGAATATGTAACGTCTATGACCAGCTTGGGTTGTATAATAGCATCCTAGCGACGTGATACGGCTTATTCCCGTGTGTAAGAGGGGTAAGCTTGCACAATAACAATATGCAATATGAGGGGTATTGGTCATAAACGCTACACTATTCTCCCAATATCCCCACAATCAATATCAATCAATATTTAAACCCTAAGAGAGGGTTCCATGTAGCAATGTGGTTTAAGCATGCAACATGACAATTACTAAATAAAATGCAAGAAAATATAATCGTAACTTGCCTTTGTTAATGACAGGAACAGGATGTCGGTACCTGGGAAGGAAGTCAAATACGTCCTCAAAATCCTACAGTTGAGAATCCTGACTTAGAAACATAGATGAGCCAAATCTAGGTGTGCTAGTTACAATTTCTAGAAACAGACCCTAGTCAGGTTTTAAGTTATTTAATTAATCTAACGAAATTCGTCTAACGTTGTAAACTATATTGGTTATCAATTTACGGAATAACCGATTATTGATTTATTGAAGAAAATAGCAATTACACTTTAATTGGCAAGACTTTGTATTTTTTAATAATATAACTAAGTGGTCTTTTAAGTGAGAAAACATGAAGTTGTTTAAATTATTAGAAATCTTTATTCATTAACTTAATATGAGAAAATTTTATTAATTTTGTACAAAATAATTAATACCCAATTATAATGTATACGTCTAGCTACGCAAATAACGAACCCGGAAAAGAAATAGAAAATCTAAGCTACACAATACAGGGTCACAAAAAAATAAAGGAAAACTAGGCTTATGCCCTTATAACAAATTAACTAATAGGAAAATTACTTTAAAATGAATTTCTCGAAATTAGTAATTCTCGTAAGAAAATAATTTTTATTTAAATAACATTTTAAAATAGAATTTATTTAATCTGAATAATTTTCATAAAATATATCTTTTAGACATTTCATAAATTATGTAAAAAAATCACCTTTAAACATAGATAATAATAAATGCACAAACATACATTTTTTCAGTAAAATATTGGTTTATAGTTAATATAAAAGGTTTTCGGGTTTTAATATTAAATATCATTACCAAAATAACATTTTTAAATAAATATTAGTTTTTATTATATTAATTCTCCTTATAAAACCTTCTTGATAAGAAATCATCTTTAAAAGGAAAACATTTTTTTTCTTTAAAAGGAAATCATATATATATATATATATATATATATATATATATATAATCCTTTAACGAAATCTAATTTTTTTATACCATTTACTTAACCAAACTTTTATTTTAAAGATAATAACTTTTAAACGAATATTTATTTAACTAATATTTTGTAAACAAAATATTAAATTATTATTTGGTTTAAAAATCTCTACAACTTAACATTAAATTAAAAGATAATCCTAACTTTAATTTAAACCAATTAAATCATTTGAACCATATTTTAAATTTATAAGGTTAATCCATAAATCAATTAATACCAAAATAAACATGTATAAAGTTTCCTAGTATGTATATTATTACCACATTACTAATTACAACACGGAAAGCTAAAATAGTAAACTACAGAACCTAATAAACAATTCTACAGAACCAAAATAATAATCTACAGGATAGACTCTACGGCCAGAATGACAAATGGGTTTCTGTGAAGAAAATGACAGAGAGAAATGGGAAGAGTTTACCCAAACTAGCATGAAGGAGTACCGAGGGGAGGCCTCAGACTTGGAACGACGTCGGGATGATGAGCACGGATACGTGCGCGCACACGGGCAGACACGTGGGGAACACACGCGACGAAGGAGCACGCGCGGGAGACGACGGCACCGGCAGAGGGCGCACGGGAGGCGCCGGGGACGGGCTCGAAAGATGGGGGAGTGGGGTCTAGAATCGGAGAGGGCGGCAAGGGGAGTGCGGTGGTGGTCTCGGATTTGGATTTGGTGGAGGGAGGAGGAAGTTATGGACTTTTTTGTGAAAAATAGGATTGTGAACGTTCTGTGGGGTTTCTGATCTTCTAAGGAAATGTTACGTGAGATGAAGAAGGAGAGGACCTGGGCATGGAGAGCGGATCTGAGAGAGAACCGGGAAGTAGAATAATGGGTAAGTCTAATGGGTTTTGGGCTTCGGGTTTTGGATAACAAGGCTTAAGTTATGGGCTAAAAACAAAGGCTCACCAAACAATATAAAACATGGACATTAAAAATAAAATAAAAGTCATGGGCTTCACAACCTTCCCTCCTTAGAAAATTTTGTCCTCGAAAATTCAAGACGAGGGCCGGAGTACAATCAAAATCACTTAGCTTGATCAAAAGCAAAATTTAAATCATCAGACACGATCGGATTCTAGGCATGATTACTAGGTACAGTGATAAAAATATAGGCACGATCAGAATTATCTAGATATAATCTGAGATAGAGATATAAATTTTGTTATGATAAAAAATTTTAGGCACGAGAAAAATCTAGGTCTGATTAAATTGTGATCATATAATAGAAAAAAATCAAACGAGGTCTTGTGAAACATAAAAGACAGAAAAGAAACGAACGCCAACAGTTTACTGAGAAAGCATAAAATAATAGAATCTTATGAGATGAGGGACTAAAAATTCAAAATCAAATTAGAATAGGTTATAAGGGTTTGTGACGCAGGAAAAATCAACAAGTTGTATGATAGTAGGATAACGAGGGTGATTATAATAATATAACTATGATAGGAATGTAATCGGATATGATATTTTCGTTGAGAACTGAGTGATAATCAAAGAGGAATAGAAAGAATATTGTATCACTATTTCAAGTGTCAAAAGATAGGGTATGCAAAAATAAAATGACTTACAAGATAAAATCTTATTAATACACATACAAAAACCACTCTAACTCGCTAAACTAGTTGAACTCTCAGGATCTACAGAAAACTAAGGCAGTTGCCAAGGTATTATAACAAAATATATATATATATGGAACCATAAATCACCTAAATTAATTTTTCATCCATCGTTGTATGCCAATGGTCTTATCTCAATTCCTCTCTGCTTATTCCTTCTCTAGAACCTATCATTCCATTGCTCGTGTTATTCCTTCCATGGCTATATCCGTCCCTTCTAGGTATAGTAGTCATCTAACCAGAAGAGTTGATCCTCGTTAGGTGTTTCTTTACTTGATCATTTTATTCACATGTTTATATATATTATCCAAATTCGCTTCCTCCATGGGAGAACATTACCAAATCCTATACCTTCCTCGCTAACTCTACCTACGTCTTCCTCTATCTTCTATAACTCTTCCTTTAATCATAAAATTCAAAATCGTCAAATATCTTCATTTGCTTGAATGAGATTTAGGTACTAGTGAGTACTACTAACGGTTTTAACCCAAATAAGTCACAAGCTAAGATATACCACTCTCTCAAGACTAGCTTACTCAAGGTATTATTCTACCTTTTCTACCCTTTTGCTATCTAATATTAATCCCAAGGATCCCTTACAAGGAATGAGATAAGTAACAATCTATGTTTCTCCCGCATATAGCTATCAACTATATACATATGGTCGTCCACAAGATGTATATCAACTATTTAATATATAAAACTAACCACAACTATCTACAGCTTCCAAAATATGTAACTAAAAAAAATACTAAATAAATAAATGAATAAATAAATATAAAAAATATATATATATAACGTACTAAGGTTGAAACAGGAAAGAGATTGAGCCAATAGAGATTGATATGGTCCTAATAAGTTCTAGAAAAAATCAAGTACAATTTTATAGAAAATCTATCCTTTCTGGTTGTGATAAGAGATGTCTAAAAATGGAAAGCCGCTAGAAATACAAATTCTCTAATCGGACAACAGTCAGAATAATTTGATGGTACAGAAAAGACAATCATATTATGGATATAGTCTTAATAATATTTGAAAAACCAAATATATCCGAAGTCACTTTGCCTCAAATTCATGCCTCGTCAGAGTGCACCTGACTGTAGTGAAATTTTCGTTCCATAATTTGAATAGTAATAGGTTTTCGAGTAGTCTATCAACTTTATCCATTTTCTGGCTGAACAACATAGGAGACAAATTTGATGCATTTAGGACATAGTCTCAATAATATCCAAAACAACCTATCAATACCTGAATCACTTCAACTTAGAGTCTATGTCCCGCCAGTACGCAACTGGCTGCAGTATACTCGCAGTTTCTATAATTCAAATAGATGGTTGCGACGCAAATGTACGAAGCCATATTAGGTCACTGAATATTTTCTTAACTTTGTCCATGGAAATTTCAAAGGAATAATTCAGCAATTCAAAAAGTTTTTCAATGACTAAAGGAAATTCAATATTAGGATGGAATCGATTCTCTGACCATTCGTGCTTCATGATACTCAAGCATTGAGTTTAAAAGCTTTCTTGGTCATGAATTGATCAAGAAGTTGCCTAGGGAGAGTAAGGTTTCGAGTTGAGTGGAGGAAATCAACAAATAAAAATATTTTTGGTACTTGGAATAACTTAGGAAATATCAATCCATATTGGAATTATTTTTTTCGGAAAATAGTTCCCTTGGGAGATATGTGAACCAGCAAAGTTGAACCAATTCTTTGGTAACAATTAACCTTGGGGCTTTATGGTTCCAAAAGAATTCTGTTCGAAATCGGTTCTAAGAAAGTCAATTGGAAATAAGGTCAAGAGAAATGGTCACTAGTCGTAGAAATATTTTGGGTAGATAAGTGTTTATTAGGTTTGCTATAGAAGAATTTGAAACTCTAAATAGTGATTGGATCTAGATTCCAAACAAAGATAGAGGAGTAAGATTTGATCAGCAAATGAAGAAGTTGGAAATAGGTTTGCTAAAGAAGGAGATTGAAAAAAAAAAATTGAATCTTAGTCCCAAAAAAAACGGTGAAAGAGTATGGATCCTAAAGTATGCTAGAATCTGATAAAGATATGGAAGAAAATAATCCTGAAAGCCATGGGACACTAAAATATACCAAAAATCTAGAAAATAAAATGGGCAGTAAAACATACCATCATACGATCGGCCTAATCTAGATAAGGTTTAGGTACAAACGTAAGCAAGGTAACCTATAAAACAATAAGCAAGCCAAAATATTTTAAAATAAATAATTTCGGCCCTATATTGTAACATGGTGAATATAGTAGACTCTATGTTCACATATATATATATATATATATATATATATATATATATATATATATATATATATATATATATATTTTTATATATATATATATATATATATATATATATATATATATATATATATATATATATATATATATACCCCTTAGAAAACCCCTAAAAACCCTCCTCACTCTAATCCGTAATTTAATGTTAATATTAATGTTAATATTAACAATAAATACTAAAATTAATATTAAACTTAACATTAAAATTAATATTAATATTAACATTAATATTAACATTAATATAAAAAAATAAAAAAATTAATATTAACATTAACATTAATATTAACATTAATATTATGAATTAGAGTGAGGGAGGTTTTTAGGAGGTTTTCTAAGGGGGGCTTTTGATCCAATATGTGTGTGTGTATATATATATATATATATATATATATATATATATAAAAAAAAAAAAAAAAAAAAAAAAAAAAAAAAATATATATATATATATATATATATATATATATATATATATATTAATGTTAATATTAACATTAATATTAATATTAATATTAATATTATGAATTGGAGTGAGGGAAGTTTTTAGGAGGTTTTCTAAGGGGGGCTTTTGATCCAATATGTGTGTGTGTGTGTGTATATATATATATATATATATATATATATATATATATATATATATATATATATATATATATATATTATCTAGGTATTCCAAAATTCTATTCTTCCAATTCTTAATCACCAATATATCCTTAATAAATACCACCTTACATACATTCTCAATAAGATTACAATTTTTCAGAAATTGTATCGTAGGGGAGGCATGACTTTGGGAAAGATATTGGCCAAAAAAAAAGTGTAATCAACGGTAATATGTTATGCTTCGGTAGGGTATCATCTAGTGCTAATCAATAATTCTAGGTATCATTAGCTCTTCTGGTCCTGGTCTGGTTCGAGCAGCCTCCCACTGCTCAATCTACTACTATGATTCTCTTGTCATGTTTTCTTGTGTCATGCATAGAAAACAAGATCTTGCTAGTACCGACTGATAGGCATAGGTCAGTTTGTCTTCATAGTCTGGCAAGTTTAGGGGCAAGCGTAAACAAGGTAACCTACCGTTCTATAAGAAGCAAAAATAGTTACTTATATATAGATAATTCGGTCCTATGTTGAGACAAATCAATATTCTAGTGTTCTAATTGTTTCTAGATATGTTTACCTAAGTTATTGTTTTGGACCTGCATGTGCCACCACTAAAAATATGCCACGACCCGATCCCAAATTATTGGGTCGAATTGGATCATGCTCAGCCTGTACCGTTGTGTGACGGCGACAGTAAGCTGTTCTATTTGCAGGTATTCACAACAACATTCATTTGCATTTTGTCACAACACGAATTTACGAATATTTAAAAACTTTTTATTCAACAATTGAAAAGTACAAACTGAAACTGAAAGTACTGAAATAAAATACTGAAACCAAAATCTACAACTCCAACACAAATAAACTAGATAACGAGGAAAACAACTAGCTAAACAGTCGGTTCATCAGCCTCTAGTTATGCGTCCTCCAAGGGGGACTCTGGCAACACAACAGGATATAATACCGGGTCATAGTAGCTATTGAACAATAGCTCAGCATCATCAATATCATCTATTGGGGGGATCCAGTCAGGAAAGGAGCAAGTACGAGTACATAATCCGGCATTTTAAATAATAATAGAAAGATGCAATTTTAAACAGTTGAAATACTTTGAATAATATTTTCCAGCAATTTTCAGCAATTCAGTATTTGGAACAATGTGATTAGAATAAGTAACGTCTATGACCGGCTTGGGTTGTACAATAGCATCCTAGCGACGCGATACGGCTTATCCCCGTGTGTAAGAGGGGTAAGCTCGCACAATAACAATATGCAATATGAGGGGTATTGGTCATAAACGCTACACTATTCTCCCAATATCCCCACAATCAATATCAATCAATATTTGAACCCTAAGAGAGGGTTCCGTGTAGCAATGTGGTTTAAGCATGCAACATGACAATTACTAAATAAAATACAAAAAAATATAACCGTAACTTGCCTTTGTTAATGACTGGAACAGGATGTCGGTATCTGGGGAGGAAGTCAAATACGTTCTCAAAACCTTACAGTTGAGAATCCTGACTTAGAAACATAGATGAGCCAAATCTAGGTGTGCTAGTCATAATTTTTAGAAAAAGACCCTAGTCAGATTTTAAGTTATTTAATTAATCTAACGAAATCCGTCTAACGTCGTAAACTATATTGGTTATCAATTTACGGAATAATCGATTATTAATTTATTGGGAAAAATAGCAATTACACTTTAATTGGCAAGACTTTGTATTTTTAATAATATATATAAAACTAAGTGGTCTTTTAAGTGAGAAAACATGAAGTTGTTTAAATTATTAGGAATCTTTATTCATTAACTTAATATGAGAAAATCTTATTAATTTTGTACAAAATAATTAATACCCAATTATAATTTATACATCTAGCTACGCAAATAACCAACCCAGAAAAGAAATAGAAAATCTAAGCTACACAATACAGGGTCACAGAAAAATAAAAGAAAACTGGGCTTATGCCCTTACAACAAATTAATTAATAGAAAAATTAATTTAAAATAAATTTCTCAAAATTAGTAATTTTCGTAAGAAAATAGTTTTTATTTAAATAATATTTTAAAATAGAATTTATTTAATCAGAATGATTTTCACAAAATATGTCTTTTAGACATTTCATAAATTATGTAGAAAATCACCTTTAAACATAGATAATAATAAATGCACAAAAATACGTTTCCTTACCAAAATATTGGTTTAGAGTTAATATAAAAGGTTTTCGGATTTTAATATTAAATACCATTACCAAAATAACATTTTTAAATAAATATTAGTTCTTATTATATTAATTCTCCTTATAAAACCTTCTTGATCAGAAATCATCTTTAAAAGGAAAACATATATATATATATATATATATATATATATATATATATATATATATATATATATATATATATATATATATATATATATAAAATCATTTAACGAAATCTAATTTATTTATACCATTTACTTGACCAAACTTTTATTTTAAAGATAATAACTTTTAAACGAATATTTATTTAACTAATATTTTGTAAAAAAAATATTAAATCATTATTTGGTTTAAAAATCTCTACAACTTAACATTAAATTAAAAGATAATCCTAACTTTAATTTAAACCAATTAAATCATTTGAACCATATTTTAAATTTATAAGGTTAATCCATAAATCTATTAATACCAAAATAAACATGTATAAAGTTTTCTAATATGTATATTATTACCACATTGCTAATTACAACACGGAAAGCTAAAATATTAAACTACAGAACCTAATAAACAATTCTACATAACCAAAATAATAATCTACAGGATAGACTCTACGGCCAGAATGACAAATGGGTTTCTGTGAAGAAAATGACAGAGAGAAATGGGAAGAGTTTACCCAAACTTGCACGAAGGAGTACCGAGGGGAGGCCTCGGACTCGGAATGACGTCGGGATGACGACCACGGATACGTGTGCGCACACGGGCAGACACGTGGGGAAGACACGCGGTGACGGAGCACTCACGGGAGACGACGGTACCGGCGGAGGGCACGCGGGAGGCACCGGGAACGGGCTCGGAAGGTGGGGGAATGGGGTCTAGAATCGGAGAGGGCGGCAAGGGGAGCGCGGTGGTGGTCTCGGATTTGGATTTGGTGGAGGGAAGGAAGTTATCGAATTTTTTTGTGGAAAATGGGATTGTGAATGTTCTGTGGAGTTTCTGATCTTCTGAAGAAATGTTACGTGAGATGAAGAAGGAGAGGACGTGGGCATGGAGAGCGGATCTGAGAGAGAACCGGGAAGTGGGATAATGGGTAAGTCTAATGGGTTTTGGGCTTCGGGTTTTGGGTACCAAGGCTTAAGTTATGGGCTAAAAACAAACACTACTAAAATACCCCACTTTACCGACGGAAGTTTAGCGACGGACGGATTCCGTCGCTAATAGCGACCAGTTTCCGACATCTTAGCGACGGATTAGCGACAGACAACATAACATAATTTTTTCCAATTTTAAATGTAAAAATTTGTCGGATTTCCGTCGCTAAGTCGACGAACGTTAGCGACGGATTCTTTTTCGTCGCTTATTCGTCGCAAATGTTGGCGGCAAAATCTTTAAAACATTGGCGGGAACTTTAGCGACTAACTGGCGACGGATATATCCGTCAGAAAACACCTTTTAATTTGCGACGGTTTAGCGACTAATTTATTCCGTCGCTATTTCGTCGCTAGGTTCTGTGCCCTAACTTAAATTGAACCGACGGGGGAGAATTTTTCATTCCCCCCAAAACTCTCTCTCTCTCTCTCGCGGCTCTCTCTCTCTCGTGCGCGGCTCTCTCTCTCTCTCTCTCTCGCGGCTCTCTCTCTCTCTACCAGGTATCTCTCTCTCTCTCTCTCTCTCTCTCTCTCTCTTTCTTTCTCTAATTTTGGGTTTTGGGGCCGGGGGGGGAGTGGGGGGGGTCGGCTTCGCGGGGGGTGGAGAGGGCGGGGTGGGGGGGTGGTGAATGGGGTCAGGGGGTCGGGGGGGTGTGGGGAATGGGGGCAGGGGGTGGGGGGGGTGGGGAATGAGGGTCGGGGGGTCGGGGGGGTGGGGAATGGGGGCAGGGGGGTCGGGGGGTGGGGGGTGGAGAGGGCAGGGGGGTCGGGGGGGGTCGGGAATGGGGGCAGGGGGGTCGGGGGGCGGGGGGTGGGGGGTGGAGAGGGCAGGGGGGTCGGGGGGGGTGGAGAATGGGGGCAGGGGGGTCGGGGGGGTGGGTAATGGAGAGGGCAGGGGGGTCGGGGGGGGTGTTGAATGGGGGCAGGGGGGTCGGGGGGGTGGGGAATGGGTTGCATTCCCCGATACGGATACGGTTTGGCATGTCCCGATCCTAAGAAATAATACTATTTTATTTAATTTAATTTCATTTAATTTCAAAACTACTAAGAAATAATACTTAAAACACTTAAAATTATGCCTAAATGTATAAATTATATGTTTTTAAATGTAAATAATTTATTAATAATTATTTGTTTTCCAATACCAAAAAAATCCGTTACTTCGATCCGATACCGCCGATACTACCGATATCGCCGATACCAATACTAGATTGCTTAGACTTATATTGCAAGGTAACTAGATACAAGTTATGATACAATGTAAATGCAAGTATACATGTTAGCTAGATAGCTTAGACTTATATTGCAATCTCCTATTCACACGAGTATTGATATCGCCGATGCCAATACTCGTAGGAATATATAGTCCGATACCGATTCCGATACCGATACTTTGAACCTTGATTTAAATACATGTTAGTATAGTATCTTCACATATATGTTAAGAGTATATACATGATTAGCAAGGTAACTAGATACAAGTTATGATACAATGTAAATGCAAGTATACATGTTAGCTAGATAGCTTAGACTTATATTGCAATCTCCTATTCACACGAGTATTGATATCGCCGATGCCAATACTCGTAGGAATATATAGTCCGATACCGATTCCGATACCGATACTTTGAACCTTGATTTAAATACATGTTAGTATAGTGTCTTCACATATATGTTAAGAGTATATACATGATTAGCAAGGTAACTAGATACAAGTTATGATACAATGTAAATGCAAGTATACATGTTAGCTAGATAGCTTAGACTTATATTGCAATCTCCTATTCACACGAGTATTGATATCGCCGATGCCAATACTCGTAGGAATATATAGTCCGATACCGATTCCAATACCGATACTTTGAACCTTGATTTAAATACATGTTAGTATAGTGTCTTCACATATATGTTAAGAGTATATACATGATTAGCAAGGTAACTAGATACAAGTTATGATACAATGTAAATGCAAGTATACATGTTAGCTAGATAGCTTAGACTTATATTGCAATCTCCTATTCACACGAGTATTGATATCGCCGATACCAATACTCGTAGGAATAGTCCGATACCGATATACATTGTAGAGCTCTGTTTTGCTATTCTGGACATGTTGTGACCTGTGCTGTTCTAAATAGGAGCCAGACACACTCCTGAGACGGGGGGAGTATGTATAGTGATGTGGATTCTTACTAACTTATCATGTGAACCCATTTATGGGCCCTTCATTGAACCTTCTCATGTGCAACTTTCAATCCATTCACAGTTCCCTATATTGTACTCTACATCACCTAGTTTACTTATATCTAACATCCTAACCCTAATCCAAATTTATGAGTATCGGTATCGGGCTATTCTTATGTTTAGTTTGTCTTATGATACAGATTTTTACATCCAAATTGAGGATGAGTCGTTATTTTGTTGATCGTACATGGATGTACAAATGACAACACGAGAGTAGAATTGGTGTGAGTGACGATTTTCAGGCAGGCTTGGAAGTATTTCTTAATTATGCAATGAGCAAAGCTCAGTACATGGACGGTAACAAAATTAAGTGTCCATGTGTTAAATGTCACAATAGACGTTACGAAGAAGTGGTGATTGTGAGAGATCATTTGACTCGTAAGGGTTTCGTACGTAATTACGGCCTGTGGTCATCGCAAGGTGAACTATATTCAGAAAGACAGGCTGCGGAAGCTGCTACTTATGCTTTTGATGATAATGCTGCAACGGATGTCATCGAAGACCACGGATGCTCTGTTGATTATGGAGATCTGCAGAACCTTGCACGAGATATGGTGTATGATACGGTAGGGCCTAATTTTGATCCGGAGGATCCTAATCCCGAGGCGAAGGAGTTCTATGACATGTTTCAGGACGCAGATACTTCTCTATATCCTGGTTGTGAGACTCATTCCGCACTGTCAGTGACGATGCGGTTGTTGAACATAAAGTCTGATTTTAACTTGCCACAAGCTTGCTATAATCGGATCACAGAAGTAATCAAGGAGGTGTTACCGAAGAAATCAAAAGAGCTACCAAAAAACTTCTACAAGTCAAAGATGATGGTCCGACAACTGGGACTGGGGTACGAAAAGATAGATTGTTGTCGCAACGGATGCATGTTGTACTACAAAGAGAATTGCGTATCAGAAAGTTGCAGCTTCTGTAATGCGGATCGTTACAAGCCAGTACAGGGAAAAGGAAAGTCGACTAGAAAACGATATCCTTACAAGTATATGCATTACTTGTCGATCACGAAGCGCTTGCAGAGGATGTATATGTCTCTAAATACAGCAGAACACATGACGTGGCACAGCGAAGAACGCATAAAGGACGAAGGAGAATTGTCACATCCTTCGGATGGAGAGGCGTGGAAACATTTTGATTTGTGTCATCCAGATTTTGCTGCAGAGCCTAGAAATGTACGCCTGGCGCTATGTGCTGATGGCTTCGCCCCTTTCGGACAGTCGGGATCTCAGTACTCATGCTGGCCGGTCATTCTTACCCCTTACAATCTGCCACCATGGATGTGTATAAAGACTCCTTATATGTTTCTGACAGCTATCATACCCGGTCCTAAAAATCCGACGAAGAACATCGATATATATTTACAGCCGTTGGTGGATGAGCTGAAACAGCTGTGGGAGATCGGCGTCACGACCTATGATATTTCCAGGAAACAGAACTTTCAGATGAGAGCTTCACTCATGTGGACAATCAATGATTTTCCAGCATACGGTATGCTGTCGGGATGGAGTACGCACGGCAACATGTCTTATCCGATATGCATGAAAAATAGTAAGGCGTTCCGCCTTAGGCATGGAGGAAAAACTTCTTTCTTTGACTGTCACCGTCAATTTCTGCCCGCGACCCATCCTTGGAGAAAGAATAAGGACGCGTTCAGATATGGAAAACAAAAATTTTCTTAACCTCCTGCCAGATTTTTGGGATACGATATTTGGAAAGCTGTAAAGGAATTGCCCACCGCAATGGAAGATCCATCGAACCATCGTGTCGAGGGGTTCGGACAAAGCCATAACTGGACCAAACGGAGTATCTTCTGGGACTTGCCTTATTGAAAAGATAATCTTATAAGGCATAATCTTGATGTCATGCATATCGAAAAGAACGTGTTCGATAATGTCTTCAATACCGTCATGGATATTAAAGGAAAGACGAAGGACAATCCAAAAGCAAGACAAGACATAGCCGAGATATGCAAGCGTCCTCATCTGAACTTGATACAAAGGGGTGCTGGTGGACAATTAAGTAAGCCTATAGCGCCATACACATTGAGCAAGGAAGATAGATTAATAATCTGCAAGTGGATATCTAATTTAAGATTTCCCGACGGCTATGTTTCGAATTTGTCTAGATGCGTTGATCTCAATGAACGCAAGCTAACGGGAATGAAGAGTCACGACTGCCACGTGTTTATGAAAGATTACTGCCCATTGCTTTGAGAGAGTTGTTGCCTTCTGCTGTATGGGTTCCGTTGGCCGAGCTGTCTACATTCTTCAGGGATATCTGTTCAACTAAGCTGACGGTGCAACATATGGTACAACTTGAGGAGAAGATTGTCTTAACAATCTGCAAGTTAGAGAAAATATTTCCACCGGGCTTTTTCGACAGCATGGAGCATCTACCGATTCATCTAGCATACGAAGCCCGTGTCGGTGCATCTGTTCATTATCGATGGATGTACCCCTTTGAAAGGTAAATAAAAATCGATATAATTTAAGTGAAATTTAAGTGGATTTTACAATTCATTGTTAATTCTCAAGATAATTTGTCTCTTTAGGTACCTACACCATCTAAAGAAGAAAGTTGGCAACAAGGCTCATATAGAGGCTTCGATATGCGAATCATATCTTATCGAGGAGGTGTCAAATTTCTGCTCCATTTATTTCGATACTCATGTCGAGACAAATCGAAATAGACCTCAAAGGAATGAAGAAGACGTTGAGGATGGAGGTATATTCAATTTAAGGGGCAAGCCTATTGGGGCTAGTAAGAAACGGTGGTTGACCGACGATGAGTATGATACCGCTCACCGATATGTCTTGTTAAATTGTGACATACAAGAAGTGAGAGATTTGGAGAAGTAAGTGACTACGCCTCGTTATAATCTCTAATTTGGTGAATTAAGTGACTACACTTATTTTTATTCTCTCTAACAGTGTATTTAGAGGTGAAGTCAAAATGAGGACACCATATATTACAGATGAGGGACTTCAAAGAGAGGTTGATTGTACCTTTCCGTCCTGGTTTCGTAAATACGTAAGTAACTGAGATAATATGTTATGCGGCTACCATTAAAATATATGCAGCTAAAATATTTAAATTATCAATACATGTTTACAGGTTTTATTGCCTGAAACAACACTCATAAATGAGAGCATTCGTTATTTGGCATTGGGACCGAAGAAGCATGCAAAGACTTTGTCAGGCTATGTCGTTAATGGCTTCAAGTTTAAGTCAACTCAGCATGCTATAAATGCCGAATTTCTCAATGACGGCTTCGATACCAAGAATTCTGGTGTTTGCATAAGAGGCACCATCTATGACGACGAGCCGGACTTTGACTATTATGGAGTGCTTCGGGAGATTGTAGATTTACAATATAGTGCCCCATATGATATGCATATTGTGATGTTCAAATGTGAGTGGTTCGATACGAGACCAAATATCGGTTGGAGAATCGATAAACAATTTGGATTCGTCGATATAAATCATCGCAAGAGGTATAGAGGGTCCGACACGTTTGCGATAGCAAGTCAGGCTGTTCAAGTCTACTATACAAGCTACCCAAGGCGTCGTAGAGATCGATTTGACTGGTGGGCAGTATGCAAGATTAAATCTAGAAATACATTCAACGTTGGAGACCCAGCATACCAAGAGGACCAGATCGAGAAGCCCCAATACATGGGACAACAGTCGGATACCATGGACGTGGAAGATGTCGATATACCTCATGCTGAGGAAAATAGAGGGGAGGAAGAGGTTGATATACAAGACTTAGCTGTCAACCAGGGGAGAAAGAGGCGTCTTGTCCCAAGTATTGAGCCTGAAGAAGAAGTAGAAGAAAAAGAAGAAGAAGAAGAAGAAGAAGAAGAAGAAGAAGAAGAAGAAGAAGAGGATGAGGATGAGGATGAGGATGATGATACAGATGAAGTCGACGATGAGGATGATGATATAGATGAAGTCGACGATGAGAATGAGGATGAGAACGATGACGATGACGATGAGGACGAGGACGATAACGATGATTAGATTAAATATCGGTATATATTAGAAGCACTTACAACTAACTTAGTGAATTCAGTTTAGACGGACACATTCTTATTTCAGTTTATGTTTTTGTCGTTCGATCATCTACTTATTGTATGATTTTCTTTTTACAGATGGCACTCTTAGTTCTCATTGTCTTGACGGCACTCGCCGCCCTGCTGCTGGTATATATATTTTAGTTCAGTTTTATATTCATTTATACTTCTATATTGTTAATTATATTTATGTGTTCTATTTACAGGTCATGGTCACTACCACTCGTGCTGCTGGTAGCGGCAGTGGCCGTGGCCGTGATGGTGCTGGTGGCGTACAGGCCGTGGTGGGCGTGGTGGTAGCGGCACTGACCATGGACGTGGTGGTAGCGGTCGTGGTGGTAGCAGTCGTGGTCGTCTTCCACATTCCCCGGATATAGAGTCCTCCGATCCCGACCTGGAGAGCCCGGCCACAGACTCTTCCCGCCGTCGATCTATCTCTGCGCTACCTTCATCTTCATCGAGGCCTGAGACTCCATCCGCTAGCGGATCCGTTCCGCCCCCGGATGCACCAGCGGGTACACCATCAGTTACTGCAGGGTAGACTCCAGAGTACCCCCGGATTCAGCTTCATCCTGCTACCGGTGAGTACATCCGCGGACCCGCGGATCCTCCGACGCCTCCAGAGAGGCCGATAGGCGAGAACCGACGAGAGCTATGGCCCGCGGGTGATACGTAAGTAAATTTAAGTTAATTTATTAAATTTGTTTCATTTATTCAAGTTAATAATCCAGTCTTTGCTTCTTTGTAGGTTTTTCCCGTATGATGCTGTCCGGATACTCGGGCAAATTATCCGGGAAAACTACCATGGCCCCTACCTCAATTTTTCTGAGGTGCCTCAGAACATGCAGTACGTCTGGCTCGAGGAGATGAAAGTATATATATATCTTTTGGTTAATTATTAATTATTCTTTAATCCACTAATTTTTTTAATTACGTGATAATTTAATTTGTATGTCAGACGACGTTCTGGTGGCCCCCCCATCGCGAGGAGTTGATTCGCAAGGCCTACAAAGCCGCCGCCGGGAAGAAGATACGGGATGCGGTGTACGACGTTCGTACGGCGCATTCGAGGAAGAAGTGGCTCCGGGAGGAGTACTACGAGCAGATGTTGGATAAGATGAATACTGCTCAGTACAGGGAGAAATTAGAGAAAGCGAAGGCGAGCAGACAGGCCGCTGGTCTGCATACGGGAGGTTCAAAGCCCCACGCAGCGACGCGTGCAGATTTGGTGAGATACCGCAAATTCATTTCACTATTAAATTTGGTACTATTAACATACGTAGTTAATTAAATTCGACGTATATTTCGTATGCAGGCACAACGGGCAGTAAAGGAGGGGAGAGAGCCGGAGTCGGTCACCGCCTACGATGTATTCCTGCATACACACAAGAGGCGGGCAGACGGGAGCTTCGTTGACGCGAGGGCCCAGGCGACTGATGTAAGTAATTACGTTTATGAGATTTATATTAGAAATATAATTATTGTTAACTTAATTAGGTGAACGTAGGATTCAAATTATAACTTAGGGAAACATAGGATTTAGATTATAACTTAGGAAAACATATAGTATAAACACATTCATTGGATAGGCTGCATATCGTGAGGCCCTTAGTCAGATTGAGCCCCCTGTCGAGGTTGTCGGCGAAACGACGCCCACCCAGACGCCCTCTTCTATGGCCGCTCGCTACGACGACGTGTTCGTAGAGTCTGTCGGCGGCTTTAATAAAGGGCGCGTCTACGGCGTAGGTTCCATGGCGGCGGCGTTGCAGGGCGCGACTCCGAGATATCCACCGCCCCCGCCTCCTCCCGCGCCCCCGTCGGACGATATGAGGGAGCAGCTTGCGACTCTCACCTCCGATATGTTGGAAATGTGGAGTCTAATGTCGGATGTGCTGGAGCGCCTTCCGTGTCCTTCTTCTGCTCCCGGTCCAGATCCGTCTGCTCCCGGTACGTCTAGTGCGGTTGCCGGTCCTTCCGACCCTGGACGTTATTCATTTGACCGTTCTGCCGAGGTCCGCCTGGTACCGGATACTGCGCTCATGGGGCTCATGGACTTGATGTCGCCAGAGCCGCTCCGCACGCTTCCAGAGCATGTGTTGTCCCAGGTGCCGGCGTACATGGTGGAAGAGTACATCCGCAGAGCCGAGGCGGCGCCGAGACGACGACGCAATCCATCTCAATGATATTTGTACTGTTTTTGGATATTTGTACTATTTTTGGATTTTGAATTCTGGATATTTTGGAAGCGTACATGAATGTTTGGATATTATGAATTTGTGTATTTGTGTTTGGATATTTGTACATAGATGTTTGGATATTTCTGTTTGATATTGGATATTATGAATTTGGATATTTGGATATTTGTTGATCGTACATGGATGTTTGGATATTGGATATTATGAATATGTGTAATATTTACGAAAAGGAAATAGAATGTTTCTGTAATTTTTTTTAATTAATGTTGCATTTAGCGACGGACTAGCGACTAACTAGCGACGGATATATCTTTTAGCGACCGATGAGCGACTAACTAGCGACGGCAAATCCGTCGCTAACTGGGTTAAATAAATATTTGCAGTTACCGACGGACGAGCGACGGAATATCCGTCGCTAACTGGGTGATATAAATATTTTGCAGTTAGCGACCACCTAGCGACTACCTAGCGACGGCGCATCCGTCGCTAACTGGTTGAAATAAATTTGCAGGTAGCTACGAGCTAGCGACGAACTAGCGACGGAACTTCTGTCGCTAACTGGAATATTAGCGACGGATATCGACTACCTAGTGACGGCAAATCCGTCGACATGGTTCTGGAAATATGGTAGGTTTCCAGAGACTTAGCGACGGATAGTGGGTCGCTAATCCGTCGCTAATCTGTCGAGGATGACGACGGACTAGCGACGGCTTAGCGACCCATTATCCGTCGACATGGTTCTGGAAATATGGAAGCTTTCCAGAACCAGGCCGACGGATGTGGCCGTCGCTAATCCGTCGCTATAACGTCGAGGTTAACGACGGAATGGCAACGGAATAGCGACTGATTTTGCGTATCAGGAACCTCTCTGATACGCTTTTACCGACCTATTTACGACGGCTTAGCGACGGATATTTTAATATTATATGGCATGTAAACCGACGGGAACAAGTCGCTAATCCGTCGCTAAACCATTGAAAGGCAACCGTCGGTAATCAGTCGCTAGTCCATCGGTTAATCATTTGTCCGACGGCTTAGCGACGGACAAATTTTAGCGACGACGTATTTCCCGGCGGCCATTTTC
The DNA here is from genome assembly GCA_029216955.1 of Iris pallida. Lineage (NCBI taxonomy): Eukaryota > Viridiplantae > Streptophyta > Magnoliopsida > Asparagales > Iridaceae > Iris > Iris pallida. The sequence goes on along the minus strand of JANAVB010013069.1, from coordinate 223,490 downwards.
ATCAAATATCCGTCGCTATTCCGTCGATAATTTATGTTACCGACGGATGAGCGACGGATGTGGCCGTCGCTAAAGTTGGTTATTTTGGTAGTGAAAAGGCTCACCAAACAATATAAAACATGGACATTAAAAATAAAATAAAAGTCATGGGCTTCACAAAACTGCTAACATGTGACTATCGACAAGTGGCTACTGACAGGAGACTATGAACTGGAATATACAAGAACAACTACACGTAACTGAACTGCTGGATAAACAAGTGAACACAAGATCAATGGAATACCAAACCCTCGTCCCGAGTGGACTCGCAGGTTTGAACTAATCACTAACCCTCGTCCTGAGTGTGGATTCTCTGGTTAGTTCAAGGCAAGGCACCCTCGTCCCAAGTGTGGACTCACGGATGTAAACAGATCAAGAAAAACATCCACATCACGTATGTGGACTCTCTGGTGTAACCGGTCAACCCTCGTCCCGAGTGTGGACTCTCTGGTTGAGAAAAACGATATAGAAAAAATAACAGTTCAGCTTAGCGTACTTGTTTTATGACACGACTCAAACAATGTACAGGTGAGACAAGGTACAACTCAGTCAAGACATAGTTAAAGATAGCTTTAGCATGAACCATAATGTGAACAAGTCTAGTATAACTACACTATTAAGTCAAGCAAGACAATAAACTGGTGAACAAGGTATATAGAAAATAGATAAATTAAGTCAACTAGAAAGCTAATGATAACATATAAGATCTATAGCAAATATAGTATCTAATGATAATACAATAACAACATGAAAACTATAAACATGAAATTAAACTGTAGAGGGAGGCAAGGTATCTTGCCTGGGGTCCAAGTCTGCTGAGGTCGATGGTATGAAAGCTAGGTTCCAAGCTTTAAATAATCCAAGGACCTACTGAAAGTGTATACATATATAACACAAGGATTAATATCTAATACTTTTATTCACTCTTAATGGATTATATCTATTTTTAATCACTGTACTTACATACTTCAATGCTTAGGCCAATTATTAATCCTATAATTTGTTTATCGATATTTATGCTTTAATCTCCAATATACTATGTACAATACAATGGATGGTCTTAAGAGTAACAACTAAACTCAAAAGGAAAGAGAGTCTAAATGCAATATTTCATAACTGTTTAATTAACCTTAATTTAATATATGTAATAATTATGCTATAGATTAACACAAATAACAATATAACACATAACATATAATATATATACATTATATAGGATCTAATTATACAATTACGTAGGTTACAGGGACCTTAATGAATTTTCTATGCTTTTCATGCAAGCATGCACGTGGACCATACTATGTCCTATGTTGTTACACTCCTAACTAACAAATATTACTACGGATGCTTTGCACTCTAATTGAACATAAGATTCCCTCTTTACTTTTTTCATGCATATAGGGAAGGAGTAGGGAATATTTTATACATAAATCATATAAGCTACTTTAATTTTTTAATTCATGCAAACATTAGTTTAGGCATATTACTTCTCCTTCTAATATTTTAATAGGATTTGGATGAATGATGGTCTCGGCCAAATATTTGGGTACAACACTTCATCACCTAGATGTAACTGTTACTTAATGGTAATTTTTGTAATTATGAAACTAGGTGAGGGCTTATATGAAATTTTACCTTCATATGGAGTTGATGCTGAAATTGCATTCACGTGTATGAGAACCATGCACAAACTTCTTCTCCTGTACTAAAGCAACAGTAGCCTCCGCTTGAGTTGATAATGGTTCCATCTTCATTATTTCTTTGATGAACCCAAAGTTGAAGGTGACGACCACGATATTACCAACTATATGGGAACAACAACTACGTAGCAGGAGATGGCTTCTTATTTCTCCTTCTATGTAGCACATGGGAATTCGACATTTCCAATGGAAACTCGAGTTTCGGTGCCGACTGGTTGGTGCGAACGCGCAAAAGAGAGTTGTCGCAGCGTCGTCGTCGACTCTGCCCAAAAGATGCGGTCGTTGATGGCTGCTTCGATGAATATGTGCAACAGTCGACGATGGCAACTTGAGGGATGGCTCGTTGGCAAAGTCTGCAGATCATGGTGGAAGTGTTTGGCTTTGTATCCGCCTATGAGGCTTTTCCCAGGGAATATCAACTTCAGATGGAGAAAGGCCGAAGACAGGAGAGTGGATGATTGCTTGGAGGTTCTTTCCAGTACCTCGGTGGCGGGTCTCGTCGACGCACGGAGGCCGTTCCCCGTGCGAGACAGACGAGGCCACATGCTAGCTTATGGGAGAGGTCGATGAGCCCCTCCGTCGGTTGATCGTTGCTCGACAAAGCGAGGCATTGGCCACAAATAAGGGGTCGAGCTTGGGCGGCTGTAGGGGTGAGATAGTGTAGTGATGGGAGGTGTAAGTGGCTTGCAACCATGGAGAAGTAATGGATCTGTTGCTCCATTGGAGAAGAAAATGAAAAATATGAGATGTGGGAAGAACTTGTTTATTTGCGGCTAGGGTTAGGTAATGTAGGTTATATAGGAATTTACAGGATGGGTGGGCTAACTAGATAGACCTGCTTGGTGGGCGGGCTTGGTGGGTTGGCTGATCTATATACTTAACCCCTAGTTTTGTCTTTTTCTCTATATGTAACATATATTTATATACATAAATATGGATGACAGATTATGGATATATAATACCTAGGATTTGTATGTTATTATCTAGCTAATCTAATTATCCTGCTATCACATATACGTAACTATCAATATATATAAGCTTCAGTGGCCCAATAGAATATATTTGACTATGTATATAAAAAATATTTATTACCCAACTTAGTTAAGTATTAACAGAGTTAGAATTTCCACATAATACTTTAGTAAATGAATAAAATAAAATAACTTTTTTTGGGTGGGGGGTTTACAAGTAGACTTACTGCCATTCGATGGCAGCGCCAAAAGCCAGCGTCAACTATCTCTTTTAGATTCCTGGTTGACGCTGCGCAATTCCACAAGTAGCACCACCTCTTCCAGAGTGTTGGCCAAAGCATATCGCACACTCTTTGTCTATACAAAGTGCGATGCGCGCTAAAATCTTATGCGTACAATAACTGTCATATGCATCAATTTTGAACTATCATAAGGGCAACTTGAAGAACTGTCATGCACAAATAACAAATAAATTTGTCATAAGGCACTTAACTTAGGATATTGTCATGCACCATTCAGACGCTAGTTTTGTACTGTATGTGCAATTACACTGTGTTGCGCAATTAGGGATTGCATTGTTATCCCCAATTTTGAGTTTTGTCATATTTGTGAGGTCTAAGCTCTTTTGCCTTCATAATTTTTAATCTTAGCTTCTTTTCTTGCAGTTGACCTTAGATGTCATGCCCCGATTTCGCAGAGTCATTTAACTCGCATTTAACTCTTGGAATCGATCATCCTCGCTTGGACGTGATGTCGTACAAGTCTGGTATTGCACTTGTACAAGGCAAAGATGATATATAATTGATAATCTTTAAATAGGAACACATCGTAGCGGCAGAAGCAGATAAATTGAAGTTAATGAGGACTTTTTTTTATCGAATAAAAACACACCACTGATTTATAGCAGCAGAGATAAACAGATAACTTGAAGTTGCACAGAGATATATAAAAATGTATTCTCTTTATTAATAATTGAAGTAGATACAAGACTTGTAATGGAATACAAAGTTTACAACACATCTCACTTTACATTGATAGCCAACTGTACAAATGTCATAAAGCTTACATTTGATACTTTGATACATTGGATTACAACTCGATATACCGACTTGGCTTACAACTCACTGGTACAACTGATTACAATGTTCCATACATTATGACATTTATAGACAGAAGACATCATCTTTTGCAAGGATAGTTTCTATATGCCCAACAAATCTTCGATGTCGCGGGACAAATCAAGCCAATCTTCAAGTATAGAATTTTTCAAGCACAAGCACCTAAAAGAGTGCCCATAATGTAGGTCAGTACATCATCTACGTACTGGCGAGCAGAATCCAACCCACTCGCCTAAACCGACACTAAGTGGTCAATTTTAGCAAGCATTCATTAGAGTGGTCTTTCTAGTTGGGGAAAGCTTCAGTTTACAGTTCATGAGCAGAAATATTGAAGTATGTAAACTTGTTCCTAACAACATTCATGTGGAGGCATCATTATAGCATACTTGGTGTTATCATGCGAATGTATCATTGAGGCAACGTTAGCATTAGCATCTTAAACCTGTTATTACTATTCTCATAGAGAGCATCGTCTAGCATGTACGTTATGTTCAAGCAGTGTTTGTAGCAAGGCAACATTATAGCATACAAAATTTTACATGTTAGTCAGGTTCTCATATTGAAAGGCAACATCACAACATCAGTTTGTTTAGCATATTAAGCAGGCAAGATTAAACCAACATATGTATTGAATATATCACATTTAAGTGATTTTTTACCGATAACCGACTCCTCGTACCTGCATCAAATACAGGTTAGTAGATATACTTATTCTGCCTGCACAAAATATTCATTAGTATGCATCCTGACTACATAGTCAATGGCGTTGTTAAACCATACGGACTCTTTTTATTTCTATATAGGACTTCAAGATAATGCGATAAAACCATAGTAGGTAGCGAGCCTCTATGATGCCTATCATTATTCATGCTCCCAAAGCACTCATCATTATTTTCTTCCGGGCCGAATCGGTTTTCTAACGTCCCGGGTACCGATTTAAGGAAATTACATCTCAAACCTTGTATACAAGTTGTCCATGACCATGTGAATGCGTGTCTGACTCGATCGTGCACAAAATCGAATGATAAAATATTAAAAGAAGTAAGGCAACAGTGTCATCATTCAACTCATTCAAGTCATGTTCAATGACTCATTCATTTCCAGCATTACCATCATTTCACTTGGTGATCTCGGCGATCCCAAGTCTCATCATTTCTCATTGCATCAATCGTTCATTTCTCATTCCATCAACTCAGATACATGGAAGCATTATCATATCATTTAGTTCTCAAGGAACAAGTATCTCATTCATTTTATAGGGATAATATTATCATTTCACTGATTACAAGAAAACAGGCAGCATTTTATATCTTGGCAATAGTTACACAGAGTGTACATAATTCAGTATTTTATTGAGTTCATTGGGTCGATAGCATAGCCAGTTCATTTCTTATTCTATCATTCATAAGTCATCTCATTTAAGTGTTCTACTTGTTCTGGCAACGTTAAGCATAAGGGGCATTAATGATTCATTCTCAGGCATCATGTCACATTAGCAGTTCAAGTGTGATTCATTCACAGTTCAATGTTCATGTGTTGTTCATTTCAATATTAGGCAACATAAGCATCTCTATCATCCAGCAACTAAAACATGGGACATTGAAGGACAATTCATAGCATTATACTACTCCGTTTTATTAGACATGAAGGAGTAAGGAGGAGGAAGGACAGTTCCACTCACTTTGTATAAAGGGTCTTCTTATTTCGATCGCACACGTATTCCTACTAGATGTAGCTCCACCAGCGAGCCACGCTCCAATAGTCATCCGTCTAGCCAGCTAAGAGACTGCATCAGTCTTGATTCTTTAATTTCTACCCCAAGTTACGGTCCAACATTCTGATAGCATCCAACAAGCCCACCAAATGCATCGCACAGAGCAGTGCATTACATTAGATATGATCCTCATGCAGAGATATTGGCCTCTGCTTTCCGAGTATCAGAGTATTAAGAAGATCTATCTCATGTCTCCTTCCCTCAATATGACCTTCCCAATACTATGAGAGCTTTACTAGAATCCTAAGACAATGAGACTCTATTATGTCTGATGAATGGTGATCCCCTCATAAGTTTAGATCAGATCCCCCCACAAGAAACCAGCCTTCTTGTTTGGCAAAGCCTTTGAAAAGGACTCTTAGCCTAAGTCAAAGAAGGATAAACGGGTTTATCAGAGTGGAAATAAATTGATGTATCTCACTGATATGACGAGGCATTTGTCTCTATCCCGTTATGCTCATGCCAGCTATCGTCGAAATATGGCATGAAGCTAACTCCTTTTCAATAGGCTAGAGTTGGAAGGATAGCCCATAGAGTAGGGCCTCAGAGGTAGGACACATTCTTCAATTCATCATAGAAGTTTAACACTCAGTTGAGAGGCCTAAGACCGAGTTGTGTGCCGAATGAAGATTCATCTCTGATGATTCCAGTCAGAATACCCTTTTTTGCGAACCTGTTTGTTAAAGCTGAAGGAAAGTATCCATAGCAGAATATGCGGGTGACAGGTTTGATGAATCCAGATATCAAATGCTGGAACCGACTTTCGGTCTGGGCTTTGAATAACTTTAGAGACGAGGTGCTTGATTTGGATCTTTATGAACCTGTTTGGCGCCTGCCCTGGCACCTCTGGCTATTTGATCGATGGTGCCAGAGGATCGAGGTAGTATGGTGTCAGGGGCACTAAGGCTACATTCACAATGCCCTCTGCTACTATTGAAGCGCGTCCGCATATGTTATACACATACGCAAATTTTTATACTTCGGCCAATACCTTTTTCGAAGGCTTCTCTTTGGCTGATAGTTTTTTTAGTGTCAAACGGTCGCGGGCAGGGGCCAAGACTAATCTAGAATTCAGAGAATCAGATAAGAATGTTCCTGATGACGATCCCCTAGAAGCTACACTTGTCGAATTTTCTGATGAAGTAAATGATCCGCTGCATATCTCCCTTAAGAAGCGGAAAGAGAAATCTCCTGCAAAAGGGGCTAGCAAAAGACAAAAAGTCAGTGAATCATCTACTCAATCAGCCCTAGCTGAACCTCCTTCCCTCCAAGTCTCGGGAGAGGAAAAAGAAAGACGTAGTTATCACTATTGAACAGCCCGTGGCAAGGACAAGATCTCAAATACGACAGATGGAAGCAGGACTTTCTTCTGGGGAAAATGAGCCACCCCTTCTTCAATCTCGAAAGTAAGTAGAATTCCAACTGAAGAGACTAGTAGAGGGCCGGATGTGCAGAATGAGCCTTGTGAAATCGAAGGGCTGCCTCCAATACCACTTAAGCGCAAGGTGAGGAGAAAATTAGTGACATCCAAAATTGTGCAGCAGGAAACTATATCCTCGCCTACTCCATCAGTGCCAGGGCAGTCTTCTGAACCACCAGAACCATCACTGTCGTCGCAGGATCTACTGTTTCCACAAGGTGATACTCTTACCCTTTTAGTCCAACGAAAATTATTAGATGTTAACCCATTGGTCATTTGTATTGAAATCTCTTCATCTCCAGAGCCTCCTCCAACTAGTGCTCCAGCTCCAGTTGCTGCAGTGGACACTCCTGCAGTTCCTATTTCGGAGCCAGTATTCGTAAAGATCATTATTACTATGTCTACACTTGCTACAGTAGGTGCGACGTTGCTGTCTTTTAATGATGATGTTCCGGGGTTCACGGTTCCTGAAGAAAAGTTAGCCTCAGAAAACATTGTTCCGGATGTCGCAACTCCTTCTACTATTCAAACTTCTGCACTCTCTCGAAAAGAAGATGAAGAGATGATAGCAGCACTGGATGGCTACGATTTTGGTGATGACCTGATTGCAGAAGATCCCATAGATGCTGCTTCTGATCTTGATTAAGCTGAAATAAGCCAAGATCCAATAGAGACCAAGAAAGATCAAGACTTAACAGCCAAGGATATCCAGATTGCTGGTGAGGGTGAAGAGCACCATGTTGAAGATGAGGGCCATCAAAGCCCTAAAGATGATAATTAGAATCTCGATGAACCGCAAGGTGATGAGAATTCTGATGTTGATATTGAGGGCGACGAAAGCCCAGATGATGAAGATAATTATGAAGGCCTTGCTGAAGGTCTCGAAGACATTAAGGGTTGTTAGCACCCTGAATTTTGGGTTTATTTTTTTATTTATTTTATTCTCTGATTGATTGGTTTGATAAATAATTTATTCTATTAATTTTTCCTGTAAGTGTACTTTTCATGCCATTGATATTTGGAGTGTCAGGGATGTTCAACTCTGAAAATCTTCTTCATGAGTTTTGGAGTAGACAGGATTACCTTCATGACGGTATATAGTGTCCCATCCAAACTTGTTCCCTTGTACTCTTTCTGCTTCGCTGAACTTCGGGTCGATCTAGACCATTTGATTATTATTTATCTTCTCACTCTTTTCCTTGATCATTTCTAGCGTGTTACCATGACATTTAAATTGGGAGCGCAAGACCAGTCAGTTTCTTGAAACCAACTCCTCATTGATGATCTACTCGAGATGCTCGTCACCCATGACCTTTGTGTCTCACTCAGACACGTCATTTTGAGCTCCATTTGATTCGCACAACTTTCCCGACACGTGACCCGATTTTATTTCACTCCACGGCGTCACATTCATTTTCCAACTTGATTTGTGGTCCCCTGTCGACCAAAACCTGTCAGCCCCAACTATGGACATGGCCCACTTTGAGCCTACTATCCGTCCGCCACTTGTGTCCCATTTATTGGAATCCTCATATACTACTTATTTGCCCATGATCATCGATTCCTAATTTTAATTCGATTTTGCACAATGTCTAGTTTTGATCCAATTCGGCTCCACCGAGTCCAGTCCAGCTCCATGATTTTCTCCATCATGACACCCTCCTATTTATTGCCCAAAAATATCAAGTAATCTCCTACATATTTTTCTATATTTTTTGGAGATTTCTATTTATTTAATTTCCATTGGAATTGGCCAACTTTCTCTAATTAATTCCTAGCCCTTAGATCTCCGTACATTTAATCCTATCTATTACTTTTCCCCATAGAAACTTTTTCCCCTCACAGCCAATGTTGGCCGGCCCTAATTTCTAGGGAGAGCCAACTCATCTCACACTTATCCACTCTTTCTCTCTCTCCTTATTCTTTCCTTTTCAAAACCAAACAATACAAAACCTAAAACTACACAGCAGCCTCTCTTCACTCCATAACCCGACCTCACCACCTTCACCTCACCTCCCCGACCACCACTGGCCGGACCACCTCCCTGGCCGCCGTCGGCCACCGACCACCTCAACTCCTCCTCCCTTCACAACAACCGCCGCCACCACCACTTAGCTCGCCACCACCACCCTCGTCCATCCCGCGACCGCCACCTCACCGTGGGCTCGCCGCCGCCGCCTCGCTGCTCGTCGTGGTCGGCGCAACGCCGCCACAGCAGCAGCGGCAGCGCTGCCACATGAACGCAGCAGCTGCGACAGCCTCCAGGCGCACGACGCGTGCGCGAGCGAGCGTCGCCGCCACCGCCGTCGTCCGCCGTAGCTCCGGCAACCCCCCAGTGGGCGCACGAACTCCGACGAGAAGTCCGTGACGGCCACCATCCTCCGGGACGCGCCGTTGAGGCGATTCGTGCGTTTTGAACGACGTCCAGTCGTGACGCGCGCGGGATCGAGTTCATTTTGACGCTCCATCGCAGCGACTTCGCACACGATTTTCCGGAGATCCGACCGTTGGATCGGCGATTTCTTCGCTCCGTCGCAATCTCGGTATATCCACCTTCATCCCTGTCAATTTTCGTCCGTTAATTTTATCGTTTGATACATGAAAATAGGCCACCAAGTTGACCGTTTAAATTGTATTAAATTTGGACAGTTTCGCGGGGCCAACTTCGTCAGCTTGTATCTCCTCCACCGCAGCTCCGTTTGGCGTGCTACTAGTTTCGGTGCGAAGCTGGTATAACCCTCTTGCTACCCTTCCAGTTTCGTTTTATTGTGAGCTTGTTTGATTGGTTGAATTTGACGCCAAAGTTGGCCGTCCGAATTCGTAATTTCCAACTTGTAAAATTTCATTTTTGAACACGGGACTCCAGATTTCATTTCTGACACCACCATTAGACTTGTGGCATCGTTCTGGCATATTTTCATATAAAATTTGTTAGATTTGGAGAGCATGGGCCCGGGCACGTTTTTCGGTGCAAAGTGGGCCACACTTTCTGGGTCAACGAAACTTTTTGACGCCGGCTCATCGGAATCCAATTCTGGAGATACCGTTGAGTTTGTATCGTCATTCTGGACTCGTTGACATATAATTTGCTAGGTTTTGGTGGACATTGGATTTGGCACGCATTTCGGTGCAAGTCGGATACCAATATCCGGGTCAACGGGTCATTTTGAGATCGGCTCATCGAAATCCAATTTTGGAGATACCGTTGAGTTCGTATCATCATTCTGGACTCGTTGACAGGTAGTTTGCTGAGTTTTGAGAACCTTGGCTCCGGCACGCATTTTCGTGCAAACCGGAATTCCAAATTCTGGTCAACGGACCAAATTGAGATCGGGTCAACGGAATCCAATCCTGGAGATACCGTTGGGTTCGTATCGACATTCTGGTTTCGTGGACATATAATTTGTTATATTTTATTGACTTGTTTTCTTGCATGTTTTTCGGTGCAAAACGGCTCCGACACGGACACCGGTTTGACCCGAAATTACCTTTTTGCCCTTGTGTCCAAATTGGACCGTTGGGTAGGCTATCCTAGCTAATTTGACCATTCTGGACACGTTGGCGATGTTTATTTCATCGTCCGACAATGTTTGTTGATAATTTCTCTGAGTTTAACCTTTTTATAATTAATTAATAATTAATTCATATAATGTTCGTATTTCGGGATTAGTACAACGAAACTGAGATCAGCCAATTCCAGTGATCTCACATCGCTGAAATTGACAAGTTGGACACGTGGATCACTATAATAAGATTATCAACCTTACCGATAATCTTCTTATCTCGATTTACGTACCGTAAGTTTCGACGTGCAAATAACGAAGTATACTTTATATTTTCAATAATTAGATTAGATTTACCCTGTTTGACCAGAGTTGACCAGTTGACCCAAAGTCAACTGTAAGTCAACACTTGACCTAGTTTGACTAGATTATTGACCGGAGTCGACCTAGAGTTGTTTTGACTTAGAAGAACCTAGAATAATGTAGATTGATTATAGAAATTCATTTATTACAACTTGAACACTTTGTAACCTGTGTTGCTTTAAATAGGACTCTGTGGCTTCAGTGGGACCCCCCTATACTTATCAGCTGTTCAGGTTATCGAGGCGAGTACATTCTCTGATCATTTCATATCTTGCTTAGAATTATTTCCTGCAGTAGATTACTTTACTTGTACTGTCACGTTGGTCACACGGATTGGTACTATATGGATCCTTTCTTGAGATGTTATCCTTAGGGAGCATCGGGTACTCTATGTTCTGCGCGTTTCACTTTCATAGCGTATCATATGCTTCTTGGTTCTTTGATCACTTACGACATGTACCCTCATGATCGTAGAGTCTTCCTGGAATCTTACACTGTTGGGTTATCTCCAGAATCCTCATTTTTATGGGACTTACACTGTTGGGTTATCCCCAGAATCCCCATTTTTATGGGACTTACACTGTTGGGTTACTCCCAGAATCCCCATTTTTATGGAACTTACACTGTTCGATTACCCCCAGAATCCCCATTTTTATGGGACTACTATGTATCACCTTCGGGGTCTACCACCCTTCGGGGGCTTATCACCCTCGGGGTCTATCACCTTCGGGGTCTGCTACATAGCATCATATAACATAACCTGGCTGGATCCTTGTGTATTGATCGGGGGTATGGGGGAGTATTACATGTTCATATTGTACTCTGACTCACTAGTCACTGCTAGTTCCCTATGTATAGTAGATATTTCTATTACAGTTCTCTCTTTGTTTACATACTGTTTTCTTTCAGTACCCGTATCTTACTTTACTGCATGATCATATTTTCTAACCTGCTATGAACTGTTGAGATGTATTGTGCTCGCTCCAGTCCTGACTGGACCTGTTGATAAATTTTACAGATAGCCTGGAGGTGCCTGCTAGCCTAGAGGAGACACTTTAGAGGTTGTTTAGGTAGTTATTTCATTTTGTCTGGAGTTGTATTTACTTTGTGGATTACTGTATCTGTATTTAAGTTTTGAGATGTATTTCTGGGTTTATGTATCTTAGACACTTAGACTTCTATCTCCTATATCTCTTTTGGATTTCGTGTTTTATCTATCCTTATCATGCTCTACCTTAGATGTGATTGAGTTTGTATCTGCTATGTCACCCCCATTCGGGGAGTATAAACTGTTTAGTCTTATACTGTTAGATGCATTGAGACCTAGGACAGCGTTCTACCACCGACACTGCGGCGTAGGCTGGGCGTTGTTACGTCCTCGTGCCCTAACTCTAGGGCGCGGGTCGTGACACATTTTTAGTGGTGGCCCATGCAGGTCGAGACTAAAAGTGTAGTGGTATTCGAACTTGAGTACCACTACAGCCTGCACTAGGAATAGGATATATTTTGAAGGTACTCAATCACAGATAGAAACCCATGAGAGATTTCCGGGACGACCCTGGAGAATCTTATTTAACTTCGATTTGAAACTCTCTTTTTTCCCTTGATTTAATTTATTTTACTTTTGTTGTTAAATTTAATTTTTATGGATTATTGTTGAATTTGAGTTTGTATTTATTTTGATGAAAGATTTTTGAATTTTGAATTTTGACGATAGCTGTTGCATTTGAGTTTGTATTTTGATAGATTTTGTTCATTTTGAATTTTGATGTTCGTTAATAAATTTTATTTGATTTTGAGTATTCATTATTGATTAATTTAATTTTTGGCAAGATGAAATTATATGGGCTAGGTCATCTATGTTATGGAATCTAGTCTTCTATAGTCACATTAGCCAGCATGGTGAGGACATATAGTCTGACTCTGGATATATTTCTCGGGTGTGGGAATTTAAGGTTTTCGCAGCCAAGCATGCGGCACCGCAAAAATGTTAAATACCATGATTCTAGAGATATGTGCATAAGTCAAGGGCTCTGTGATTTCGTAGCCTTTCTTACTAGTATGACGAGGATTTAGAGTACCCTGATTTTGGATAGACGCATATGATTATCGGATTGCACCTTAAATAATTTTGAACATGTTTTCTCTACTTTTGTTACAGTCAGTCAAAAAATTTATTATTTATTGTTTTGCCTAGTTTCCTATTATTTAACTCAGGAGTAAGTTTAGTTGGTTTTATAAACCTTGTAAAATTTCTTGCTATGAGTTTTTCATAATACAATGAATCGATGATTTTGCTAAAGGCCTCATGTTGGATTTGATATTTTAACCCTGGATTTCAAAACGGTTCCTTCTTTAAACAGATAAGCAGAACGGATTTTACCGTTATTTCTTTCTTGCTATCATTCTTGTATTAAATAATAATGATAATAAAACTGTCTTGATTTTGTCAATCGCCTGCTTGCAATCTTGGTAGGGATCTAAATGTTAGTCTTAACGTAGAAATTTTTTTTTTTGGGACATGAGAATATATGAGTATATTTATATAACAGACACTTTGCCTAACACGTATGCATGCTACACTTGATTTTTTTTCCATATATCTAGATACATATTGATATGTTGTTGATGTCCAAATTTTTATAACCAATATTTCTGGTCCTCTGTTTTCCATGTTTAAATTCGTAAGTTAAATATAAATTTTATGTTATTAGTTTTGTCTGCATCACTGCACATATATGTTATACATAGAGTTTCAATTCAAAAAATTGGTTAAGTTATGTTAAATTTGTCAAATTTAAGACTGTGTACATATTAACCTTAATGCTGAGTTTCCAAATGTTTAGTTCAAATTGCTGTTTTATTTTCTTAAATGGAACATTTGAGCTATATACCTTGTGAGAAGTAGGATATAAATTTAAGCTTCATATTCTTACATGCTAGTTTGTGATAAACATTGAGTTGGGTTTTAATGTTCAAGTTCTCCAAAATTTTGAAAACTAGTTACATGTTAACATTTTTACATTTGATTTTCAATGTTTAGTTCAATTTCAGATTTAACGTGTAATATTAAACTGTATGCGTAGATAAATGTGTGGATAGTATGTTAGGGTTTCATTTCTATCATGTTAGGATGTACTAGGACCATCGAGATTGGTTGTGATGTTTCAAACCCTAAAATCTGAGACCGCATTATGTTCATATTTTCATGGTTTAAATGTTAGCTTGTTTTCAGATTTTATGTAAATGTTGAACTAAAACTGGATTTAATCTTTCAATACTAAGCTATAACCCTGTACAAGGACACACACACACACACTCTAACATAGTATATACTGTCATTTAACCTTACCCTTCCCCTCTATGTTAGGATTATATATCTATAAGGATATATATAGAGTTTATGCATATATGTTATAACATATATAGATACATGACTAAGTCTCTATATTTTTATATATATATATATATGGTTAGCCATGCATGTTATGATTAAATAGGTTGCGTATTGTAGATTGTTAACCAATATGCCATGATTAGTGTAACTTGATAGCTGTTGACTTGGAACTCAATTTCTCATATACAATTTCATATGTATTCACGTACACACACGCCTACTATCTAACCGTATGAACATGCCCCCATAAACATGATGCTAGTTTTCCCTCGCTAACGCTCTCTCTGTATATATATTGTGATTGGATTTCAATGCAAGTGACTTTTGATTCTTTAACTTGTGATTTTGATTTTCTTGGGATAGTACTTTTTTCAAATGATTGGTAGTTACCTTCCTTTATTTTTATTTTTTTTATGAATACCAGTTTTCATATGGGGTGGTAGACAATTTTATAGTTTTGATGGTTGTTGTTTCTGTATCTTTCTATTTTAGCACCCTGGATTGCTTGTGTGTTTGATACCCTATGACCGTTGGTTAGCATGACTAGTAAACCTAGATGAGACTTCACTGTCACCGTATGCCATGACCCAGGATATTATCTTTTATTTGATGGTATGATTTGTTTAAGTTCTGGGACTTTGATTTTGGGGGTTTGACCTAGAGGGAGTAGGGATATTTTAATTTCGAGGACGAAATTTTTATAAGGTGGGTAGGATGTTAGCACCCTGAATTTCGGGTTCATTTTTTTTCACTTATTTTATCCTCTGATTGATTGGTTTTATAAATAATTTATTCTGTTAATTTTTCCTGTAAGTGTACTTTTTATGCCATTGATATTTGGAGTGTCAGGGATGTTCAACTCTGGAAATCTTCTTCATGAGTTTTGGAGTGGACAGGTGTCACTCCCCGTTCCCAGAATGCGTATTTTAATACGTATATTGCCTGAATGTATTTATTTAGCATTTATCATGTAGTATTCTGTATTTAAATTCTTAATAACTTCATGTTAATTAATTAGCTGCTCTTTAATTTTCATGTTAATTTTTTTCTGCAATTTTATTTCTATATTTCTTCCTGTAATTTTATTACCTGCATTTTATTTCCTGCTTTAGTCTTACTTTCGGGTTAGCCTTATTGGACCCATTGGACCCGGCCCAACTCCCACCTACCACCACCTTTCTATTTAAGTCACCCTCTCCCTTCTCTCTCCTCATTTATTTTACTTCTTCACCATTACTCCTCTTCTTCTTCTTTATTACTCTCTCTCCACCTACCAAACCGTAGGCAAGTGCCAACTTGCTTCTTGATGGATCCCCATTATTATTGTTCCATCATCCTCCTTATTTGATTCTAAGTCTTTTTAGTACTTAGCATTTTCAATTTCCATGGCTAATTTGTTGTAGATCTAAGTTTGTTACATTTTCAAGTTTTTTAGGTTTTGATCTAGTAAACTTTGTTATCTTCAAGTTTTGATGGTTCCATGTTGTAGAGAATTTCGTTCTACCCAATTTTGACCTAAGAAAGTTCGAATTTGGACTCTGGATGAAGGTTTTATGGAACTTGGAAGCTTGGGTTGATGGTGTTCTTCTTCTCTGAAACTTGGAGAAGAAGAACAGTACTTGACTTGACCGCATGAACAATTCATGCGACAAGTGATTCCTAGCCGCATGGGTTGTTTCCTTCTCAGCCGTATGAAAAGTTTCTACCCGGCCGCATGAGACTCATTTTGAGCCCAGCTGCATAGGGAGTTCTCCTAGCCGCATGGACTTTCCCCACTTAACCGCATATGCGCCCCCGTCTTTCTTGACCGCATGGATTTCTCTCCAAATCCAGCCGCATGAACCAGGCTCACTCGCTGGCCGCATGAGGTCCTGAACCTTATAGCCGCATAAGCAATCTCCTTGACCCGGCCGCATGGGGTTCGACTTGGTTGAGCCGCATGGACTCATTCCCGCCAGCCGCATGAGTATCCTTCCCGCTGACCGCATGTGTCTTACCTTTTTCGGCCGCATGAGCCCAATTCATCCTAGCCGCATGGAACACCCTTTCTGCTTGCCGCATGGGAGCTAGTCCCACTCGCCAGCCGCATAGGTTCCTGCCTCTTCAGCCGCATGCGCCTCTACCCCCTGAGCCGCATGAACCCGACTCTTTTCCTTGCCGCATAAGACTCATCCTGGCCGCATTAAACTTAGCCGCATGACTATTCTATAGCCCTGAATATTGATATTTTATTAGATATTTTACGTCCATTTTATATCCTTACGCCTTTTTGCATAAACTTGATAAATCATTATATGTTAATATTTCTATTAATTATATATTGTTACGTGGGATGTACCATGTGTCATGAATTGAGTTATAGATACCCGGATTGACTGGAATTAAACCCTGAAGGTTGTAGACTCGACCCCACTGAATACTAGTTGACTTTCATGCCTTGATACCACTGATGATAATTGTTAGCTTGACTAAAATTGATCATGCGTTCCTAGTTGGAACTAAAGAGGCTGGCTAGTCGTCTTATTGAACTGAACGAATGAGACACGTTCATATAATGAACTATTGTAATCGACTGGCTAATCTCGAATATTGGCATACAGGCACATGCAGGCTTCAAATTATTTATTTATTTATTTAGTTATTTTTATCTTCCAAAAACCAGCATGTGTACTTTATGGTCAAGGCATGATTACCGTGGTTAGATTTGATTGTTGCATTACGCTATGTAAGACCTGCAACCTAACCGCACTGGTATCGTTGTAGAGTTGTGCATATCGTACCCCGTACGAAAGTACTCATTTGAATGACCATGATCCACGGCATGGGATTTCACTCAACGTAGGGACTATTAAGTTAAATAAAATAATGATTGCATGGAGAGAATGGATTCCCGAATTCTTACATGGCAGCCCCCTTGGAACGAGTAGTACCCGACGGGCCGGCTGGTTCCCACAGATACTGTAAATCTGCCACACGGACAGGGAACAGTATCTGCTTTTATTATTATTATATATTGTATATTGGCGAGCGTCCTGCTAGGACTCGTCTAATTCATGCATGGGCCAATTGATTGACTGGATAGACTAGCCTTGCTTGCACATAGTAAGAACTGAGGAATCCCTAATTGCATTATTCCAGGATAACTTGGAACTCATAATAGCAAGCCGTAGTAGTTGATTGGCCGTTCAAGATGATTTGTTTGTGTACTGTACCTACTCTGTTACCTAACTGGGATGATCAGAATGTCAGGACATGACGGGCCAACTTCTGTCCTTGTTTGGTTGGGAGGTTGGTTCGAAGTGATGTGAGTTCCAGTAGCAAGCAGAGATCTATTATCATTATATTCCTTTACTTACTGGTTTAATCCTTCATATCATCCTTCCTTGAGGTACTTGCTATTAGAGGTCTAACCTCTCTGGTTTTGCATGGCCAGATTTAGAGCCGGTTCCCGAGGATCCAGCTTACTTCTACCTCCAAGATGGTCAACACTAGAAGGATGATCGCAGGAGGACTCGAGTGGGTTTCCTTACTTCCCCGCTCGTTTTGTTAAATACTTTATACCTTGTCGTTTGGCACCGACATGTTAGTCGGATCGTCTTGTACTTACTTTTGCATAATTGTAACTAAGTCAGGCTGCAGCTGATAACAATTGTGTATACTTTTGCTACATCAATCTGGCTATATTTTGTAAAGCCAGATATCAAAAACATTTTGACAAAGCGTTTGGGACGCCTTGCTGCTTTATCTTACATGTTCTCTATTTCTGTTCCTTGTTTGAATGATTGAGATAATAGATGTGAAGTGACCATAGTAGGACTTTTATGTAGTATGCACCCCCTCGTCTGGTTAGACAGCATTGATCGTATTATACGGTATTCATCTACCCGTAATACGTAGCTGGCTGAGTCATTCCCCCGCTCTCCAGTATTCTGGTTCTGGGGCGTGACAAGGTTTTAGTGGTAGCCCATGCAGGTCCGATTTCAGACTTGTGGGGTGTTTTGATTTATAGGATGTCTGAATCACACGTGTTCCCCCTTGATCTCATGATTCGTCAATTCTCAACTCTAGCTTGACATTCCAGTATCCTTTGACTTCATCGATCCTTCATGTCCGGTCGTTTGATTGTTCTCTTATCCCTTTTCTTAGGGGCACCTCGTCCGCTCCTGTCAGAGCTGGACAGCAACAACATGGACAGCAGCATGGACAACCTGACCAGATTGGTCAGCAACAAGGGTCAGAACCACTTCATGAGGCTATTCAAGAAGAGGTGATAGTAGAACCAGCGGTTGGACCGCAGTATCCGGACATTCCACCCCCACCGACAGTTCCACCTACCCAAGTGGACACACCAGCCCTTCTGGAGATCATGAGAGGAATGATGGCTACTCAGCAACACCAGATGTTGGCCCAGCAGCGCATGCACGCTCAGTTGCAGGAGCAGAATGTACTACTCAACCAAGGATTACAGACGGCATTGGAAAGAGGGGCGAGGCCAGATTCAGGAGCGTCAGCCCGATTTTGCAAGTACAACCCCCGCCGTTTCGAAGGCACGGAAGATGCCATCTCAGCAGATGCATGGCTTAAGGATATTGAGGCTATTTTGACAGCAGCTAAGGTGCCGGCAGAAGAACGTGTGGATCAGGTGAAGTTGTTACTTCAGGATCTCGTACGTGATTGGTGGGAAGCAGAGGAAGTAGGCATCAGACGTCCTGTTGCATGGGACGATTTTACAGCAAGGTTCAAGACGAAGTATTATGGAGTTGTGGCACAGTTTGAGCTACAACAGAAGTTTATCAACCTCAGACAGGCTGGCAAGACTATAGATGCTTATGCAGCGGAGTTCTGCAGATTGAGTAGGTTTGCCCAAGAGATGGTAGCAACGGAACGCCAGAGGGCGATGAGGTTCCAGCAAGGGTTTCATCTTGAGCTCTTGCAATTGATAGAGGGGCACAATTACCAAACTTTTGATGAAGTATTGACGGCGACTCGAAGGCATGAGATCACCATTCAGAGGCTTGCAGTAAGGACTGGGGGTCAGAAGAGATCCCACAGTCAGATTGAAGGAGGAGGGGGAGCAGCGCCCCGAACAACAGCACCATCCCCTGGCATTCGTATCCACGATGTGGCGATGCGAGGGCCAGCACCACCACCCAGGCAGCAGCAACAACAACAGAGGAAGAACCAGCAACCCCCGGCGGGCTGCACTTATTGTGGAAAGATGGGGCACACTAGGGATGTGTGTCGGACATTGAACGGACTGTGTCTGATATGTGGAAATCCAGACCATCGGGTTACCACATGTCCCATGAATTCGAGGGCAGGAGGAACAGGGCAGCAGTTTTCTGCTCTGCCAGCACCTGGGGCAGGCCAGTATCGAGGACCAGCATTGGCAGTGAGGCCGTTGGCGCAGCGTCCGTTAGTACCACAGGCTCAGATGTTTCGGCAGCAGGGGCCGCCGATGCAGCAACACCAACGTAGACCACCCCAGCATCATCAAGGCAGGGGCCAGCAGCAGCACCAGGCTAGGCCGCAGCATGGGAACCAGCAAGGAGGTCGGGGGCAGGCATTCACACTGTCCTTGGAAGAGGCATTGGCATCAGGAGATGTTGTGGCAGGTAACATTCTCGTCGCCTCATATCCCGCAGTAGCATTATTTGATTCGGGAGCATCCCATTCATTTATATCTGCACAATTTGCGACACGACTAGGAGTGGAGTTCGAGGCATTGCCAGGGAGGTTGAATATACTCACTGGTAATGGGCTCGTGGGAGTTAGTAGAGTTAGTTTAGCATGTAGTGTTGTGGTGTGCGGGCATCCTTTACCCGCCCGGTTGATAGAATTTCCTGTTGGAAATTTCGACGTTATCTTAGGCATGGACTGGCTGAAAGACAGTCATGCGACAATAGATTGTCGTAGTGGAAGTGTATCTTTTGATATTCCAGGCATGGAGAGGTTCACCTTGGTCAGGTCAGAGGCAACTCAGCAAGAGCAGGGAGTAGTAACAACAATGGAAGAAGTTCAAGTTCCGAAGGTAGTTGAAGAATTTCTAGACGTATTTCCTGAAGAACTTTCAGGTCTACCACCGGTTAGAGATATTGAGTTCAGCATACAATTGGCACCAGGAACTAAACCGATATCAGATCGGGTTTACAGAATGGCGGATTCAGAGCAGGCCAAGGTGTATCAACATATAGAGGAACTGAAGGAGAAGAAGTTCATCCAAGCTAGCGTATCACCATGGGCAGCACCAGTGGTACTTGTGGAGAAGAAGGATGGATCATCCAGATTATGCATCGATTACATGAAGCTTAACGCGGCAACAGTAAAGAACAAGTACCCACTACCAAGGATCGACGACTTATTTGATCAGTTGAGCAGGGCCAGAGTTTTCTCCAAGATAGATCTTCGTTCGGGGTACCATCAGGTGAGGGTTCGGAAGGAAGATATTCCCAAGACAGCATTCAGGTCGAAGTATGGGCATTATGAGTTTTTAGTAATGCCGTTTGGTTTGACCAATGCTCCAGCTATCTTCATAGATTTGATGAACCGCATCTTTATGCCGTATTTAGATCAGTTTGTCGTAGTATTTCTCGATGACATTCTTGTGTACTCTGCTAGTGAAGAGGAGCATGAAGACCACCTCAGGAAAGTGTTGCAGGTTCTGAGAGAGAACCAGTTGTATGCCAAGTTCAGCAAGTGTTAGTTCTGGACGGATCATATTTCATTTTTGGGTCATATTGTATCAGGAACTGGAGTAGCAGTGGATCCCAAGAAGGTAGAAGCAGTGAAGAGTTGGCCAGTACCCAAGACCGTAGCTGATGTACAGAGTTTCTTGGGATTGGCAGGATATTACAGAAGGTTTGTGTCAGACTTTGCAAGGCTTTCAGCACCCATGACCCGCTTGACACGGAAGGATGTACCATTCGTTTGGTCTGTAGAATGCCAGGCCTTATTTGAAAATATGAAGCAGAAGTTGATATCAGCGCCCATTCTTACATTGCCAGTTGGACCTGGAGGTTTTACCGTATATTGTGATGCGTCAGGTAAAGGACTTGGATGTGTCCTCATGCAGCATGGGAAGGTGATAGCATATACATCTAGGCAGCTTCGGGACCACGAGAAGAATTATCCAACTCATGATCTGGAATTGGCGGCAGTAGTGTTTGCTCTGAAGCTATGGAGGCATTACTTATATGGTGACCGAGTGGAGATATACACAGATCACAAAAGTCTGAAGTACATCTTTACCCAGAAGGAACTGAACATGAGGCAGAGAAGATGGTTGGAGTTGATCAAGGATTATGACGTGGAGCTTCAGTATCATCCAGGCAAGGCTAATGTGGTAGCAGACGCTCTCAGCAGAAGAGGCGGCGCATTTATGTTGACAACGCAGAGACATATCTTAGAAGACCTTCAGGAGATGGGCATTGAAGTTATACTTTCTAGTGATGTAGGAATTCTGGCTAGTCTACAAGTTCAATCCGACTTAGTGGACAGGATCAAGGCAGCTCAGGCACAGGACCCAAGGATTCAGAAGCTTAGGACAGAATGTGAGTCAGGACTCAGAAAGGAGATGCAAATCCATGAAGATGGTACACTTAGGTTTGGGTCACGCCTATGTGTTCCTAGTGGAGATATCAGACAGGAGGTTATGGCAGAAGCTCACAGTTCTCAATATTCTATTCACCCTGGAGGGACCAAGATGTACCAAGATATCAAGCAGCACTTCTGGTGGAACGGGATGAAGAGGGAGATAGCTAGGTTTGTTTCCCGTTGCTTGATATGTCAGCAAGTAAAGGCAGAACAGCAGAGGCCAGCTGGATTATTGCAACCGCTTCCTGTCCCGAAATGGAAATGGGAGCATATTACAATGGACTTTGTGACCGGTTTACCGAGATCACCAAGTGGTAAAGATGCTATTTGGGTGATAGTAGATCGGCCTACGAAGGTGGCGCATTTTCTTCCTTTCAGAGTAGGGCAACCTACAGAAAAGTTGGCAGAGTTGTATATGCAACAGATAGTCAGGCAGCATGGAGTTCCTGTCAGTATTGTGTCGTATCGGGATACCCGTTTTACATCGCATTTTTGGAAGAGCTTACATCATAGTCTGGGTACCAAGTTAAGATTTAGCACGGCTTACCATCCGCAGACGGACGGACAATCAGAAAGGACGATTCAGACTTTGGAAGACATGTTGCGAGCTTGCACTCTAGATTTTGGAGGGTCTTGGAAGAGTCACCTTCACTTGGTCGAGTTCTCATACAACAACAGTTATCAAGCCAGTATCCATATGGCGCCATTCGAAGCACTATATGGTAAGAAGTGTAGATCGCCGCTGGCATGGGATGATATCGAGGAGAGGAAGATGTTAGGCCCAGAAATGATTGTTCAGACAGTTGAATTAGTCAAAGGAATTAGAGAGCGACTTCGAGTTGCACAGGATCGGCATCGTCATTGGGCGGACCAGCATCGTAGGCCGCTAGAGTTTTCTGTTGGGGACCACGTGTTCTTGAGGATCTCACCTACCCGTGGGGTCATTAGGTTTGGCGTTCACGGGAAGTTGAGTCCGCGGTACGTGGGCCCATTTGTTATTCTTGAGAGGATAGGCGATGTTGCTTATCGTTTATCCCTTCTACCTTCGTTACGAGAGGTACATGACGTATTTCATGTATCTCAGTTGCGAAGGTATGTATCGGACCCAAGCCATATCCTTGATCATTCTGAGCTGGTTGTTGGTACCAACCTGTCTTACGAGGAACAGCTTGTGTCTATTTTGGACCGAAGAGAGAAGATACTCAAGAACCGAACAATTAGTCTTGTCCGGGTTGCTTGGGGTCATCACTCTTTAGGGGAGTCAACGTGGGAACGTGAGGATGATATCCGATCACGATATCCACACCTGTTTGACTCACAAGGTATATCTTTTTCTGTATTCCTTGATTGTCTTGATCCCTCATGCTTATCACCTTATGGGTAGAATTGTTTGATATCATAGATTGATGGATTTACATATATGTTACTTGCTATGGGCATTGTAAAATGATTGCTTGATTGAATTGCTTGTACTTAGATTGGTTTAGCCCCGATGTTTCTATCTTGCTTGAATTTGAAATTTCGAGGACGGAATTTTTCTAAGGAGGGTAGAGATGTCACTCCCCGTTCCCAGAATGCGTATTTTAATACGTATATTGCCTGAATGTATTTATTTAGCATTTATCATGTAGTATTCTGTATTTAAATTCTTAATAACGTCATGTTAATTAATTAGCTGCTCTTTAATTTTCATGTTAATTTATTTCCTGCAATTTTATTTCTATATTTCTTCCTGTAATTTTATTACCTGCATTTTATTTCCTGCTTTAGTCTTACTTTCGGGTTAGCCTTATTGGACCCATTGGACCCGGCCCAACTCCCACCTACCACCACCTTTCTATTTAAGTCACCCTCTCCCTTCTCTCTCCTCATTTATTTTACTTCTTCACCATTACTCCTCTTCTTCTTCTTCATTACTCTCTCTCCACCTACCAAACCGTAGGCAAGTGTCAACTTGCTTCTTGATGGATCCCCATTATTATTGTTCCATCATCCTCCTTACTTGATTCTAAGTCTTTTTAGTACTTAGCATTTTCAATTTCCATGGCTAATTTGTTGTAGATCTAAGTTTGTTACATTTTCGGGTTTCTTAGGTTTTGATCTAGTAAACTTTATTATCTTCAAGTTTTGATGGTTCCATGTTGTAGAGAATTTCGTTCTACCCAATTTTGACCTAAGGAAGTTCGAATTTGGACTCTGGATGAAAGTTTTATGGAACTTGGAAGCTTGGGTTGATGGTGTTCTTCTTCTCTGAAACTTGGAGAAGAAGAACAGTACTTGACTTGACCGCATGAATAATTCATGCGGCAAGTGATTCCTAGCCGCATGGGTTGTTTCCTTCTCAGCCGCATGAAAAGTTTCTACCCGGCCGTATGAGACTCATTTTGAGCCCAGCCGCATAGGGAGTTCTCCTAACCGTATGGACTTTCCCCACTTAACCGCATATGCGCCCCCGTCTTTCTTGACCGCATGGATTTCTCTCCAAATCCAGCCGCATGAACCAGGCTCACTCGCTGGCCGCATGAGGTCCTGAACCTTATAGCCGCATAAGCAATCTCCTTGACCCGGCCGCATGGGGTTCGACTTGGTTGAGCCGCATGGACTCATTCCCGCCAGCCGCATGAGTATCCTTCCCGCTGACCGCATGTGTCTTGCCTTTTTCGGCCGCATGAGCCCAATTCATCCTAGCCGCATGGAACACCCTTTCTGCTTGCCGCATGGGAGCTAGTCCCACTCGCCAGCCGCATAGGTTCCTGCCTCTTCAGCCGCATGCGCCTCTACCCCCTGAGCCGCATGAACCCGACTCTTTTCCTTGCCGCATAAGACTCATCCTGGCCGCATTAGACTTAGCCGCATGACTATTCTATAGCCCTGAATATTGATATTTTATTAGATATTTTACGTCCATTTTATATCCTTACGCCTTTTTGCATAAACTTGATAAATCATTATATGTTAATATTTCTATTAATTATAGATTGTTACGTGGGATGTACCATGTGTCATGAATTGAGTTATAGATACCCGGATTGACTGGAATTAAACCCTGAAGGTTGTAGACTCGACCCCACTGAATACTAGTTGACTTTCATGCCTTGATACCATTGATGATAATTATTAGCTTGACTAAAATTGATCATGCGTTCCTAGTTGGAACTAAAGAGGCTGGCTAGTCGTCTTATTGAACTGAACGAATGAGACACGTTCATATAATGAACTATTGTAATCGACTGGCTAATCTCGAATATTGGCATACAGGCACATGCAGGCTTCAAATTATTTATTTATTTATTTAGTTATTTTTATCTTCCAAAAACCAGCGTGTGTACTTTATGGTCAAGGCATGATTACCGTGGTTAGATTTGATTATTGCATTACGCTATGTAAGACCTGCAACCTAACCGCACTGGTATCGTTGTAGAGTTGTGCATATCGTACCCCGTATGAAAGTACTCATTTGAATGACCATGATCCACGGTATGGGATTTCACTCAACGTAGGGACTATTAAGTTAAATAAAATAATGATTGCATGGAGAGAATGGATTCCCGAATTCTTACATGGCAGCCCCCTTGGAACGAGTAGTACCCGACGGGCCGGCTGGTTCCCACAGATACTGTAAATCTGCCACACGGGCAGGGAACAGTATCTGCTTTTATTATTATTGTATATTGTATATTGGCGAGCGTCCTGCTAGGACTCGTCTAATTCATGCATGGGCCAATTGATTTACTGGATAGACTAGCCTTGCTTGCACATAGTAAGTACTGAGGAATCCCTAATTGTATTATTCCAGGATAACTTGGAACTCATAATAGCAAGCCGTAGTAGTTGATTGGCCGTTCAAGATGATTTGTTTGTGTACTGTACCAACTCTGTTACCTAACTGGGATGATCAGAATGTCAGGACATGACGGGCCAACTTCTGTCCTTGTTTGGTTGGGAGGTTGGTTCGAAGTGTCTTGATGTGATGTGAGTTCCAGTAGCAAGCAGAGATCTATTATCATTATATTCCTTTACTTACTAGTTTAATCCTTCATATCGTCCTTCCTTGAGGTACTTGCTATTAGAGGTCTAACCTCTCTGGTTTTGCATGGCCAGATTTAGAGCCGGTTCCTGAGGATCCAGCTTACCTCTACCTCCAAGATGGTCAACACTAGAAGGATGATCGCAGGAGGACTCGAGTGGGTTTCCTTACTTCCCCGCTCGTTTTGTTAAATACTTTATACCCTGTCGTTTGGCACCGACATGTTAGTCGGATCGTCTTATACTTACTTTTGCATAATTGTAACTAAGTCAGGCTGCAGCTGATAACAATTGTGTATACTTTTGCTACATCAATCTGGCTATATTTTGTAAAGCCAGATATCAAGAACATTTTGACAAAGCGTTTGGGACGCCTTGCTGCTTTATCTTACATGTTCTCTATTTCTGTTCCTTGTTTGAATGATTGAGACAATAGATGTGAAGTGACCATAGTAGGACTTTTATGTAGTATGCACCCCCTCGTCTGGTTAGACAGCATTGATCGTATTATACGGTATTCATCTACCCGTAATACGTAGCTGGCTGAGTCATTCCTCCGCTCTCCAGTATTCTGGTTCTGGGGCGTGACAACAGGATTACCTTCATGACGGTATATAGTGTCCCATCCAAACTTGTTCCCTTGTACTCTTTCTGCTTTGCTGAACTTCGGGTCGATCTAGACCATTTGATTATTATTTATCTTCCCACTCTTTTCCTTGATCATTTTCAGCGCGTTACCATGACATTTAAATTGGGAGCGCAAGACCAGTCAGTTTCTTGAAACCAACTCCTCGTTGATGATCTACTCGAGACGCTCGTCATCCATGACCTTTGTGTCCCACTCAGACACGTCATTTTGAGCTCTATTTGATTCGCACAACTTTCCCGACACGTGACCCGATTTTATTTCACTCCACGGCATCACATTCATTTTTTAACTTGATGTGTGGGTCCCCTGTCGACCAAAACCTGTCAGCCCCAACTATGGACATGGCCCACTTTGAGCCTACTATCCGTCCGCCACTTGTGTCCCATTTATTAGAATCCCCATGTGCTACTTATTTGCCCATGATCATCGATTCCTAATTTTAATTCGATTTTGCACAATGTCCAGTTTTGATCCAATCCGGCTCCACCGAGTCCAGCCCAGCTCCATGATTTTCTCCATCATGACACCCTCCTATTTATTGCCCAAAAATATCAAGTAATCTCCTACATATTTTTCTATATTTTTTGGAGATTTCTATTTATTTAATTTCCATTGGAATTGGCCAACTTTCTCTAATTAATTCCTAGCCCTTAGATCTCCCTACATTTAATCCTATCCATTACTTTCCCCCATAGAAACTTTTTCCCCTCATAGCTAATGTTGGCCGGCCCTAATTTCTAGGGAGAGCCAACTCATCTCACACTTATCCACTCTTTCTCTCTCTCCTTATTCTTTCCTTTTCAAAACCAAACAATACAAAACCTAAAACTACACAGCAGCCTCTCTTCACTCCATAACCCGACCTCACCACCTTCACCTCACCTCCCCGACCACCACTGGCCGGACCACTTCCCTGGCCGCCGTCGGCCACCGACCACCTCAACTCCTCCTCCCTTCACAACAACCGCCGCCACCACCCCTTAGCTCGCCACCACCACCCTCGTCCATCCCGCGACCGCCACCTCGCCGTGGGCTCGCCGCCGCTGCCTCGCTGCTCGCCGTGGTCGGCGTAGCGCTGCCATAGCAGCAGCGGCAGCGCTGCCTCATGAACGCAGCAGCTGCGACAGCCTCCAGGCGCACGACGCGCGCGCGAGCGAGCGTCGCCGCCACCGCCGTCGTCCGCCGTAGCTCCGGCAACCCCCCCAGTGGGCACGCGAACTCCGGTGAGAAGTCCCTGACGGCCACCGTCCTCCGGGACGCGCCGTCGAGGCGATTCGTGCGTTTTGAACGACATCCCGTCGTGACGCGCGCGGGATCGAGTTCATTTTGACGCTCCGTCGCAGCGACTTCGCGCGCAATTTTTCGGAGATCCGACCATTGGATCGGCGATTTCTTCGCTCCGTCGCAATCTCGGTATATCCACCTTCATCCCTGTCAATTTCGTCCGTTAATTGTATCGTTTGATACATGAAAATCGGCCACCAAGTTGACCGTTTAAATTGTATTAAATTTGGACAGTTTTGCGGGGCCAACTTCGTCAGCTTGTATCTCCTCCACCGCAGCTCCGTTTGGCGTGCTACCAGTTCCGGTGCGAAGCTGGTATAACCCTCTTGCTACCCTTCCAGTTTCGTTTCATTATGAGCTTGTTTGATTGGTTGAATTCGACGCCAAAGTTGGCCGTCCGAATTCGTAATTTCCAACTTATAAAATTTCATTTTTGAACACGGGACTCCAGATTTCATTTCTGACACCACCATTAGACTTGTGGCGTCGTTCTGGCATGTTTTTATATAAAATTTGTTAGATTTGGAGAGCGTGAGCCTGGGCACGTTTTTCGGTGCAAAGCGGACCCCACTTTCTGGGTCAACGGGACTTTTTGACGCCGGCTCATCGGAATCCAATTCTGGAGATACCGTTGAGTTCGTATCGTCATTCTGGACTCGTTGACATATAATTTGCTAGTTTTGGTGGAAATTGGGTCTGGCACGCATTTCGGTGCAAGTCGGATACCAATATCCGGGTCAACGGGTCATTTTGAGATCGGCTCATCGGAATCCAATTCCGGATATACCGTTGAGTTCGTATCATCATTCTAGACTCGTTGACAGGTAGTTTGCTGAGTTTTGAGAACCTTGGCTCCGGCACGCATTTCCGTGCAAACCGGAATTCCAAGTTCTGGTCAACGGGCCAAATTGAGATCGGGTCAACGAAATCCAATCCTGGAGATATCGTTGGGTTCGTATCGACATTCTGGTTTCATGGACATACAATTTGTTATATTTTATTGACTTATTTTCTTGCACATTTTTTGGTGCAAAACGGCTCCGACACGGACAACGTTTTGACCCGAAATTACCTTTTTGCCCTTGTGTCCAAATTGGACCGTTGGGTAGGCTATCCTAGCTAATTTGACCATTCTGGACATGTTGGCGATGTTCATTTCATCGTCCGACAATGTTTGTTGATAATTTCTCTGAGTTTAACCTTTTTATAATTAATTAATAATTAATTCATATAATGTTCGTATTTCGGGATTAGTACAACGAAACTGAGATCAGCCAATTTCAGTGATCTCACATCGCTAAAATTGACAAGTTAGACACGTAGATCACTATAATAAGATTATCAATCTTACCGATAATCTTCTTATCTCGATTTACGTACCGTAAGTTTCGACGTGCAAATAACGAAGTACACTTTATATTTTCAATAATTAGATTAGATTTACCATGTTTGACCAGAGTTGACCAGTTGACCCAAAGTCAACTGTAAGTCAACACTTGACCTAGTTTGACTAGATTATTGACCGGAGTCGACCTAGAGTTGTTTTGACTTAGAAGAACCTAGAATAATGTAGATTGATTATAGAGATTCATTTATTACAACTTGAACACTTTGTAACCTGTGTTGCTTTAAATAGGACTCTGTGGCTTCAGTGGGACCCTCCTATACTTATCAGCTGTTCAGGTTATCGAGGCGAGTACATTCTCTGATCATTTCATATCTTGCTTAGAATTATTTCCTGCAGTAGATTACTTTACTTGTACTGTCACGTTGGTCACACGGATTGGTACTATATGGATCCTTTCTTGAGATGTTATCCTTAGGGAGCATCGGGTACTCTATGTTCTGTGCGTTTCACTTTCATAGCGTATCATATGCTTCTTGGTTCTTTGATCACTTACGACATGTACCCTCATGATCGCAGAGTCTTCCTGGAATCTTACACTGTTGGGTTATCTCCAGAATCCCCATTTTTATGGGACTTATACTGTTGGGTTATCCCCAGAATCCCCATTTTTATGGGACTTACACTGTTGGGTTACTCCCAGAATCCCCATTTTTATGGGACTTATACTGTTGGGTTACCCCCAGAATCCCCATTTTTATGGGACTACTATGTATCACCTTCGGGGTCAACCACCCTTCGTGGGCTTATCACCCTCGGAGTCTATCACCTTCGGGGTCTGCTACATAGCATCATATAACATAACCTGGCTGGATCCTTGTGTATTGATCGGGGGTACGGGGGAGTATTACATGTTCATATTGTACTCTGACTCACTAGTCACTGCTAGTTCCCTATGTATAGTAGATATTTCTATTACAGTTCTCTCTCTGTTTACATACTATTTTCTTTCAGTACCCGTATCTTACTTTACTGCATGATCATATTTTCTAACCTGCTATGAACTGTTGAGATGTATTGTGCTCGCTCCAGTCCTGACTGGACCTGTTAATAAATTTTACAGATAGCCTGGAGGTGCCTGCTAGCCTAGAGGAGACACTTTAGAGGTTGTTTAGGTAGTTATTTCATTTTGTCTGGAGTTGTATTTACTTTGTGGATTACTGTATCTGTATTTAAGTTTTGAGATGTATTTCTGGGTTTATGTATCTTAGACACTTAGACTTCTATCTCCTATATCTCTTTTGGATTTCGTGTTTTATCTATCCTTATCATGCTCTACCTTAGATGTGATTGAGTTTGTATCTGCTATGTCACCCCCATTCGGGGGGTATAAACTGTTTAGTCTTATACTGTTAGATGCATTGAGACCTAGGACAGCGTTCTACCACCGACACTGCGGCGTAGGCTGGGCGTTGTTACGTCCTCGTGCCCTAACTCTAGGGCGCGGGTCGTGACAAGGGTGACGAGAACCCGGATGACGATAAAAAAGGTAATAAAGACCTGGCTAAAGGTCTTGAGGATGTTGGCGGTGATGAAAACCCAGATGTGAATGTGAAGGAGATTCAAACCCCAACTGAACATGTTTTTGAAATGGAGGGGGCAGAAGTAGCAGCCCCAGGTGGCCAATCTGAGTCGGGGGCTGGAAGTAGCCGCGTTATGTCAAGAGGCTCCGAGGCAGGAAGCAGCTAAGCGTCTGTGTCTGAGACCACCATGGGAAGGCTCGTTACAGAACGGGATACCATCCTACATGAATTTCTATATATGCCGTCGGGTCCATGTAAATTTCTGACCATGTCTTTCTTTGCTCTCCTATTTGATGTTGAATGATATTTTGATTTTAAATTGTAGCTAAGCATGTGGGGACAATCACTAAAGCCCCGTTGACTTCTACAGCTTTCAGCCTTAGCTCCACTATAGCTCCTCTGGATGTTGGAACTCATGCTATGGAGGGAAGCCCCTCAAGAATACTTGTATCACAATCTTCTGGTATACAAGCTACTGCTCATCCATCTTCTGCAGAATGAGGAGCTCATGTTAAAGCGGCGATGCCGGTGTATCGACGATGACCAATAGCATCGTCGAAACATATACGAGTGCCTTTTTCACTTCCTTAAGCACTCTGGTACAAATGGCCATAGAGAAGCAGCATCCTTACGATTTAGTAAGGAGAACTTCTTTTTTTGCAATTGAAGCCATACGCGGTCTCGGTGATATTGAAAGAGTCAACTTCCTGGAGCATATCTTGAATAAGCTTAAAGAACCTATCAAATCTTATCAAGATCTGATAAGAGGTAATATACAGAAACTGGTAGATGCAGAATATGAAGCCATAGCTCATGAATATGAAGAACGATAAGTAGCCTTGAACAATTTTATAGTTGCCTTCCTAATATGATCTGATAGCTGGAGTCAAGTATTACTGAGATTACTTCTTCCCTCGAGCTTTACAAGACAAAAGCGGCAGACAGCGAAAAAGAAGCAATTGAGGGTCAGGCTCGCCTTCAAGAGCTAGAGGATGAAATGGCCAGACTTCGTTCGTCGATCACGACAGCTAGAAAACATCAGGAAGAAGTGCTTAAATTATCTCAAGTTACCTCGAGCCATTTGGATGATGTGATCAGGCAACGAAATAAATTTGTCCAAGTTCAGGGTGCAGAGATAGAATGTCAGGTTACATCACTGCAAACTTTGTAGCCAAAGTTCCCTACAGACCTGGCCAGGACAAAAGTAATTTCTACCACGGCAGAGCGAGCTGAGTCTTTGAAGAAGCTAATTACTGATCTTAGCACCCAGCCTTCAAAGCAAAATTGTCTGAATGTAATAACTTTTTTTGTTTTGAACACTTTTTTATGAATGATGAATGTAATAATTTTCGTGTTTGCATGTCATTGAATGAAAACTAATTATCTTTTTGTGGCTCTATCACTTATTATATATCTATTTAAGACACAAGTAACAGATAAGATTAAGAAATATGTTCAGAGGTACTGGACATGACATATCGCTTGAAAATAACAATACTCATTATATTTGTTCAGAAATAACGTGAACATGACAGAATATAATTTTGATATATTGTCATTTCTGAAACAACATTATCAGAGGTAACATGGACGTGACAAGTCGTTGATGTAGATAGTATAATTCAAAGGTAATGTGGACGTGAATTCGTACATCTATTGATTATCTTTGGGTCAACTGGGACTCAAGAATAGGATATCTCTTAAAACAGCTGGGTTTCAAAAGATGGTGTTTGTTAAGATGAAGTAGATGTTATAGGTAAACTCCGTTGGAGGTTTTTGAAGATTTGGGGTATATACATAGTACACACTTTCAAACATGGTATTTCTTCAGAAATTTGTCATTGATAGGCATCATAGCAATTCGGTCGTCCATCTCGGTTAGTTGATAAGCTCCATTTGAGAAAACTTTGCTTACAACGCAGGGACCTTCTCACTTTGGTTCGAACTTGTCCTTGCTTATGTGCATCATAGTTATAGGACGTCTGACAGCAAAGACAGCTCACCTTTTTGAAATGCTCGTACTTTGACTTTATGTGAGCCCTTGACCCAAAATCCCCATTTTTTTATTATTATTATTTTGCTGAATTGTTAATTTATGCATAATATGTAATTGAATAATCTAGTAAATATTCAATATATACTCATATCATTAATTATTTGTAAATAATAAAGGAAAGAGGGTGTTTATCCTAAATAACTCACTGAGGAAGGACCAGCAAGTAAATTCCATAGCGAGAGGGGTGCGACTGCATATTTTCTATTCAAATTCCAAACGTTCAAATATAGATAGAGACGAACCCAGTTTGAATTCTACTCCAAATCGAATTCAAATCAAAGTATAGCTGATCTTCTCAAATCCCTGAGAGATTCAACTAGATCCCAAGCTCGAGTATATAAGCAGTACCAGCCGACCCTGCCCTTCCCCAAACCCTAGAAATCCCAATTTCTCTCCTGCGGCAAGATTTTAAGAGAGGCCTAAGGAAGCACTCAGAATTTACATCCAAAATACCAGGTATTCCTCTATCAAATTGTAATCCCTACTGTGTACATAGTGTGTTTGAATTAAAGCTTAGAAAGACTTTCATAGGGGTAGCATTCGTAGTGGACAAGGAAGGTACAATCGAAACCAATGGCACTATAGGCTATGTAGATGACTATGGAAGAGTCTCAGACGAGACAGGTATGGGATAGCTATGAGGTGGCTAATGTTGTCAAGTAAGCAGTCACCCCATGTGACCAGTAACCAAGTATCATTAGGAACCCTGCCAAGACTTTCACCAATACCACACACCAAGTTCATGTACCCTCTCATCTCTAACTAGTGTACTATAGTTAGTAGATTTTGGTACCTGGCTATCTAAGGCAAGAACATGCACCACCCAAGTGAGAATCACATGAGTAGAGTACAACCCAAGTATACCCCAGAGTTATAGGAATAGGCTAGGACATGGACCTTACACTAGAATACCCAAGTAATATAGGTCCATTACTCACCTGGGGCACTACTAGAATACAGGGTCCATTGGACCATAGACCCCACTGGACTTTTCAGAAAAAACAGGTTAGTAGGTTTGACATGCCCAGTATTGGAG
Organism: Iris pallida; assembly: GCA_029216955.1. Classification (NCBI taxonomy): domain Eukaryota; kingdom Viridiplantae; phylum Streptophyta; class Magnoliopsida; order Asparagales; family Iridaceae; genus Iris; species Iris pallida. Next base: position 189,633 of record JANAVB010013069.1, on the reverse strand, counting down.
CCAGGTAACAGGTTGGCAAGGACAGTCAATATCAAGTGGTGTCCTGCTACACCTAGACACAGCAGTAGGCACTGCAGTATGAGGGGATTACCTGCATGTGTAGGGGTTCCCAAGGTTGTATACTCCATGTTCAAGCCTGTGCACTTACCATTGGCATAGTGCCCTATTTTAGAGTATCAGTGATTTGAGCCGATATGTATATGCCCAGACATATGTCACAAGAGTTAATGGCATATGCAAGTGCTCTATACTACCACTTACATCCTTGTACTGTATAATAACTATAGCCATGTACCACATGAATGGATGATTATATAGAGATATAGCTAAAATTACAGGCTATACTGTTTTGTAATAGGAATAGAAGTATAAGTAATTACCTCCTATTGTTAACTGAGAAAGGATACCTATCGGGTCCCATGGAACAGGATGTTCTGCTGTAGGCACTTGTTATATGGTGCACTAGCAAATTCTAGAGTTAGAGGACAACTAAATCTCATATTGCACTGTAGGGTTCCATGTCCTTCATATATCAGACATTGCCTTAGATATACTGCTTCACTGAATATCATCCCCTGCAATCATGTTATGCAACATTCAATCCCCTGCCATATGAATGTCTACATATAGGTTGGAATATGTGTCTTAGATTTGGTATCATAGGGTTAGAGTCTTTTGGATTGTCCAGCCTTGTGGTAGCAGTCAATGGTTTAAGATAAGCCTCCATTCATTTAACTGTTTCAGTCCTATTTTTATATAGCTATTCTTCATACTGTTCAATCGATCTTTTGGCCTCATGAATCAGGTGTTGTTTGAGGACTTGGTGTATGAGGTGATTTAACTGTCCTGCAATTGTGTTTCAACATTGTAAGATAGCTAGCTGTCCTTATATCTCCTTGACCTGCCCCTGGTTCATCCTTGCTCATTATCTGGCAATAAGGTGGCCCTGCATCCTTGAGAAATGTACATGCATATACTGTCCAGTTCTTGGTTCAGGCTACATCCTGCATCCATTGTACAGTCCCATACATAGACATCAAGTTCAGTCCACTTAATGAGGAGGTAGCAACTCGAGGTTGCAGGTACATTATGCTCAGCCTTGAACATATTTGTTCAGACTAGTGAATGACAGTTAGGAACCTTAGTGCAACCTTCCATAACCTCTTGCAGTCCCTTTCTGAGCTCCCTGTCTAAATGTTCAGAGCACCCTCCTCTTCATGACAGGTTGGGTTCAAACCATGCATCCTACATGCTTAGTCTAGATAGCTAACTGTTGGAATAGTATACTTGGAATTCCTGACCAAGTAATAGCTTGTTAAACCAGTTGTAGTATCAGGATTCACCTACAACATTGGTGATCAAATCCATGTGGCTATCCTACATCGAGATTGGCCCCTTGGTCTTAATGTTGTGCCCGGACATTCATTTTAGACAAATGAAGACTTAGGTTCAGTCATAAATCATATTGGGAACTTCAAGCTCAGAATAATGGAACCTGTGTTGGGTGTGGGGAGAGCGTCTAGTACATTCATGATCCTACCAACCTAGTAACCAGAATGGACAACCTCTGTGTTAGTTCAGAAATCTTGAACCTTGTTTTCAGATATCATGAACTGATGTACAAACCTGGAAAGTCCTGGGAACAAGAACTTTAATCCATTCCTTCTCATAAGCAGCCTGTAAGCATATCCTAGTCTAGATTAGTACCCAAGCATAGGCTCAGCCAATGATGGTTCAGTGCAGGCCAACAACCATTCTCATAGGAGTTTGTGGAGTAGAAGCTAGGGTGCCCTGCATATGCCAATATTAACCATTTTCCAGGTTGCAGCAGTATAGGGCAGCTCATACAGGAGGGATGAACTATACCCTGTGTGCACACAAGGGAAATATTTCTTCTGGAATCAGACTCCATAACCAGGGGGGTAGACAAGAAGTGTAGTCTGAAGAATGTCCCATAGAATGAGCCCTGCTACCACATAAAACCTTGCACTGCTTTTGTATATAATTAAAGAGTTAAATAGTTAGATGTAATGTATATAGAAGGTTACAGCTACACCATACCTTACACTGTAGATTGTAACAAAGAAATGACATGGGTTCAGGTAGTACATGTTAGCAGAACAGGTGGGCACTCCTATTGTCATAGGAAAAATACATATATAAATATAGTATATATGTAGGTAATAGTCTTGACATGGGTACTTGTAGATTTACCTATAGGTTATGTTAGGAGGTTGCCAAGAGTAGAAACCACCCAAGCCTTTTAAAGGCCATTAGGAATTGTAGGAGTAATTAATAATAATTCCAAAACAGCTTTACTTTGTTTAGTCCATATGTTGATATAGATTTAATACATATCACAGGTTACTTGGACTCCAACTCAACATTAAGTTGGTCTTCACAGCTCGAGGCGACAGGTAAGTGCATATACTGATTGTTACCGTCTTTGATAGTTTCTTTACATGTCACACATATGTCTTGCTGCTTGTTGATACGATCGCCACACGAATACTAGTTTCATGGAATTATAGTACAATTGACTGTCCTCTACATATTTTTCTTACTGTAATTAATTCCATGAGTACTAGCTGGGCGGAGAAATATCTTAGTAGACGTGTGGACTACCCATTCTATCCCCATGATGTCTATTTGTGAACAATAGCATCTGCACACGACACGTGTAGATGCCGAATTTACCCCTTAGCCGTTCACACGTCGAACATGATATTTCAACTCACGTAGATTGTTTTATTTCAGTCATTCCTTATTGCTTTGTCACTTGCCATGTCACCATGATCTACATATTCATTTTCTAGTAGATATTTCTTATTGATAGAGTTTTCTTGTCTTTTCTCTTATACCATGATGCTAGTTACTTTCTAGTTTCATTCTCATATGTTGCATACATGTTTGTGATTCTGTTGGAGCTCGGATAGTGGTTGTATGTGTACTTGTTCCAATCCTGACTGGATAACCAACATTTTAGGTGATGAGTTAGAGGAGTTATGTTCCACTTACTACGAGCATACGGTGGATCCTGAATTGAGCACGCAGGAGGACTTAGTTGCAGGGCTACCCTCCGCATGAGACTTTTAGCTAGACATTATGCCATAGAGCATGAGTTGCTTACAGAAACTCTTTTCTTATTTGTATTTCATTTTATTTGTGGATTATGAGAGTTGAGTAGTGGACACCCTTTTGATACACTTTGATTATATTTGAGACTATTTCTTCTACCATATTTTGATCTCTATATTCGTGGTCTCTTTTTCAGTGATTAGCTTATTTCTTTCATCATGGGCATTGTGTATATAAAATTCCTGTTGTGGGTTGATATGCAAATTTGGTCTTTTGTGGAAATCTATAAATTGTGAGGTTGTATTTGATAAATTGTGGAGATGACTAGACAGCGTTCTACCACCGATACTGCGACGTAGGCTGGACGTACCCATGGCTCATGCCCAAATACTGGGTGCGGGTCGTGACACATTTTTATGTTGGCCCATGCAGGTCTGATTTCGCAAAAAATAGCAAAACTTGTGGTAGTACTCAACTTAGATGTACTACTGCAGGCCTGCGAATAGGAGTAAACTTTAAGGACCATCTCCACATGTTTAACATCGTTATTGAATTCTACATTTGATCTCAATTATTCCTTTGATCTGTATCATGTTTGAATCTTCATACCAACTAACGATTTTACCTTGTGGCAGTTAGATGGATCAAGGCAGGAACCTCGCTCACCCGAACACCACAGCAAACGTTGGTGGGTCCTCCACGAATGGAACCCCACCAACTCATGGAGGTCGCTTCACCTACTTAGGAAAGACTCCCCAGCCGCAGGCTACAAGATTTCGCCGTGATGACATTCCGCCACCTCCTCAGTTCACTTCGCCGATTCCACTACCAGCACAGTTTCCTCTACCAGCACCCTTCCACCAGCCTGTACCCTTCCACCAGCCAGCACCCCTTCAGTATCCAGCACCAGTCCTCCCTCCTCCACCTGTGCTGGACAATGCCACGCTTCTTAGGGTCATCCAGCAGCTCATGGCTTCCCAGACGCGACAGGCTGTCATTTTCTGCGATACACTGAGGGAGGCTCTTCAGACTAGGGAGGCTCCCCCGCTGCGCCCCGGTACCTCTAAAAATTTTAAGGACCTCAGGCCCTGGGAATTCAAGGGTACGGAGGGAATTCTCTACGTCGACGACTGGTTGGAGAATATGGACCGCAATCTCCGGAGGGCCCGAATTCCCGAAGACCAGAAGGTTGATAATGCTAGCATGCAGCTCTATGACATCGCCTGCACGTGGTACAGGGATGAGCCCCGATTCACTGTGCCAGACGTGACCTAGAAGGAATTCAAAGAGCTATTCAAGACAAAGTTTTATCCTGAAGCAGCCCGCGAAGAGTTGGAGAACGAGTTCGAGAGCCTCGAACAAGGCAATCTCTCCATTGACGAGTATTCTGCCGAGTTCTTCTGACTCAGTCGATTTGCAGATACCTCAACTCCTGCAGCCAAGGCCAAGAAGTTCAGGAAGGGGCTATCATATGAGATCCGTATAGCTATAGCCACCAGCCAAGCCACAACATACGAGAGGATCTTGAAAGTTGTGCAAGATGTAGAGAAGGAGATGAAGCACAAACAGAAGAGGGACCAAGATGCCTACGGAGGAGGCAACAGCCAGTCCGGATCAGCAAAATGATCCAATGCTCCAGGGAAGATCGCAGCGCAGCAGCATCAGCCACAGCCTCGTTCACAACAGCAGCAGTACCAACCTCCAGCCAGAGCCCCCACTATTCAGCAGAACCAACAGAGACAGCCACTTGGGCCTTGCAACTACTGTAAGAAGCCTGGGCATACATGGGAGGCATGCAGGAGACGGCTTGGAGTATGCTTATTATGCGGTTTTAGCGCACATCAGATAGGGGAGTGCCCGGCAGCACAAAGAGCAGCACCTGCTCCAGGAGCACCGACGAGACCTACGATACCCAAGCAGCAGAGGGGACCCCTGCCCACACTGCAGCCGTGCTCCATCCAGCACCAGCAGCAGGGCAGAGCTTACGCCATGGCGGTCAATGAGACACTAGCATCTCCTGATGTGATAAAAGGTTCTGTTCTCCTTGAGTCTTTTTCAACTATTGCTTTATTCGATTCTGGAGCCAGTCACAACTTCATATCTGCAGCTTTTACTTTTAGACATAGCATTGTATCTAAGCCCTTAGATAGCACCTATAAAGTCTCGACTGGCGGAGGCATCATCTTGGTGAAGGATGTTTGCGTCGGTCGCCACATTACCATAGGAGGCCAAAAAATGTGTGCTAGTTTACTCATAATGCCACTTCCGAGCTTTGACATAGTGTTCGGCATGGACGGGTTGAGTAAACACCTTGCCAGTATTGATTGTCACCGCGGATGTGGTATTCAGTCCGCCGGGGGAGACCGTGTTCGAGTTCACTAGATGAGAAGTAGAGCCACGTGGCGGACCCCAGTCACGTGCTAGACCACTCGGAGATTGAGGTAGGACCGAGCCTTAGTTATCATGAGCACCTGTAGAAATCTTGGATCGCAGTGAGAAGGTGCTGCGCAACCAGACCATTCTATTGGTGCGTGTCGCATGGAGGCACCATTCGCCAGGCGAATCCACATGGGAGAGAGAGAACGAGATGCGGGAGCGCTATCCTCATCTTTTTGAGACATGAGGTATAAATTGCTTACCCTTGTGTCTATCTTTAATTTCGAGGACAAAATTATTTTAAGGTGGGTAGATTTGTGAGCCCTTGACCCGAAATACCCATTTCTTATTATTATTATTTTGCTGAATTATTAATTTATGCATAATATGTAATTGAATAATCTAGTAAGTATTCAATATATACTCATATCATTAATTTTTTGTAAATAATAAAGGAAAGAGGGTGTTTATCCCAAATATCTCACTGAGGAAGGACCAGCAAGTAAATTCCATAGCGAGAGGGGTGTGACTGCATATTTTCTATTCAAATTCCAAACGTCCAAATATAGATAGAGACGAACCCAGTTTGAATTCTACTCCAAATTGAATTCAAATCAAAGTATAGCTGATCTTCTCAAATCCCTGAGAGATTCAACTAGATCCCAAGCTCGAGTATATAAGCAGTACCAGCCGACCCTGCCCTTCCCCAAACCCTAAAAATCCCAATTTCTCTCCTGCGGTAAGATTTCAAGAGAGGCCTAAGGAAGTACTCAGAATTTATATCCGAAATACCAGGTATTCCTCTGTCAAATTGTAATCCCTACTGTGTACATAGTTTGTTTGAATTAATGCTTAGAAGGACTTTCATAGGGGTAGCATTCGTAGTGGACAGGGAAGGTACAGTCGAGACCAATGGCACTATAGGCTATGTAGATGACTATGGGAAGAGTCGCAGACGAGACATGTTTGGGATAGCTGTGAGGTGGCTAATGTTGTCAAGTAAGCAGTCACCCCATGTGACCAGTAACCAAGTATCATTAGGAACCCTGCCAAGACTTTCACCAATACCACACACCAAGTTCATGTACCCTCTCATCTCTAACTAGTGTACTATAGTTAGTAGATTTTGGTACCTGGCTATCTAAGGCAAGAACATGCACCACCCAAGTGAGAATCACATGAGTAGAGTACAACCCAAGTATACCCCAGAGTTATAGGGATAGGCTAGGACATGGACCTTACACTAGAATACCCAAGTAATATAGGTCTATTACTCACCTGGGGCACTACTAGAATACAGGGTCCATTGGACCATAGACCCCATTGGACTTTTCAGGAAAAACAGGTTAGTAGGTTTGACATGCCCAGTATTGGAGCCAGGTAACATGTTGGCAAGGACAGTCAATATCAAGTGGTGTCCTGCTACACCTAGACACAGCAGTCGGTACTGCAGTAGGAGGGGATTACCTGCATGTGTAGGGGTTCCCAAGGTTGTATACTCCCTGTTCAAGCCTGTGCACTTACCATTGGTATAGTGCCCTGTTTTAGAGTATCAGTGGTTTGAGCCCATATGTATATGCCCAGACATATGTCACAAGAGTTAATGGCATATGCAAGTGCTCTATACTACCACTTACGTCCTTGTACTGTATAATAACTATAGCCATGTACCACATGAATGGATGATTATACAGAGATATAGCTAAAATTACAGGCTATACTGTTTTGTAATAGGAATAGAAGTACAAGTAATTACCTCCTATTGTTAACTGAGAAAGGACAACCTACCGTGTCCCATGGAACAGGATGTTCTGCTGTAGGCACTTGTTATATGGTGCACTAGCAAATTCTAGAGTTAGAGGACAACTAAATCTCATATTGCACTATTGGGTTCCATGTCCTTCATATATCAGACATTGCCTTAGATATACTGCTTCACTGAACATCATCCCCTGCAATCATGTTATGCAACATTCAATCCCCTGCCATATGAATGTCAACATATAGGTTGGAATATGTGTCTTAGAGTTGGTATCATAGGGTTGGAGTCTTTTGGACTGTCCAGCCTTGTGGTAGCAGTCAATGGTTTAAGATAAGCCTCCATTCATTTAACTGTTTCAGTCCTATTTTTGCATCTCTATTCTTTATACTGTTCAATCAAAATTTTGGCCTCATGAATCAGGTGTTGTTTGAGGACTTGGTGTATGAGGTGATTTAACTGTCCTGCAATTGTGTTTCAACATTGTAAGATAGCTAGCTGTCCTTATATCTCCTTGACCCGCCCCTGGTTCATCCTTGCTCATTATCTGGCATTAAGGTGGCCCTGCATCCTTGAGAAATGTACATGCATATACTGTCCAGTTCTTGGTTCAGGCTACATCCTGTATCCATTGTACAGTCCCATACATAGACATCAAGTTCAGTCCACTTAATGAGGAGGTAGCAACTCGAGGTTGCAGGTACGTTATGCTCAGCCTTGAACATATTTGTTCAAACAAGTGAATGAAAGTTAGGAACCTTAGTGCAACCGTCTATAACCTCTTACAGTCCCTGTCTAAGCTCCATGTCTAAATGTTCAGAGCACCCTCCTCTTCATGACAGGTTGGGTTCAAACCATGCATCCTACATGCTTAGTCTAGATAGCTAACTGTTGGAATAGTATACTTGGAATTCCTGACCAAGTAATAGCTTGTTAAACCAGCTGTAGTATCAGGATTCACCTACAACATTGGTGATCAAATCCATGTAGCTATCCTACATCGAGGTTGGCCCCTTGGTCTTAATATTGTGCCCGAACATTCATTTTAGACAAATGAAGACTTAGGTTCAGTCATAAATCGTATTGGGAACTTCAAGCTCAGAATAATGGAACCTGTGTTGGGTGTGGGGAGAGTGTTTAGTACATTCATGATCCTACCAACCTAGTAACCAGAATGGACAGCCTCTGTGTTAGTTCAGAACTCTTGAACCTTGTTTTCAGATATCATGAACTGATGTACAAACCTGGAAAGTCCTGGGAACAAGAACTTTAATCCATTCCTTCTTATAAGCAGCCTGTAAGCATATTCTAGTCTAGATTAGTACCCAAGCATAGGCTCAGCCAATGATGGTTCAGTACAGGCCAACAACCATTCTCATAGGAGTTTGTGGAGTAGAAGCTAGGGTGCCCTGTATATGCCAATATTAACCATTTTCCAGGTTGTAGCAGTATAGGGCAGCTCATAGAGGAGGGATGAGCTATACCCTGTGTGCACACAAGGAGAAGATTTCTTATGGAATCAGACTCCAAAACCAGGGGGGTAGACAAGAAGTGTAGTCTGAAGAATGTCCTATAGAATGAGTCCTGCTACCACATAAAACCTTGTACTACTTTTGTATATAATTAATGAGTTAAATAGTTAGATGTAATGTATATAGATGGCTACAGCTACACCATACCTTACACTGTTGATTGTAACAAAGAAATAACATGGGTTCAGGTAGTACATGTTAGCAGAACAGGTGGACACTCCTATTGTCATAGGAAAAATGCATATATAAATATAGTATATATATAGGTAATAGTCTTGACATGGGTACTTGTAGATTTACCTATAGGTTATGTTAGGAGGTTGCCAAGAGTAAAAACCACCCAAGCCTTTTAAAGGCCATTAGGAATTGTAGGAGTAATTAATAATAATTCCAAAATAGCTTTACTTTGTTTAGTCCATATGTTAATTTAGATTTAATACATATCACAGGTTACTTGGACTCCAACTCAACATTAAGTTGGTCTTCACAGCTCGAGGCGACAGGCAAGTACATATACTGATTGTTACCGTCTTTGATAGTTTCTTTACATGTCACACATATGTCTTGCTGCTTGTTGACACGATCGCCACACGAATACTATTTTCATGGAATTATAGTACAATTGACTGTCCTCTACATATTTTTTTACTGTAATTAATTCCATGAGTACTAGCTGGGCGGGAAAATATCTTAGTAGACGTGTGGACTACCTATTCTATCCCCATGATGTCTATTCGTGAACAATAGCATCTGCAGACGACACGTGTAGATGCCGAATTTACTCCTTAGCCGTTCACACGTCGAACATGATATTTCAACTCACGTAGATAGTTTTATTTCAGTCATTCCTTATTGCTTTGTTACTTGCCATGTCACCATGATCTACATATTCATTTTCTAGTAGATAATTCTTATTGATAGAGTTTACTTGTCTTTTCTCTTATTCCATGATGCTAGTTACTTTCTAGTTTCATTCTCATATGTTGCATACATGTTTGTGATTCTGTTGGAGCTCGGATAGTGGTCGTATGTGTACTTGTTCCAATCTTGACTGGATAACCAATATTTTAGGTGATGAGTTAGAGGAGTTATGTTCCACTTACTACGAGCATACGGTGGCTCATGAATTGAGCACGCAGGAGGACTTAGTTGCGGGGCTACCCTCCGCAGGAGACTTTTAGCTAGACATTATACCATAGAGCATGAGTTGCTTACAGAAACTCTTTTCTTATTTGTATTTCATTTTATTTGTGGATTATGAGAGTTGAGTAGTGGACACCCTTTTGATACACTTTGATTATATTTGAGACTATTTCTTCTACCATATTTTGGTCTCTATATTCGTGGTCTCTTTTTCAGTGATTAGCTTATTTCTCTCATCATGGGCATTGTGTATATAAAATTCATGTTGTGGGTTGATATGCAAATTTGGTCTTTTGTGGAAATCTATAAACTGTGAGGTTGTATTTGATAAATTGTGGAGATGACTAGACAGCATTCTACCGTCGATACTGTGACGTAGGCTGGACGTACCCACGGCTCATGCCCAAATACTGGGTGCGGGTCGTGACACTTTACGGTTGAAGGCTTTTGAGATACGGGCTTGATATAGCTCAATGTGTTGTTGTGCTAGTAGCCGCTTCTCGTCAAGTGCTTCAAGCTCCTGAAGTCGAAGACGATCATTATTGGCTACAGTGAGTTTATTGGCAATAGCTATCCTCAAAGAAGGTATTTGAATTTCCAATGGCAAGACAGCTTCACATTTATACACCAAAGAGAAAGGTGTACATCCAGTCGAAGTGCGTACAGTAGTCCGGTATGCCCATAGACATTCTCCAAGCTTTTTGCTCCAGTTGCGCTTATTGGTAGAAATGAACTTCTTGAGAAGCTTGATGATTGTTTTATTGAATGCTTCAGCTAAACCATTAGCTGAGGGATTATAGACCGTTGAAGCGACATTATTGATTTGAGTGTCATCACAGAATCGAGTAAATGTTAGACTAATGAATTAAGGTTCGTTGTCATGGATGATTCGTCGAAGAACACTGAATCGATAGATTACATGATGCTTGATGAAGCTGATGACACTGCTTGTCTTGACTTTTGCTAAGGGTATAGCTTCTATCCATTCTGAGAAGTAATCGATTATAGCTAAGATAAATTGATGTCCTCGAGATAAGGGCGGATTGATGGGACCGATGACGTCGATGCCCCAGGCTTAAAAAGGCCAAGATGCTGCAGTAGGATACAAGAACTCTGATGGTTGATGGATGAAATTTGCATGGATTTGACATGCTCAGCATTTTCTCGCATACTAAATTGCGTCCGACACCATGGTGGGCCAATAGTATCACACGCATCGAATTCGATCATGTAGCTTAGGACCAGGCTGATGTGCACCGCAGACACCACCATGAGCTTCACGTAGTATCTGCTTTGCTTCATCTCCCACAAGACATCGTAGGAGCATACCGTCAAATGATCGTCTGTATAGTGTTTTGGAAAAGTGATTTTAATTGAATCGAAGCGACCGCCGATGGATTATCGTCGCTTCTTTAGGATCTTCGGATAAGATGTCATGTACCGTGAAGTCAATGAAAGGAGCCCTCCAGTCTTCACTAGTAGTGCAAATCTCGACTGAATTGCTGGATTCAAGATGCAGATTATTTTTGATGCAGAATAATTCTCTGTTAGTGATGACGATCAAATATTATCTTTTCACAGGAATCGCTAACACTTCTGCTAGATTAGCAAGTGTATCTGCTTCTATATTGCATGCTCGATGTATATGTTTAATGAAGAAACCTTGGAATGATACGGCCAGATTGACTGCTACTTCTTGGTATGGAATGAGATCTTGATGCCGAACTTATTACGTGCCTCTAACCTGGTTGACAATCAGTTTAGAGTCTCCGTATACTTCTTGATATTCGATATCCAATTATTTAGCTAATTAGAGACCGATGAGTAGAATATTGTATTCAGCAACATTGTTGCAACATGGCTCATCCAGGGAATAGGCTCTTTGAATAACTAGTCCTTCTGTTGATACGAGAACGATCCCAACTCTAGCGACAATGATACCGTTGGATCCAATTCTAGATGCACCATCAAAGAATAGGCGCCAAGCAAGTATTCCTTCTGAATTCATGTTAGATTCCAAAGTTTTATCAGGATTTTCGTCATAGAGTTTAGAAGTCTCGGGGATTGGATGAGCAGCCAAGAAGTTAGCTATGGCTTGACCCTTAACAGACTTTTGTGGGATATAAATCATATCATATTGTGCTAACAATATTGCCCATGTAGCGAATCTGGAGTTGAGTGTACTGGGCTTCTTCATCAAGACTCGTAGAGTATTGACTCTGGAGATGACATGAATGGTCTGGCCCGTGATATAATGTCGTATTTTCTGGATAGCGAACATCAAGACTAGACATTCTTTTTTTTTATCGGGCTATATCGATGTTCAGCACCGATCATTGTACGACTGAGATAATAAATTGCTTTCTCATGACCTTCCTTGTTCTTTTAGGCTAGTAGGGCACCCAGAGAGTGATCCATTGCTCGAACATACATCAGGAAGGGTATTCCTGTGATTGAAGGAACTAGGACTGGAGGGTTCATCAAATACCTTTTTATGTCTTCAAATGTTTATTGGCATTCCTCATTCCAAACGAAAGACACCTTTCTTCATTAGTTGAGTGAACGGTATGTAGCGTTCGGAGAGATTTGAGATGAATCTCTTGATGTACACATGTCGACTCTGGAATCCTCGTAGCTCTTTTAGGTTGCGTGGATGACGCATCTCTTGAATGGCTTTAACTTTCTCACGGTCAACATGTATACCCTTAAAGGTAATAACGAATCCAAAAAATTTGCCACTAGAGACTCCCAGGAATGATTTGGTGGGATTCATCTTGAGCTGATGCTGGCACATTAGATAGAAGATAGTTCTTAAATCTTGGATGTAATCTTCCTTTAGATGACTTTTGACAGCAATATCGTCAATATAGCATTCAACTGTCTTTCGTAAATGTTCACGAAAGATGGTGCTCATGGCCTGCTGATAGGTTGCACCAGCGTTCTTGAGACCAAATGGCATGACTGTGTAGCAGTAGACTCCTAGTGAAGTACGAAAAGATGTAGATTTTTTATCTTCGAGATTCATCCTGATCTGATTATATTCGGAGAATCCGTCCATGAAAGACATTCATTCGAACCCGTAAGTGTTGTCGATTATGACATCGGTGATTGGAAGAGGGAACTCATCTTTGGGACAAGCTTCATTAAGGTCTCTAAGTCGATGCAGACTTGGACCTTCCTTGTTTTTTCATAACTGGGACGACATTAGCCACCAGTCCGGATGTTGTTCCTCTCTGGAAAAGCCCCAAGCAATGAGCTTCTTGACCTCAGCTTCTATGGCATCCATCATATCAGATCGGAATCGACGTTGTTGTTGTTTAACTGGTTTAGCATTTTACAAAATATTGAGCTTGTGAGTAGCAATCTGAGGTTCTAGTTCAGGCATATCTTCATAGCTCCAAGCGAATACGTCAATATATTCTCTTGTGAGCTGGATCAGTTCTTGTTTATCTACTTCTGAAAGACTTTTGCTGATAAAAATTGGCCTTGGAGAAGCTTCGTCTCCGACGTCGATCTGGACCAATTGATCCTCAGTGGGTGGTTCGCGTTGTTCGAAGCGAAGTTCCTATTGAGTATACCTCCTTTGTGCCCAAGGCTCAGTTTTGGGAGTCTCGGTGAAGTCATTATCGTCCTCCGAGAACACAGCGGTCACCATATTGGAAGATAGAGTCACTCGATAAATATGCCCAATGCTGGTGTCTGAATCCCATGATGCAGAGTCAGAAGAGTTAGATCTTTCTTCTTTGTCAGACTCAGAAACATCTGGGGTTGAGATTGGCAAAGTGTAGCCTAACCCATGCTTTGTTTTATTATAATATTGTAGTGACTTTCCTTTTAGAACATGTATACGAATAGAAGTTTGTCTTTCCTTACCACCGTTGAGGCCAGATTTAAAATTATAGCCCATCTTTTGGATGACCTTCTTAGATTGTTGACTATAACGACGTAGTTGAAGTCGCCCATTATCGTCATTTTCGGAATCACTATCAACTATAGACTTTTGATTCAATCCTTTGCTGAAGAGGATAGGATGTTCATCCTTCTTCCGGGAGGGAACTAGAAAGAATGAGTCTTGTATTGATTCGAGTGATACTTCATCTTGGAAAGGTTGAACTGCTTCTAAAGTAAGGGGCTCGAAGTTATTCAGGATTTCTAGATAACATCATGTGTAATAATTGACATCAATATACTTCAAAGTAGATGCTACTTTATTGATATTTACATCATCATTTACAACAGTGTTTTTAACCTTAGTCGATGGCTTGCTAAGATTAACAAGAGAATGAGAAGAAAGAAGTTTGTTACAAAGAAGGTAGATAACAAGAGGCTCAGAAGAGGTGAGCTCCCTATGCACCATCTTTTTAGCAGGAGGATGCTTGGTAGTAGGAGAGAGATTGATGGTCAGTGTCTGAGAAGACGAGAGACGAGAAGTGCGTCCCTTGACCGGAACCACCAGAATATCGTCTGGACTCTCTTTTCGGTCTTCTTCAGTGTCTATAGCCAGTACAACTTTCATGAACTCTTCTTTATACATTCTGGAGTCTGTATAATATGTTACGATGCCTCGGAAGGGATTAAGGTCAGCCACTTCCTTCAGGACTTCTCCTTTGTTATCAACATATTTGAAACATTAATGGAGAGTGGATGGCACGATATTACGTTCATGCAACCACGGGATGCCATCATTCGAACATGTGACAATACTAAGGAAAGAAAACACCTCCCACATGCTAAGAGACTTTGTTTGTTTGTTTGGCATGCCCTATGTACTTTGGAGCGACTTTGTCACAAGCCAATACTGGCCGTGTCGTAGTGTTGTTTCGGGTATTCGTGCCGTGCCGGACGCATCCTGAAATAGAAAAGAGGAGGGGGGTCGGAACCTTGGGGCCGTAGATGAAGCTGTGTCCGGAGCGAAAGTTCGAGGGAAGCTCGCTGGTGCACGCTTGCTTCAGGCACTCGATGATGGTCTGGAGATCGATCAACAGAGTTTTTTCCCCCTCAGATTAGTTAGAATTGATGAGAGAGAGGGAGAGAGAGAAATAGAAGGGGAATTTAATAAAGAAATTACGGTTTTGCCAGCGCCGTTGGGACCGACGATGAGGGTGAGGGGCCGGAAGAAGGTGATGACGTGCTTGTTCTCCGGGTCGAAGCTCCGGATCCCCTTTATCAGCATCTTGTCAACAGGACATCTCTCCCTCTCCTCTCTCTTCCCTCTCTCCACCCTTTTACGAGTTTTGCGTCTGTGAGGATTTTAGAGAGAGGAAGAGAGAAATGGACGGTTTCTTATGTATTAAAATAGTTTTTTTTATTCACTTTTCTTTCCAATTTTTTTTTGATATTTTGAAACATCCGAAAGAAAAATCAATAAAAGTTATAATTTTTCAAAGAAAAAAATGTCAAAGAATTGATTTCCATTATTTTCGCAAACCATACGAGGGCTAATGAATGATCCTAATAGAAAGACTTACATTTTTTGCCAAAGCATGCGGTGTTTAAGAATCTTTAACAGCTTTAACTTTCGTAATAAATTTCCTCTACAAAAACTGAGAGAAGCCAGTTATCAAAATAGTCCACTTCATTTGATTCCCACTTTACCATCATCAGTTGTCAAAGCATGGTGTTGGGAGTAATATCTTCCCCAATAATAGCATCCCACCACGACAATTTTATGGCCAGCTTATGCAGGCAAGTAAACATTACAAAAGAAACAACAGTACACAAAGATAACTCAGAAAACCGTACAACGAAAAAAATTATCAGAAGTGAGCGAGTGAACGAGCGAGCAAGATCACAAATAAAAAAATTACATGTTACTCCAAGACCCGTTACAACTCCCAATACACAAGTCCCAGACTGCACTCAAGATGTTCGAAATCCAATCACTTTCCATTTTTCTATGGCTATCCACAACCATGAGCATTAGAACTAAGCCAACTAGTTATGAGGATAAGTCCTAAGATACGTGCTTATTCGAAAACGTTTCTCCTAGAGCAGTAAAAGTTTAATGACACAGGAATCACAAAAATAAATAATAATAATAATAATAAACCAAATACACCAGAAGAGTATAAAACTGTAAAATCATTGTAGTGGTTTCATAATAGCATATAATGTAAATACGTGTCAGGATCTGTATAAGCATGAAATTATCCCCTATAACAGGCCAGGATACATGCTTGTATATCCCTCAAATACATCTGTTGGGACTTGGTATATCCATAAAAACGCAGCCGCAGCCCATGGGCCAGTAAAAATCCAATGGTAATCCAAAGTGGCCCTATATCTACATAGCAAAAATAATTATTACACAACAGGGGGTTCCTTTCTTCATCTGCCAAGTTAATAGATGAAAAGCATGGCAAGTTCATGACGTTCTGCAGTTTAAGGATGATTAAATGCCAATCCTCAACCATCAACCAATGGAAAGGAAATAAAATGTATTAAGCATAGTAAAATATATGAGAAATACAGATAGTGAAGCATGAGATAATTTGTGAGGGTAAGAGTCACAGAATTGCAGTTACCTTCAGGTAGAGGATAATAGACACCTAAATAACTTATCTACACTACGGTCTAGGTTTATGTTAAATATACATCCTGCGATTGTTATCCAAACACCAAATGCTGCTCTGAACTAAAAGTCACGCACTCCACGGCATCTTATACTCCAGATGATTCTTTCTTTACACACTTCAAACATTGATTTGCAAGACCTGGAGATGAACTGTATGTACAGTGCTTGAGCTAAACTTTTAGCCATTACATGTGCCTGTTGTACTAGCTAAGAGGCCAATCATTCAAATATCTCCTGGGCTTCAATTATGCTGTGTTGACTGCAGCAGGAAGAAGTTATGTGTAAGTCATCATTTAGAAATATGTGCTTACATAGTAATTAACGAACAGGCTTAATCTGTTTGGTAATGCTTTCTTATGGAGACCATTTTAAGCTCTCCAATTAGAGGCATCCACGGGACTAAAATCCTTCGACAAACATCTCAAGGTGTTACTAAGCAGTTGTGTGTTTGGTAGCATCTAAAAGCACTTGATTTCTTTCATTTATATAGTGAGTAAGCAAATAGTCCACATTACTCTGTAAACAAAGATGAACATTTGGTAGGTGAAGTACGAGACCAGCATGATCTTGGATACAATCTTTTCACTTCCTAACTAAGATTATAATTGATTAGATTTAATCACATTTAAAGTACAATATGTAGGGCAACACAACCCCACACACACAATCTAAAAAACTGGCCATCTAAGCCCTACATGATACCCATGTCAATCTGTGTTCGTACATGTTTGGGCACATACAAAGAACCTAATTATATACACACGAAAAAAGAAGCACAAATGTAATGTTAGCCCCTGTTTCATTAGTAATACACATAATAAGTCAGTTGACCCTCATTCTTTTTTAAGTTCTTCAACATACGAGTTACAAAATGCACATTAGTTGCAAAGATAAAGATATAAAAATATGATATTTTAATGTGAAACTCAATCATCACTATAAATTATATGATATAATAGAAATAAGATAAATTTAGGAACCAATCAGATACACTAATACGTTATGACAAATATATTTGACTCTAACAAATATATAAGGTCAAAACTAATATATTTGAATCTATCAACAGGAAGGCTAGCAGGATCGGAATTGAAATCGATTTTGGACCGGTATCGGCAATCTCGGTATTTTGTATCTGAGTATTGGGTTTTTTATTTTGGAAAAGCCAAAAATGATAGAAAGTAGTTTCAAAGGCTAAAAAATATTTGATACATTAGACATAATTTAATATATTATATGTTGGTTCTCGTTAATTTTAAATGGAATATTGCTCCACTTGTAATAAATATTATTGTTTATTTACTTGCCTTTAGACATAGGCCACAAAAATAGTTTTTGAGTGGAATAGTATTAATATGAATGAATGTTGTAAATTTATAAATATACAACTTCGACAAAGGGTAATGGTTATTGAATTTCATAATTCATTTTCATTATTTATTAATGATTGGTTTAGGCTATTTTTCTTTTTTTCCAATTAAATCAAATAAATAGTAGTTTATTGATAAAGAATCATATTGACATAATGTAACATTGTCAATGTTTGACACAATTGAATCATTGTGTTTCACACTATTTTTCTAATCTTTCCATCTTCGTTAAATTTTTCTTTGCCGAATTAACCGAGAAAGAGATCCAAAGTCGATATCACTCAATATTGGTAGCGGTTAAATATCAAAAGTTAAGAACAATAGACCCGCATATATATATATATATATATATATATATATATATATATATACATATATATATATATATATATATATATATATATATATATATATATATATATATTGAAAACGGTAATTGTATTAATATAAGAGCAAATTACAAACTAGCGTCCTGTCTCAGGAACAACTAGCTACCATGACCTTTACATCAAACTCAATGTTATGCGTAATGCCTATACTAGGTGTAGTTAGACCTTCAAAGATGCGATTATTACGCTCTTTACATACATGCCAGACCATAGATGCCAATCGAATGCGAGCTTCAGAGAACCACTTGCTACCTCGACCTCTCAAACTACTGATGTCCATACAGTCGGATATCCCCTGCAATATCACACCACCCAGCTGAAGAATGTGTCTCGGATGGATTACCTTATACACACACAATTGTGCATCTACGACAGCCATGACCGCCAGTTTGAATGCCAAATCGGCCAAGCCGATCTAGTGCAAGCAGTCATCCCAGTATCACCTTATACATATACAATTGCATCTTCCGGGACAATCCCTTTACCCAAATGAATTTGTACCTATGTACTCGTGGATGCTTGACCCGAGCACATTCCAGTGCGACTTTATGTTCGAACGAGCCACTCCTCGTGCCATCCCACGTCTAGGCGTCCGATGTGCTGTTATTGTCCAGCGCGACCTTGCGGATCGCAGAACTGTACCTCCTCGTAGCAAGAAGTCCGGTCGCCACTAACCTAGCCGAATGATCCTACTCACCCGATCCGTCCTATGCCGCACATCCAATCCCGCCCAACCGATCCTCTCTACAAGGCTTTTGTGCTCAAGACAAGGGTCTAACCATAGGTTAGTCATCCCATCTCTCATAACCCGAGAGAGAGACTTTTCACCATGGAACGATATTGCAAAATAGATTTAAAGATGACCGAGTCGTTATTATCGGAATGTCGAGCCCATAGGTCTAGCCCACAGTGACTCTTCGTGAGGAAATTCCAAGTCAATCGCATGTCTGCAACATCGCGTAGCACCCGTAGAGAGCAAAGACCCACCCCTACTTCTTTTAGGGCGGCAGAGAGACTTCCAACCAATAGTATCAATGCCTCCCCGCCATAAGAAGTTGGCACATAATTTCTCGATTTTAATAATGGTAGCAGTCAGAATTAATATAGCTTGTAACCAATACATGGCTATAGCAATAATAACATATCTAACTAGCTCGATGCGTCCCCCAAAGGACAAACACTAGGCATGCCACCCTTCCACTCGGCGCTGCACATAATCAACGAGACTTTGACAATTGACATCTCTGGCATAGTTGATAGAAAGAGGAATGCCTAGATACTTGACTGGTAGCTCACTCTTTTTCACACCAATGCTTCTCGCTTTCGCTTCCTTGTTATGACAAAATGCATCAGAATATACTTTGTTTTTTTGCCCCTATTTAAGTGCAGCCCAGTATATTTGCCGAAAATCTCCATAATTCGAGCCAATTCGGTTAGACCTCCTCATGATAGCTTGGTGAAAACCAACAAATCGTCCACTTATATATATATATATATATATATATATATAGAGAGAGAGAGAGAAAAAAAGAATTGGTAACCAATTTTATTGATGTAGAGGTAAAATCTTAGAAGCCAGAAGCAGAAGCGGATACAGAAGCGGGGGCGAGGGAACGCGACTACTTAGAAGAGTCTAAAGTTGGGAACGTGCGCTAATAAAAAAAAATTGTGTATATTAATTATTGTTATCAAAACTTATAAGTATCTTAATATTTATTAGAATTTATAAAGTTCAGTTCGAAGTTAAAGATAGATCATTCGCATGTTGATTTTTTATGATATCAAGGTAAATAATCTTCAGTTTCTTGGTACTTTGATAAACGTGCATTAAAAATCTTCTAACTTTCTTTCCAAAATCTATGTCATCTTTTAAAATTATGGTCATATTATGGAAAACGCTCATGTCATCGAAAAAATGCGCTCCCGTCATCGGAGAAACAAGCTTCCGTCATCGGGGAAGCGAGCTCCCAACAAGCTTCCAAGTAAGAACCGTCGAATCGAAGTTCTTACTGAGATTCGTTGACCTTCTAGGAGTTTCTGGCTTCTAAGGATAAAATACAAATTCTCTAGTGACATCTCTAACTCTGATTAGAAGGTATCACGGGATCACTCTACTAAGACCTGTATTTTGCAATAGTTCTTAGTCTTCTTCCTACAATTCTTCAATAACACTTGGATATCCCTGATTATTCTTTGTTGTATACCTTGGCTCCTAACAGCCACTTTATTGAAGATTCTCCTATTTCTTTTCTGCCAGATATGCCATATAATGGTGTACTGTGGACACGTCTTTCAAGATAGTGCCCTTTTTGCTTTTACTTTGCATCTCCTTAATAGTACCCAGAAGCCTATTATTAGACTCTGTAAGTTTAGAAGAAGAAACATAAGTTTAGACTAAATAATTCAGTTTTCTTCTATATTATTGAATCAAAGGGGAAAAAAACTATAGGCATTCAGCCTTGTGCTTAACCCGGTCAAGTGAAGGACCAATCAGACTAATAAGCAAACGTGTGCGTCTTGCTTTCAATTAGTGAGAGGCGCCCAAAGGAAGGAGAAGCTATGGAGGGAACTGTGACCCCTGCAGCCAAGGCATCGGCAGCTAAAGGTACTAAGTCTAAATATCACATCGGTGCAGCCCACAGAGTGGTCAAATAATTGATTTTGCACTCGTGAAGCTATATCCCAAATATATAGGTTGATTCTATTACAACAAAAAAGTAATAGCACAGCCTTGATTATGTTAAAAGAGAGAAACAAAAAATAAAATAGCTGACACTCCCCTCTCAAGTTGGTGTGTAAATTTCTCTCCACCGCGCACCCGCCTACCGCCGTTTAGAACCATGCTATAAATCCCTCATTGGAAGGGGTATGTTGTAGTGCCCCGTTCCCTTTGGGCGGTGCACTATATAATGGGCTCGTGACGAGTCAGACTCAGTCGGAAACTTTAGATGACCAGTTTGACTCAGTCGGAAGCTTGGTATACGATAACCCTTTGTGGCATCAAACAAATCGATTTGGACCAATGTTATGAGAACCGTTCCAACTAATGGATCGGCTTCTGTTGAAATAAGTCCTAAATGTAGCGGACTGCGTACGATGTTGGTGCCATTGCAGGAGCTCGCGAAAGTGGAGCTTGATCGTTGCGAATCGCTCCTACTCTCGGCACATTCGATACATGGTGGGTGGCTCGACTCCTTTTCTACTCCTTCCCGCAAATGAAATACGTATTGCCTCAAACACGTTCAAATCGATAATGCCAAGTTAATTGCATGTTGTACCACTGAGATAAAGAACTTGGGATAACTGTAGCAATTTAGAATAGTCTTGCTCTAAACTCAAAATGATATGTTTTGCATATGTTTCGCATTCGAAGGCAGCAGTTAAGGTTTGAAAATCTAGAAACTGCTTAAGATCCTAATGTTATAAGCTTCGCACTTCGAAGCGAGAAGTTAAGATTCAATAAAAGAGAAAAAATTGTTTCATTGAAATGAAATAATAAAACGTCGGTTGTAACATGGTACCTCGAGGTATTTGGTGCCTACTGGTCTCCAAATCAGAACGTACGATTTTGACGAAATCAAACTGTTGTATGAGTATAATGATAACAGTACTTAATTATGTTCTGTGTCATGCATCTGTTTTATAGTCTTAACTGTTCACACACTTGCATGGCCATGGACAACGTGTGCACAAGGTATGGCTTTCCTTGAAACGGTATCCGGAATACCAAGACGGAATCGACCTAGGGGAAAGTGAGCTTCGTGTTGCGGTACGAGGTATTGCGGGATCTCCAGTTAGGCTTGAACCCCAGGCTGGTAGGGCGTATCGCAATGCTATATAATAGTCCTTCATGGTGTCGTAACATCAATGACCACATTTAAGATAGATAGATAGCATGCTCATCTATTGTCTTAAGCAGGTGTTAAGTATTATCACTCTTTCTATGCAGGGACAAATACGGCCAGGACGGAATCGACCTAGGGGAAAAGTAAGCTTCGTGCTGCAGCACTTCGTATTGCGTTACCTCCAGTTGGACTTATAACCCAGGCTGATAGGACGCGTCGCAATGCTATATGATAGTCCTTCATGGTGTCGTAACATCAACGGCCACATATAAGATAGCATGTTCATTTATTGTCTTATGCAGGTGATAAGTATTATTACTCTTTCTATACGGGGACGAACACGGCCGTAGTAAGAAATGATATGAAATGCTATGTTTTAATGTTTTGATTATGCCATCCATATGAACTGTAATTCATCTAGTTCTAAGTAGAAAGACAACTTTAAGTGCATGCTTCCCTTAATAAGAAGTGTCGGTTTAGAAGAGTGAGTTCGTCCCGCTCACTAGTGCATTTCCAAATGTACTAATCCTCCAACCAACATGTGGTGAGAATATTTAGGGTGCATGGTACTAGGCTCAAGCTGAAGTTCGGAAAGGCGTTTTGAAGCTCTTCATATTTTAAGTATTTTGAGGGCAATTCATCTCAAACGCTTATAATGTATAAAATAGTGTAAATGTATGGAACGACAAGTATTATTTAAGGCAGTTTGTCGAGTGTTTTGTTGTTTCAATCAAATGTAGCCGCAACGACATATCCAATATAACTATGACCTTGCATTTCGTTACAAGTTATTAATGAAAAGTATTTTTTTTCTATACTGCGTATTCAATTATCTGCAATTTGTGAAGTTTCAACTTGATATTTTAAAAGAATTATCAAATGCACATTCTTACCTCGTACAAGTGCAATATAGACTTGTACGGCATCACGCTCCAGCGAAGACGATCGATTCGACATAAATTAATACAAGGCCGAAAGATTCGTCGAATCGGAATGTGACAAATTGGTATCAGAGTACGATTCGATTCCTAGGATTTTCCAAACTGTTTCTTTTGGATGTTGGTTGCGATTATTGGATTGAATGCTTTTCGAAATATGATGCATGAAATAATGATTTCATACATGTAAGCTCGTAGATATTTTGAGAATACTAACGGGTTTACTCTATTTTGTAGGGATGCCTAAGAAAAATAATATTGTTGTGACGAACAATACTGCGATTAGTTCATATAGTTCGGAGGGAGCTGTCCCTAGCGAAACTACGATGGAGAGACTGAGGGCTTGTTCGATCTTCTCAGCATCAAAGGGTCCAAGCGAGTAATGTGTGCTTCGTTGCAGCTACAATTGAGGACCTACAACTAGTGGGGGGCGAAGAAGCAAAAAATCTATGAGCAGATCCCTATACCAAAATTTTTTGAGAAATGTTCAAGGAGGCTTTTCTTGAATAGTATGTTCCCCGAGTAGTCTGTCGACAGAAAGAATACGAGTTCATGATGTTGAAGCAGGGCAACATGTCAGTCGATGATTATGATTCGAATTTCTTGAGGCTTGTAAAATTCGCCAAAGCTTTTCCGCCAAACAAGGAAACATGGAATGAACGCTTCCAGCAAGGACTAAAAAATGAACTTCATTGGGAAGTCATGAATCAAAGGTGCCAAATCTACTACGAGTCCTACGATGCCGCTTTTGATAGTGAGCGAATCTTTTGGCCGTATGTCGCAGCAGGCAGTGCCAGTTGTCTGCAACAATTTCAGCAAGCGTCCTAACAACGCGGAAGAATCTGGAGTGCAAAAACGTCCTAACACATTCGAGAACCGGAGTCCCTACCCCGAATTACATTGCAACAAATGCGGCAGGTATGGGCACCATCAGGCCGATTATTTTAGGAAGGGATGCCTCAAGTGTGGCAAGATAGGACACATAAGGAACGTTCTTAAACAATACCCTCCAAGAAACTTTTCGAATCAGAATAGAGCACCTCCAGCTCAAGGCGCAAATGTGGTGCCAGTGAACCCACAGAATCAATGCCAGGAGGCGCAAGGCCGAGTCTATGCATTAACTCGAAAGCATTCGCGTCCGACACTGTTGTAACAGGTATATTACTGTACAAAAATATACATGCTAAAGTGCTATTTAATTCGGGTGCAACACATAGTTTTATATCTGCTAATTTCGCTAAAGAAAGTAAATTAGCTACACAATCGCTAGATATGAACATTAGTATTAGTACTCCATCGGAAGTCGATATACTTGCAAATTTAATTTGTAGGGACGGCCAAATCTACATCAGAGGGAGAACGCTATCCTTGGAAGTCATCGTCGTAGACATCAAGGAGTACGACATAAAATTGGACATAGATTGGTTGGGTGCTTGCCATGCAACTATCGAACATGCGGAGAAGAAAGTTGTGTTCCTTCTACCTGGCGAGGCAGAGTTCTACTATTCGTGCGGCACGGTATCGAAGACGGCCATGGTGGTATCGGCAAGGCGTATGTTACATTCCTGATGCGAGGGGTACTTGGCATTCGTTAGAGACACGAGGAAGGATATTGCAGGCGCAATGCAGACTGAAGTTGTGGAAGATTTTTCCGACGTGTTTCCAGATGAAATGTCCTAGATGTCGCCGGATCGAGAAAAAGAATTCAGCATCGACACCTTTGGGGATACTCGGCTGATATCAAAAGCACCTTACCGAATGGCACCAGCAAAACTGAAGGAACATAAGATAAAACGAAGAGTTGCTAAACCGCGGATATATTCGCCCTAAAATCTCTCTATGGGGAGCTCCCATACTATTCGTGAAAAGAAGGATGGATCGATGCGACTATGCATCAATTACAAAAACTAAACAAGGCCACCGTGTGTCAACAACTTGTTCGATCAACTTTAAGGTGCTGCAATATTTTCAAAAATGATCTTCGTTCAAGCCACCATCGGTTGAAGATCAAGCCCGAAGACATATCGAAGTCTGCCTTCCACGCTCGATACGGTCACTATGAGTTCCTAGTCATGCCGTTCGGTTTGACGAACGCCCCAGCTACCTTTATGGATATGATGAACCGAGTCTTTCGACCTTTAATAGACAAGTTCGTGATCGTGTTCATCGACAATATTCTCATTTACTCGAAGAAACGAGAAGATCACGCAGAGCACTTGAAGACGGTGTTGCAGACTGCATGAACATCAATTATATGCGAAACGGAGTAAATACAAATTCTGGATGAGTAGCGTGTCGTTCCTCAGGCACGTTATCTCTGTTGAAGGTGTCAAGGTCGATCCAAAAAAAAAATATAAGCAGCGGTAGACTAGAAACAACCTACCTCAGCTAGCATCAATCGAAGTTTCCTAGGTTTGTTGGGCTACTACCAAAGATTCATGAGAAACTTTTCCAAATTAGTGTCGCCTCTAACTCACCTCACCCAGAAACGAGTCGCATTCAAATGAAGTGACGACTGTGAAACTAGCTTCTAGGAGTTAAAACAATGGCTTATCTCAGCTCCAATTCTTGCACTTCCAGATAGGCCAGAAGGGTTTCAAATCTTCAGCGACGTACCGTGAACTGGCTTAGGGTGTGTGCTCATAGAGAATGACAAAGTGATCTCCTATACTTCGAGGCAGTTGGAGCAGTACGAGAAGAAATATCCAACGTATGAACTCGAATTGGCGGGAATTGTGTTCACGTTGGAACTCTGACGATACTACCTCTATGGTGTACCTTACAGGATCTACATGGATCACAAGAGCCTTAAATATTTGTTCACCATGCAGGAACTAAACTTACGATAACGGCATTGGATCGAACTCATAAAAGACTATAACCTAACAATCAAGTATACGGCGGACAAGGTAAATATTACAGCAAACGCTCTGAGCAGAAAGTTTGTCGGATCACTGATCATAAACAATAAGTTATGGCAAGACTTAACATCAATGGGTATTGAACTCCGAGTTCGATATCAAGGAGTGCAACTGGCTCAATTGCAGCTTGACTCGAGCTTACATGACAAGGTAAAGACCGCACAGAAGGACCATCCATACCCGAAAAAGATACGCGAACTGATTTAAACAAGAAAGAAGACCGACTTTGTGGAGGACAAAAATAGGACGATGGGAGTACTGTGCATTCCTGAAAATACCGAACTTAGAAGAAAAAAATCTCACGGAGGCACATTATCCAAAGTACTCGTTGTATCCTGGGAACACCAAGATGTATAAGGACTTGCTCATGACCTTTTGGTGGCATGACATGAAAAGAGACGTGACTACTTTCTTGTCACAGTGTATAGCTTGTCAACAAATAAAAGCAAAGCACTAAAAGTCAGGTGGAAAGCTGCAGAACCTTGCCTTCCATAATGGAAGTCGGATAATATTGCCATGGATTTCATCATGGGGTTTTCGGAATGTAATGCCCCGTCTAGCTCAGTCCAATCGGAAGAATCAAAACGCCACCGACATTGGACTTAGCCATGCAACGACTTGCTCGAAGTCCCGCTCAGGTGGGTGGCTTCGGTGAACTTGCCTCAACTTTGCCTTCACACTAGTAAAACAAAACTTTTTAACTGCACAAGTAGACTTGATAATAAAAGAGATGAATCCACATAGCTAAGGGAATAATCCCAAGTTGGGTCTGATTGAGTAGATTATGGAAAGGTTCCACGATGACTTAGAATTGTTGCATGACGTGCTTTCAAAATGACACTCGATCCTTCATCTCGTGGCTTGGAAGAAGGAAAGTTGGTCCAAGTTGCCACAACGCTATGAAATTAGTCTAAGTCATAGGTGTCGCACGTATAAATGCTTGATAAAGCATGCACGGTCATATTGTCCAAGGCTTAGCATAGCCTTTGCTCGTCCCACGGGTTAAGTTGTTGCACGATTGAGTTAAGCAAGAGTTTTGATGGGCTATCGAAGTCATAGCAAGCACTGTCCTATGTTTTTTGCAGTTGTCAAAGTCATATAGTCCCACGTTCTCACGGCTCGTCATATAATGTATGACTTGAGCGATAGTGTCGCATAGAACACAAGTTGGTTTAAGACACGAGCTACGGTTGGTTCAAGGATAAGTATGCCACGATCTATGAGACACAAAGGAACATGTTTGTTCAGGTCAAACTGGAAGACTATGCACTAGTCGTTCCCTGAGTTTCAAAGGAAAGAAAGTTCACGCGACCATTTGTCACCGAGACTGGTCCCGTGGCTTGGGAGTCTCTCAGGAAGTATAGAAAGCATGGTCATGATTAAAGAAGAACATGGTTTGAGTCACATGGTGAGTCATGTAGGCACCATTGCATGGTCATGAACAACTTGTGCACAAGGTGTAGTTCCTAATGTGCCAGCAGTGAATCGGTCCGGGAGAAACGAGTTATAGCAAGCGCCAGCCATGAATCGACGCACGCCAGCAATAAATCAACGTGAATGATTCGGGAACTTTTGCATAGGCTCGCTATCCGTGCACAAAAGGGTCGCCATCTAACCCAGCTATAGTCCAAGATAGCTTGACATTGCTAGTGACCTTTCATATAGATGAGTCAGTGCTAAGTGGCAATCTGCGTGCACGGTATCGATCGAATCAAAGAACGTACAAACATGGCACAAATTGAGTTAAGTAGGTATGTACGGTTGCAACACCATTATGGAGCCTAAGCTTTGGCTATAGCAAAGACACGTGCTTCGGCACGAATGTGGTATCATGTTTGAGTCGTCAACACAAGTTCTACAAGTCGGTATTGAGTCATCTCGAGTTAAGTCAGGAAGGGTCGTAAGGCAAAGTTTGGTCATGTCACATTGAATCGTGAGGCACGGCCTCGATATTTGAAGTACGGACCAAGTCGATGGCACGAAACATGTTGTGTCCTAAAGTATGAGTCGAAAGAGCAAGTACGAGTCGATACTTGATGTCGCAAGCACAAGAATGGTCAAGAGGCACATCGATAAGTATGTTATCGGTGCGAGGTACGGTGATGGTCTAGAGACACAAATGGGCCAAGTGTCTATGTCCTAAATTTGATCCTAAGGTAAGAATAGAAAGACAATCATAAAGAGATTATATTGCACAAAGTAAATGAACGTATTGGTTTGGTATGGGTGGACGAGGAGCTCACACCACCAGTACAGTTGAGCTGACACCCACACAATTTCCATGTAAAGGCACTGGTAGAAGCTCGTTGGCGCGAAGCTCGTTTGGATGCATCGAGGCACGGAGTTCCTTGGCGTTTCGAAGCGTGCGGCCGCATGGAGTCTGGACTTACACGGAACATAATGTACGGACATCGCCTTCTGAAGCATCTGCTGGCTCGTCAAGCTTTGTATTGAGAAATGAGAGAGAGCAGAGTGACTTGTAATCAGAGAGAAAAGTGAGCTTGAGTGATTGTAACTTGGCTTCGCGCCTTTGTAAATTTATTTCAAGTATCAATAAAAGATTCTTATGTTGTTTCAATGCTTGTGTTGCCTCGTATATTCAATGATTCTGCTTGGGGCTTCTGTGTGACGACCCCGTCGCTTAGACTGTAATCGGTCGTTATGGAACCCGCGTTGCATAAGCACAACCTAGGCTCACGCGGCATCACGCCTTAGCAAGGACGATCGGTCCTACAGGACCGGGATGTGACATAATGGTATCAGAGCACGACTTTACGTCCTTGGACTTTCGATTGAATTTTTTAACTCTGATGGCTTCGTGCTAAATGTCGTTTTCACAAATCGATATCATTGGTGCGCTCTCTCAATGTTCCGTGGGATGTCCATATAATAAGTCTATGTAATTTGCAAATCGTATGAGAATAATTTTTGACAAAAACAAAAGGATGGTTCACGTAAAGCACGGTTGGCTAAGTCAGACTGGGCATATACACCAAGAATTGCGTCGACCTTAGAAAAGTCGTGTGCGGAATTCGAATCGTATCGAAATGTGAATGAGTTTGACTTGATTCATAGAATACATGATGACTATCGATAGGGATGCCATCGAACGATATTATCGTTAATAAGATATAGTGATGGATGTACTTAAAATTGAGGAATGGTTCGAACAGAGATTCGAAGTAATCGATGGTGATTCGAAAATTGTTTTGAGGATTTATCGAATGACTTCATCCATTAGTGGTATATAGGATAGCCTCGGGGAAATCGATCGATTGAGGATACGGGGTGCTAACGAGTCTATTAGCAAGCACGGTGCTAAATGCAAAGCCCTACAAAGAGTGTTTCAAGTTAGTCACGACTTGATAGATAGCATGAATTTGATTCGAACAAACGAGGAAAACGACGTGCATCAAATTAGGATTACGCTGAGCGTGGAAGGCAAAGTGATAAGAAAAGATAGATTGAATCGAGGAAAAATTAGGGTGTGCGAACGGATGACTCGATCGAGAAAATCGATATAAATTGTATACGAAACGTTAGCACGATTGAAAGTTAGCGTGCATGGAAATGTTTTGAATATTTGAGAATGACTCTAAGAAATTGGGATAGATGTTGCTTGATGATTTGAGTTTGCATAGATCAATGCGTTTTGAGAAAATATGTCGCTCGATGACTTAAGATAGACAAATGAACATATGTGATTTTGGGTTTGAACGAATTGATAATGTAACTAGTTCGAGAGATATGATAGAAATTGATCTTGAATGTCGAGGAGATTATGGTATATCCAATTCGGATGATAGCATCAGTTGCACGACTCAAAATTCGTTGCAAATGAAGATCGTCAAGTTATGTTCATCATCGACGGTATTGAGGCGTATCAAAGATCGATGTGCGATAACTCGGAGGTACTCTAATTCGAAGAATGACGATCGTGTAAAATATTATTGTTTCGATGGATGCTATGCTTGAGATTTTGATAGAAATGAATGTTTGGATGAAAGGAAAGTGTCTTGATTGTTCGGGGATAACGACAACGTCGGCGATCTTGTCTTGCGCGAGCATAATTCCAGCCTCGCACATGCGTCACGTCGGATTTGGGACGATTGTTCCGCTTGAGCGCTGACATGGTGATTCATGCCCGCGGGAATGATCGAACTCGGAAAATCAAGACGTGGCAATTTGGATTGCTTCGACTTGTGGTTTGATGCGAAGGTGAATTCGAGGATTGGTCGGACTTGTGATTGACGATTAAGTAAATTTGAGGATTGAGTAGATCCAATCTGTGTATCGAGAATGAATTAGTCTAGACTCAAAGCAAGAGTCATGCCCCGATGAGGATGATTATCCTACGGGAGCGTTAGCATGGTGATTTTATGTCAACCGTGGATAATCAGACTTGCATGAGATTGGGGCGTGACATATTGCTATGCTAGACGACCTCGTGATCGAATACGTAAATTGTGGTAAACAACTTATGAAATATGGAATGAGAATTATGGTTTAGTGACTATTCGTCTCATGGTGTACTTTACTTGGATAGGATGGATAGGTGGATTATACCAACCATGTTTGAAGAGATAGACTATTGTTTGGACGTACGATATTGATATGTCGAGGAATTGGTTGAACAGGACTCACCATAGGGTGGCTTTGTTGAATGACTCGGACCCCTTGGACTAAGTGTTGCAAGTGCAAATAGGAGAATATATGCTTGATGTTTAGAAATCAGAGTGATGTGAGCTTGGATAGAAAGTCCCGTACTATCAACTTTGCTTTGACCTTAGGATTGGGGTCAGTGTTGATATTATTGTTTGGGAACTATAATTCCAATACTGACGGATGACTTTAGCCTAGAGAGATGGCCTAGTGGTTAGGCAAGACGTCCATGTCTTGAGAGTTAGTATCGGTACGATTGATCTCGAGGATTGATAGGATTGGTTACTGGTGGATAGAATGATTCAAGAATAAGAAAATACCACTCATGAGGCTTGGTTGAAATGCATATAT
Source organism: Iris pallida (assembly GCA_029216955.1). NCBI lineage: Eukaryota > Viridiplantae > Streptophyta > Magnoliopsida > Asparagales > Iridaceae > Iris > Iris pallida. The sequence continues at coordinate 158,695 of JANAVB010013069.1, read as the reverse complement.
TTCAGGGATGCCTGAATATGTGCACGATCTGACTCGAGTGGAAATGACGGATTCTCTATCACGAGGCTTGGTTGAAATGCATGTATTTTGAGGACGCCTAAAATATGTGCACGATCCAACTAAATGATACGTTGAATTCAAGTGAGACTGAAGGGACTGAACGGTATCGAGAATTTTGAAATCGTGTTTCAAGGAAAAGATTGATGGTAGTACGATCGTTGGTTTGAAATAAAATGGAATATTGATTGAGGCATTGATGCAAGTCAGATTTCAAAGATGGAGTAAGGATTGTAACATTGGATTTCGCATAGGGAGAGTGTGTGCAAGAACAATTGGAGATTAAATGAAGTGATAAGTCGATAAGTGTGTACTAAGTAAGTTTCGAGGACAAAACTGTTTCTGAGTGGTGTATAATGTAATGTCCCGTCCCGCTCAGTCCAATCGGAAGAATCAAAACGCCAACGGCGTTGGACTTAGTCATGCAACGGCTAGCTCGAAGTCCCGCTCGGTCGCGGCGACTCCTCGCTCAGGTGGGTGGCTTCGGTTAGCTTGCCTCAGCTTGACCTTCACACTAATAAAACGAAAGTTTTCAACTGCACAAGTAGGCTTGATAATAAAAGAGAGGAATCCACATAGCTAAGGGAATAATCCCAAGTTGGGTCTGATTGAGTTTGAATATGGAAAAGTCCACGATGGCTTAGAATTGTTGCATGGCGTGCTTTCAAAATGACACTCGGTCCTTCATCTCATGGCTTGGGAGAAGAAAAGTTGGTCTAAGTTGCCACAAAGCTATGAAATTAGACTAAGTCATAGGCGTCGCACGTATAAATGCTTGATAAAGCATGCACGGTCCCATCGTCCAAGACTTGGCATAGCCTTTGCTCGCTCGACAGGTTAAGTTGTTGCACGATTGAGTTGGGCAAGAGTTTTGCTAGGCTATCGAAGTCATAGCAAGCAATGTCCCATGTATTCTGCAGTTGACAAAGTCACATAGTCCCACGTTCTCACGGCTCGTCATATAAAGTATAACATGGGCGGTAGTGTCGCATAGAACACAAGTTGGTTTAAGACACGAGCTACGGTTGGTTCAAGGATAAGTATGCCACGATCTATGGGACATAAAGGAACATGTTTGTTCAGGTCAAACTGGAAGGCTATGCAGTAGTTGTTCCCTGAGTTTCAAAGAATAGAAAGTTCACACGACCGTTTGTCGCCAAGATCGGTCCCGTGGCTTGGGAGTCTCTCAGGAAGTATGGAAAGCACGGTCATGATTAAAGAAGAACATGGCTTGAGTCACATGGTAAGTCAGGTAGGCACCATTGCATGGTCATGGACAACTTGTGCACAAGGTGTAGTTTCTAACGTGCCAGCATTAAATCAGCCCGGGAGGAATGAGTTGTAGCAAGCGCCAGCCATGAATTGGCACGTGCCAGCAATGAATCGGCATGGGTGATTCGAAAACTTTTGCATCGGGCTCGCTACCCGTACACAAAATGGTCGCCGTCTAACCCAGCTATAGTCAAAGATAGCTTGACATTGCTAGTGACCTTTCATATAGATGAGTCAGTGTGCTAAGCGACAATCCGCGTGCACGGTATCGGTCGAATCAAAGAAGGTACAAATACGGCACGAATTGAGTTAAGTAGGTGTGCACGGTTGCAACACCATTATGGAGCCTAAGATTTACCCATAACAAGGACACGTGCTTCGACATGAATGTGACGTCGTGTTTGAGTCGTTAACACAAGTTCCACAAGTCGGGATTGAGTCATCTCGAGTTAAGTCAGGAAGGACCGTAAGGCAAAGTTTGGTCATGTCACGTTGAATCGTGAGGCACGGCCTCGATATTTGAAGCACGGACCAAGTCGATGGCACGTAACATGTTGTGTCCCAAATATGAGTCGGAAGAGTAAGTACGAGTCGATACTTGATATCGCAAGCACGAGAATGGTCTAGAGGCACATCGATAAGTTATCGGTACGAGGTGTAGTGCTCCGTCCCTACATCGTGCCCCGTTTCTGTCTACGGGGTGCGCGAGAAAGGAACAATGTCGCTACTAATTCAGTCGGAACTGATAGATCGGGATCGATTGAAACGGTCGAACGGGAACGATTGAATTAAGATTATTTTCTCATTATGGAAAGGTTTCTTCGGAATCAAGTCTCATATTCAGCGGGTTGCGTCTCGATGATGGACTCTACGGCTGAGTCGGGAGAGAAACGAATTTCATAGCTTGCATTTTTGAATCGCATTTACATATCGAACTCCTTGAATAATACAATATTCTAATCAGTTGCTTGTGCGATTTCAGGTAATCGCGTAGACGACGACTAGCACGACCAACAAGTCTCTCGCCTCAAACAAAAATCAAGGTGAGTGGCTGACCCTTCCCCCTTCTTAGTTCAATCGATAACATTATTACGAATGAAATAATAGATGCAAGGGCACAGACACGTCTACTTATCTTATAAAACTGTGTTAAACAAAAGATTGACTCATTGAACAATTGATGCCACAACAAGGCGGGACACGATGAAATGATTAAGTTCTCAAAAAATATAGACCATGCTTTAGTAACTAAATTGTTCTAACACGGTCATGGACAACTTGTCGACAAGGTAAAAGTTTCCTCGAGCGGCACCCCGGGGCCACGGGACCGTTTCGGCCTAGGAAAAAACACGGTATAGTTGTGCTGGTTAATAGTACGGATTAGGCGGGGATTTTCAATGGGGCTCGCTCTTTGCGTTGAAAGAGCCCCGACTAACAAAAGCTACGAGTCCAGGATGGCTTGTTGTGTCAGTGACCAAACACACATAATTTGCTCAAGCTATACTAGCGATAACAGTTGACAAGGAAGAACATGGTAAGTCTCACATTGCATGGTACGCTCTGTCGTGGATAAGTTCTAGCATAATTTACATTATATCTGTCATATGCTTGTCTGAAATTCATTAGGATGGTTAGAAAGATTCACAAAACTAAGTCATATAAACTCTTCAACCAAATGAGAGCATGGATCTTAATTTGCCACGCACCAATATAGGTAATATACTGATCCTCGCTCTCCACATGTATCTCAAACCAATAAGGGAGTGCCACTTAAGCTCAAGGCGACGCAAGTACATTTGAAGCATCGTTCGTGTGTTGAAGGCTTGTTTTGATCCTTTTAAAGACTCCACATTCAGTCTAGAAGAAAAGATGTCTCGACTCGCCACAATACCAGGTGGAATGAAATGTTTTGCTTGTAAATGGGGGCATAATGTATCGAACGACTATCTCATCGGCGTTCATTTTGTAATCGAATCATGTTGTAGCCCGCGAGGCAAATGAATGTAACAGAGTCATATAAATGATGTTTATTATCAATAAAAGAAAAGTTCCTTCTGTTTTCAAATGTTTTTGTTCAATTTCTCTCTCTACTTGATGTTGTGTTTCGGATAACCTTATGACTATGCCTTGTGCGATCACAACATAGGTTCGCACGACATCATGCTTGGGGGACGACTATCGATTCTACGGAATCGGAGTGTGACATAATGGTATCAGAGCACGACTTTACATCCTTTGGCCTTCCGTCTAGAGTCTCAAACCTTTGACCTCGCATCGATGAGATAAGTTGTTCCATACAATGAGTCTGTAATATCTTGAGACTAATGTATGTGTCTACGTATTGTAGCAGTGACGGAACCCGTGGCAGAAACCGCAACCGAGCAAGAACAACGTGCTTCGAGTAGTTCGAGCAGTTCACGGGCCGGACCTTCTAACAATGCTATCGAGAGGATGCTGCGCATGATGGAGGTGCAGCAGAAACAGTCCGAGAACTGACATCAGCAGACGAAGGCACGACAAGCCCAATTCGAAGCTCGCTTCGATGCCCAAACCAAGATGCAGCAAAAGCAGCTTGATACTTTGCAACAGATCGTCCAGACGATTGTGGCCAACGGAAACTCTGCAACTGTGCCTACTGTGACCGAGCCGACGGGTCAACCCATCGAAGTCGATCGAGAGGAGCCCGAGCATCAACCTGCGGCACCGAGAAGTTACAACTTTGAAGTGTCAGAATTAAAGAAAGCATGTCATACCTCCTTCAGCGACACCGAAGGCCCTTTTGTGGCAATTGACTAGTTAGAAAAGCTGGAAGATCACTTCAAGCTCCTTGGCATTGAGGAATCCAAGCAAGTCGCCTACGCACAACTTCAACTACGTTTGAACACACACGACTGGTGGGCCGTGCACAAACGAACGATCCGACAAGACAACAACTCAGTGCCGATCTTTTGGGCCACATTCCGCAAAGCCTTTAAAGTCGAGTACCTTCCCTCAGTCATTCATCAAGAGAAGGAAAATGAATTCATGCAGTTGAAGCAAGGGAACCGGACAGTACAACAGTATGCCGCAGAGTTCAACAAGTTGTCCAAATTTGCTGGTACGTTTCTTCATACAAAGGAGTATCGTGTACGACGGTTCAAAATGGGTCTGCGGCCTTCTATTGCTGCTCATGTGGCTGTTCCAGAGTAGAAGACCACGGGCGATGCTCTAAATCATGCTCTCCGCCTTGAGAGCCAGTACCCTCCTGTTGCTGCCGACGTTGTGCACCATTCCAACCACAAATATCCTAGCTATACGGGAGGCAACAATCACGTGTCAAAGCGTCCAAACAATGGTGGCTATAAGGGACAGAACCCGTTACCTCGTTGCACCAAATACAACAACTTTGGACACAATGCCAACAACTACTTTGTCTTCGATGGGGCATACTTCTTTTGCGGACAAAGGGGTCACCGAGCTCGAGACTGCATGGCCCGAGAACAAAATCGTAATGCCCCACCACATCAAAACTGTCAAGAAAACCAAGGATAGGCACCCCGTCCTCCTCAAGCCACGCAACCCAATGGCCAAGACCGCCGTCCTAATGCTCAAGGGCGCGTCTACGCCATGACTCGAGACGAGACGTTCGCCTCAGATACAGTCGTGACAGGTATACTGGTTTTCAATAATAAATATGCTCGTGTACTGTTTGATTAAGGTGCCACGCATAGTTTTATATCGACGGACTCTACCGTCGAGTACAAAATTCCTTTGACACCATTAGGCCTTGATCTTAGCATTCACATACCGTCGGGCACGTCACTACTCGCAAACTTAGCCTGCAAAGACGAAATCATCTATATATGAGGGAAAAAGGTCTATCTCGATGTGATCGTTCTAGACATTAAGAATTACGACATCATTCTGGGAATGGATTGGTTCGGCCCTTGCAATGCCACCATTGAGTACGCAGGAAAGAAGGTCAGCTTCCGCATACGTAGAGTGCCCGAATTCTGCTACTCGTATGGTAAAGCATCGTCGGCCTGTATGGTAATCTCGACAATTTCTGCTCGGAGGATGCTGCATTCAGGATACGAAGGCTATTTGACATCCGTTCGAGATAAGCGACATGATGGTGCAAACGCGGGTCAGACCGACGTTGTGGCAGAATTCTCCTACGCGTTTCCGGACGAGCTACCCGGAATGCCACCCGACCGAGAAATCGAGTTCAGCATTGATACATTCCCTAATACCCGACCGATTTTCAAGGCCCCGTACAGAATGGCACCTGCAGAACAAAAAGAGCTCAAGGTCCAATTGCGAGCGTTGCTCGACAGGGGATTCATTCGTCCTAGCATCTCGCCAAGGGGAGCGCCCGTGTTGTTTGTAAAAAAAAGGATGGGTCAATGCGTTTGTGCGTCGACTACCGCAAGCTGAACAAAGTCATCGTCCGGAACAAGTATACATTACCCCGCATAGACGATTTATTCGATCAATTACAAGGTGCCTCGATATTTTCGAAGATCGACCTCCGCTCAGGCTATCATCAACTCAAGATCAAGTTAGACGACGTGTCAAAGTCAGCCTTCTGCACTCATTACGGCCACTACGAGTTCTTGTTAATGTCATTCGGCCTGACAAATGCTCCTGCAGCCTTCACGGATCTAATGAATCAGGTGTTTCGTCCGTTCCTCGACAAGTTCATGGTAGTCTTCATAGACGATATCCTCGTGTACTCAAAGGATCGAGCGCAACACGCAGAACATTTACGAACGGTACTCCAGACCCTCCGAGATAATCAGTTGTTTGCGAAGAGGAACAAACGTAAATTTTGGCTGAGCAGCGTATCCTTTCTTGGATACTTCATTTCATCCGAAGATATTGCAGTCGACCCAAAGAAAGTTGAAGCCATTGCTGATTGGAGGCGGCCTGCGTCGGCTAGTGAGATTCGAAGTTTCCTTGGTTTGGCGGGATACTACAGACGCTTCGTGAAAGATTTTGCGAGAATTGTATCGCCATTGACTCGCCTCACTCAAAAGGGAGTTGTATATGAGTGGTCGGACAACTGTAAAGCTTCCTTTCAGGAGGTGAAGCAGCAGCTTATTTTGGCCCCTATACTCGTACTTCCGGATGGGGTAGAGGGTTTTCAAATATTCAGCGATGCTTTAGGCCAGGGCTTGGGATGTGTACTCATGCAGCGAGACAACGTGATCTCTTTCGCCTCTAGACAGTTGAAGCCGCACGAGAAGAACTATCCTACGCACGACTTGGAGTTAGCGGCGATTGTATTCGCATTAAAATTGTGGTGTCACTATCTTTATGGCATGACGTGCGCGATCTATACTGATCACAAGAGCCTCAAGTATCTCTTCAATCAGAAGGAGCTAAACTTACGACAGTGGCGTTGGGTATAACTGATCAAAGACTATGACTTGACGATCCACTATATGCCAGGCAAGGAAAATGTTGTGGTAGACGCTCTGAGTCGTAAATATCTTATCTCATTGTGCATCAACAGCAGACTACTACGGGACCCTAAAGAAATGGGCATCGACCTTCGAGTTCGATTCAGAGATATGCAGTTGGCGCAATTACAGTTAGAGCCGAGCTTGCGAGAAAAGATCAAGACCGCTTAAAAGGAAGATTCGTACCTGAAAAAGATGCAAGAGCTAATTTCAACAGGGAAGGGAACCGACTTTACGAAGGATGAACCGGCGTGCTACGATTGAAAGGCTGACCACGCGTTCTGGATGACTTGGAACTTAGAAAGGAGAAATTGATGGAGGCGCATTATGCGAAATATACCTTACATTTCGGCAGCACTAAGATGTACAAGGACCTCCGTACGACCTTCTGGTGGCACAGAATGAAGAGAGATGTGGCGCTCTTCGTGTCGTAATGCATGGCCTGTCAGTAGGTGAAAGCTTAGCATCAGAGACCGGGCGGAGAGATGCAGACCCTTGCCATCCCAGAATGGAAATAGGATCACATCACTATGGACTTTGTTGTTGGCCTGCCGAAGACGCCACGGGGGAACGATATCGTCTGGGTTATCGTCGATCGATTAACCAAGTCAGCGCACTTCATTGCCATTAAAGTCACTTGGAGCATCGATCGCCTTGCTCAGATCTATCTTGATAAAATAGTTCGGCTACACGGGATACCGATATCCATGGTCTCAGATCGGGATGGGCGGTTCATGTCACGCTTCTGGTGTAGTCTTCAGTCAATAATGGGGACCAAGTTGATGTTTAGCTCAGCCTACCATCCTCAGACCGATGGCCAAACAGAACGGATAAACTAGATTCTCGAAGACATGTTACGCCTCTGTACAATCGACTTGAAGTCGAGCTGGGACGTTCATCTACCATTGGCCGAATTTGTATATAATGGCTATCAGTCCATCATCCAAATGGTGCCGTATGAAGTCTTGTACGGCCGAAAGTGTAGATCATCCATTTGCTAGGATGAAGTCGTGGAACGGCAGATACTCGGCCCGGAGCTGGTGGAACAGACCGTAGAGAAGGTCAAGCTCATTCAGGAAAGACTGAAGATTGCACAGAGTTGGTAGAAGAGCTACGCCGACACCCACCGACGGCCCCTTGAATTCCTGGAGGGCGATCACGTGTTTCTGAAAGTCACACCTATGCGTAGAGTCCCGAGATTTGGAGCAAAAGGAAAGTTGAGTCCAAGATTTGTCGGTCCTTTCGAGATATTGAAGCGAGTCGCACCAGTAGCTTACCAGATCATATTGCCTCCAGTACTGTCAGATGTGCACAATGTCTTCCACGTCTCTCAGTTACGGAAGTACGTGCACGATCCGGGCCATGCGGTAGATTTTGGTCAGTTGAATCTGCAGGCAGATTTGTCATATGTAGAAGAGCCTGTGCAAATCTTGGAGCGCAAGGATAAACTGTTTCAAAATTGTGCTATCCCTCTCGTTTGTGTTCTCTAGAAAAACCATTCGGTCGAGGAATCGACCTGGGAGCGTGAATCAGAGATGAAAGAGAAATTTCCTTCATTGTTCTCTTAGAGGTAGGTTATATTCTTAAGTTTCGAGGACGAAACTTTTTCTTAGTTAGTTATGGTGTAGTGTCCCGTCCCTATATCGTGCCTCGTTTCTGTCCACGGGGTGCACGAGAAATGAACATTGTCGCTACCGATTCAGTCGGAACCAATAGATCGAGATCGATTGAAACGGTCGAACGGGAACGATTGAATTAAGATCATTTTCTCATTATGGAAAGGCTTCTTCGAAATCAAGTCCTATATTCAGCGGATTGCGCCTTGAGGATGGACTCTGCGGTTGAGTCGGAAGAGACCTCCCGTTGCTCTGCTTTTCATGCCGCACTTGCTTCTTTGGCTTTGGTTTTGGTTTTCTGAATGCGTTTTCGTGAATGTTTTCGATGGTTTTCATGGCTTACGTTTTCGAATTCGCATTTACATATCGAACTCCTTGATTAATACAATGTTCTAATCAGTTGCTTGTGCAATTTTAGATAATTGCGTAGGCGACGACTAGCGCGACTAACAAGTCTCTCGCCTCAAACAAAAATCAAGTTAAGTCGCTGACCCTTCTCTTCTCGACCCCCTTCTTAGTTCAATCGATAACATTATTGCGAATGAAATTATAGATGCAAGGGCACGGACACGTCTACTTATCTTATAAAACTGTGTTAAACAAAAGATTGACTCATTGAACAATTGATGCCACGACAAGGTAGGACACGATGAAATAATTAAGTTCTCAAAAAATGTAGACCAAGCTTTGGTAACTAAATTGTTCTAACACGATCATGGACAACTTGTCGACAAGGTAAAAGTTTCCTCGAGTGGCACCCCGGGCCCACGAGACCGTTTCGGTCTAAGGGGAAATACAGTATATCTGTGCTGGCTAATAGCACGGGTTAGGCGGAGACTTTCAGCGAGGCTCGCTACTTGCGTTGAAAGGGTCCCGACTAACAAAAGCTATGAGTCCAGGATGGCTTGTTGTGTCAGTGACCAAACACACATAATTTGCTCACGCTATACTAGCGATAACAATTGACAAGGAAGAACATGGTAAGTCTCACACTGCACGGCATGCTCTGTCGTGGGTAAGTTCTAGCGTAATTTATATTATGCTTGTCATTTGCTTGTCTGAAATTCATTAGGATAGAAAGATCACAAAACTAAGTCATATAAAGTCTTCAACCAAATGAGAGCATTGAACTTAATTTGCCACGCACCAGTACAAAGTGTAATGTACTGATCCTCGCTCTCCACAGATACCCCGAACCAAGAAGGACGTGCCACTTAAGCTCAAGGCGATGCAAGTACATTTAAAGCCTCGTTCGTGTGTTGAAAGCTTGTTTTGATCCTTTTGAAGACTCCATATTCAGTCCAGAAGAAAATATGTATCGACTCGCCACAATACCATGTGGAATGAAATATTTTGCTTGTAAATAGGGACATAATGTATGGAACGACTATCTCATCAGCGTTCATTTTGTAATCGAGTCATGTTGTAGCCCGCGAGGCAAATGAATGTAACAGAGTCATGTAAATGATGTTTATTAACAATGAGAGAAAAGTTTCTTCTGTTTTCATATGTGTTTGTTCAATTTCTCTGCGCACTCGATATTGTGTTTCGGATAACCTTATGACTACGCCTTGTGCGATCGTAACTTAAGCTCACACGGCATCACGCCCGGGGGACTGTAGCGCCCCGCTTTCGACAGGCGACGGACTTCATAATATGCTTGCGCCGAGTCAGATCGGTCGGGAACTTAGATGGCCATCTGACTCGATCGCTGAGCTTGGTAAATGATAACACCTTGCGGCATCGATCAAATCGATTTGGACGGATGTTACGAAAATCGATCCAACTAATGGAACGACTTCTGTTGGAATAAGTCCTAGATGCAGCGGACTGCGTCTCGGTGAGTGAGCTCTATATAAGAGTCCCTTCGACGGGACCGGACCACTGTATGGTTTTCTTAGAGCTTTTGCCGCTGGGTTTTGATGAAGTGCTTTCGCGTCATTTTTCTGGATACAATTTACGAATTTCGAAGCGAGGGAATAAAAAAGGAATCCTAACTAAGTGTTGGTGCCATTGCAGGAGCTCGCGTAGCTAAAGCTTGAACGTTGCGAAGCGCTTCGACGGTCGGCACGCTCGAAGAACTTGGTGGATGATTCGGCCCCTTGCTTTCAACTCTGTCCCGCAAACGAAATTCCTTTGCCTCGAATTCATTCAAATCGACGATGCCAAGTTAAATCCATGCCAATCCACTAAGGTCAAGAACTCGGAAAAAACATATCGATTTAGAGTAATCTACTCTAAAAAATACAAGTTTATCACAAAAACGAGAAAGTTTAAGGTTCTAGTAAAAAGATAGACTATTTCACGTGCTGTAAAATAATATGAAACGTCGATCGTGGGTTAAGATGCCTCGGACTATTTGGTGCCCACGAAACGCTAAATCGGGAGTACGGCTTTGGGGAAAATGAATTGTTGCATGAGTTGAGAGAAATGATAATGTCGTTCAATACTGTCCGTGCTATACAAAATTGTTGTATATATTTAACTGTTCACACATTGGCATGGTCAGCTTGTGCACAAGTTGATTTTCCTCGAATCGGTATTCGGGGCATCGGAATCGAATCGACCTAGGGGGAATGAACAATCGTGCTTCGGCACTGATGCATTGCAGGACCGTCAGTCAGGCTTGCCACCTAAACTGAACGGGCCGAAATGTCGTTGAAATAGTCCCACGTGGTGTGTAACACCAATGACCGCGCATATAAGATAGTAGCATGCTCACCTATTGTATTATGCATGTAGTAAGTATTATCTCTGTTTTTATGCAGGGACGAGCACGGTCGTGGTAAGAAATGGGATAAATTGCTATGTTTTTACTGTGTGTTTTACTACTTCAAAGATGGCTATCGATATGAACTGAATTCATTTATTTCTAAATGGAAAGACAACTCTAAAGCATGCCTACCTTAACAATCAGAATCGGTTTAGACAAGTGGGTTTGTCTCGTCCACTTAGCAAGTGTGCTAATCCCCTCCCCCAATTTCCCCAAGTGCGGTGGGCGCTCTAAACTGAACCTGAAGTGCGGAGAGGCGTTTTGAAGCTCTTATTATGCTGAAGTATTTTGAAGTCAATTCAATCGAAGGCTTATGTATAAAGGGGCGAATGTATGGAACGGCAAGTGTTAGTTCATGCAGCTTGTCGAGTATGTTTTCTTTGATTTTCAATCAATGTAGCCGCAACAGCATCCAATGTAATTACGACTTGCACTTCGTTGCAAGCTATGAATTAAAAGGCATATTTCTATCTTTCTATACTGCGTCTCAATTTGATGTGATTTGTGAAGTTTCAACTTGGCGTTTCAATATAAAATCAACGTAACGCTCTTGCCTTGTACGAATGCAATTCCAGACTCGTACGGCATCACGCCTTAGCGAGGACGATCGATTCGGCAAAATAACACCGGGGACGAACGGTTTGTCGACTCGGGGCGTGACAAATTGGTATCATAGCTCAGTTATGTTTCCTCAGAATTTTTGAAATATGTTTCATTGTTGGAATGTTCATTGCGATGGCTCGATTGAATGCTTGTCGACATGCTGCGTGAAATAAAAGTTCCATACTGGTAAGCCCGCAGATATTTTTGAAAAATACTAACGGGTTTACTCTGTTTTGTAGGAATGACTAAGAAAAATAAGAACAATCCCGGCACAACAACCTAAACCGTGGACAGTACGTCGAGCACAAAGAGTGGCCCTAGCGAGACGACTATGGAGAAAATGCTACAGTTGATGGAACTGCAGCAGCAACAACTTCAAATGCAAATCAAGGCCCAATTTAATGCGCAGCAGAAGCAGATGGACGCCCTGACTCAGATAGTGAACAAGGTGGTGGACAATACCAAGGCAACGGTCGTGGTACCCGAGGAGAGACAAGATGTTCAAGATGAAGATGAGGAAGAAGCTCAACCGCAAATGATAAATTCTTCTTCCTTGTTCAAAGCAAAAGAGTTCCGCAAGATGAATCCACCTAAATTCAATGGCCGGGCAGAGCCTGATGTGATAGTGGGGTGGCTCACAAGATTGAGGACCTATTTAATCTGCTAGCATTGAAGGGTCCCAGAGGGTAACTTGTGCAGCGCTACAGCTACAACTGAGGGCTTACGACTGGTGGGCAACTAAGAAGCAGGAAATCTACGAAGCCGATACAGACACCACGATTTCCTAAAAAATGTTCAAGGAAGCCTTTCTCGAATAGTACGTCCCTCATGCCATCCGTCGTCAAAACGAAGACGAGTTCATGATGTTACGACAAGAAAATATGTCGATCGACGATTATGACTCGAGCTTCTCGAAACTGGCAAAGTTTGCCGGCGCCTTCCTGCCTAACAAGGAAGCATGGTGTGAACGCTTCCAACAAGGCCTAAACGATGAACTGCGAAGGGACGTCATGAATCAAAGGTGTCGAACATACCGCGAATCCTACGATGTCGCTCTCGATAGTGAGCGTGTCTTTGGCCGTATGTCGCACAGAGCCGTGCCTGTCGTCCGTAACCACTTCAACAAGCGTCATAACGACGCCGGGGGATCGGGAGTATCAAAATGTCCGAATGCATTTGATAACCGGAGCCATGGCGGACAATACTGCAGCAGATGCAATAGGCGTGGGCACCGAGCCACCGATTGCGTCACGAGATCTTGCTACAAGTGTGGCGAGATAGGCCATATAGTTACATTTTGTCCGAAAAATGTTCCAAATCAACACAACCCACCAAGGAACGTTCCGAATCAACACAAAGCGCCTATACTGCAAGGCGCAAATGCAGTGTCCGTCAACCCGTAGAATCAACGCCATGGAGCTCAAGGCCGAGTTTATGCATCAACTCGGGACGAGACATTCGCGTCAGATACTGTTGTAACAGGTATATTACTCTATAAAAATATACCTGCTCGAGTACTATTCGATTCGGGTGCGACGCATAGTTTTATATCTGCTGATTATGCGAAAGAAAATAAAATAACCATGCAATCACTAGATATAGACATTAGCGTTAGCACTCCGTCGGGAGTCGATATGCCTGTGAGCTTTATTTGTAGGATTAGCCACATTTGCATCGGAGGAAGAAATCTATCCTTGGATGCCGTCGTACTAGACATCAAAGAGTACGACATAATCCTGGGCATGGATTGGTTGGGAGCTTGTCATGCAACGATCGAGTGCGCGGAGAAGAAAGTGGTGTTTCGTCTTCCTGGCGAGACAAAATTCTCATATCCGTGCGGTACGGTCTCGAAGACGGCAATGATGGTATCTGCAATCTCGGCGAGGCATATGTTGCTTTCCGGCTATGGGATACTTGGCATCAGTTCTAGACACGCAAAAGGATAATACAAACACAATGCAGACTGATGTTGTGGCAGATTTTTACGACGTTTTCCATGACGAGATGCCTGGGATGCCGCCGGATCGAGAAATAGAATTCAGCATCGACACCTTTCCGAATACACGGCCGATATCAAAGGCGCCTTACCGAATGGCTCCAGCAGAACTGAAGGAGCTGAAGGTGCAATTACAAGAGTTGCTAGACCGCGGATTTATTCACCCTAGCGTCTCTCCGTGGGGAGCTCCCGTATTGTTTGTGAAGAAGAATGATGGATCGATGCGGCTATATATCGACTATCAGGAACTCAACAAGACGACCGTACGGAACAAGTATCCTTTGCCACGAATCGACGACTTGTTTGATCAACTGCAAGGCACGGCAATATTTTCAAAAATCGATCTTCGTACGGAACAAATATCCTTTGCCTCTTTGTGCCCAAGGCTCAGTTTTGGGAGTCTCGGTGAAGTCATTATCGTCCTCCGAGAACTCAGCGGTCACCATATTGGAAGATAGAGTCACTCGATGAACATGCCCAATGTTGGTGTCTGAATCCCATGATGCAGAGTCAGAAGAGTTAGATCTTTTTTTGTCAGACTCAGAAACATCTGGGGTTGAGATTGGCGAAGTGTAGCCTAACCCATGCTTTGTTTTATTATAATATTGCAGTGACTTTCCTTTTAGAACATGTATACGAATAGAAGTTTGTCTTTCCTTACCACCGTTGAGGCCAGATTTAAAATTATAGCCCATCTTTTGGATGATCTTATTAGATTGTCGACTATAACGACGTAGTTGAAGTCGCCCATTATCGTCATTTTCGGAATCACTATCAACTGTAGACTTTTGATTCAATCCTTTGCTGAAGAGGATAGGATGTTCATCCTTCTTCCGGGAGGGAACTAGAAAGAATGAGTCTTGTATTGATTCGAGTGATACTTCATCTTGGAAAGGTTGAACTGCTTCTAAAGTAAGGGGCTCGAAGTTATTCAGGATTTCTAGATAACATCATGTATAATAATTGACATCAATATACTTCAAAGTAGATGCTACTTTATTGATATTTACATCATCATTTACAACAGTGTTTTTAACCTTAGTCGATGGCGTGCTAAGATTAACAAGAGAATGAGAAGAAGGAAGTTTCTTACGAAGAAGGTAGATAACAAGAGGCGCAGAAGAGGTGAGCTCCCTATGCACTATCTTTTCAGCAGGAGGATGCATGGTAGTAGGAGAGAGATTGATGGTCAGTGTCTGAGAAGACGAGAGACGAGAAGTGCGTCCCTTGACCGAAACCACCAGAATATCTTCTGGACTCTCTTTTCGGTCTTCTTCAGTGTCTATAGCCAGTACAACTTTCATGAACTCTTCTTTATACATTCTGGAGTCTGTATAATATGTTACGATGCCTCGGAAGGGATTAAGGTCAGCCACTTCCTTCAGGACTTCTCCGTTGTTATCAACATATTTGAAACATTAATGGAGAGTGGATGGCACGATATTATGTTCATGCAACCACGGGATGCCATCATTCGAACATGTGACAATACTAAGGAAATAAAATACCTCCCACATGCTAAGAGACTTTGTTTGTTTGTTTGGCATGCCATATGTACTTTGGAGTGACTTTGTCATAAGCCAATACTGGCCGTGTCGTAGTGTTGTTTCGGGTATTCGTGCCGTGCCGGACGCATCCTGAAATAGAAAAGAGGAGGGGGGTCGGAACCTTGGGGCCGTAGATGAAGCTGTGTCCGGAGCGGGAGTTCGGGGGAAGCTCGCTGGTGCACGCTTGCTTCAGGCACTCGATGATGGTCTGGAGATCGATCAACAGAGTTTTTTCTCCCTCAGATTAGTTAGAATTGATGAGAGAGAGGGAGAGAGAGAGAAATAGAAGGGGAATTTAATAAAGAAATTACGGTTTTGCCAGCGCCGTTGGGACCGACGATGAGGGTGAAGGGCCGGAAGAAGGTGATGACGTGCTTGTTCTCCGGGTCGAAGCTCCGGATCCCCTTTATCAGCATCTTGTCAACAGGACATCTCTCCCTCTCCCCTCTCTTCCCTCTCTCCACCCTTTTTCGAGTTTTGGGTCTGTGAGGATTTTAGAGAGAGGAAGAGAGAAATGGACGGTTTCTTATGTATTAAAATAGTTTTTTTATTCACTTTTCTTTCCAATTTTTTTTTGATATTTTGAAACATCCGAAAGAAAAATCAATAAAAGTTATAATTTTTCAAAGAAAAAAATGTCAAAGAATTGATTTCCATTCTTTTCGCAAACCATACGAGGGCTAATGAATGATCCTAATAGAAAGACTTACATTTTTTGCCAAAGCATGCGGTGTTTAAGAATCTTTAACAGCTTTAACTTTCGTAATAAATGTCCTCTACAAAAACTGAGAGAAGCCAGTTATCAAAATAGTCCACTTCACTTGATTCCCACTTTACCATCATCAGTTGTCAAAGCATGGTGTTGGGAGTAATATCTTCCCCAATAATAGCATCCCACCACGACAATTTTATGGCCAGCTTATGCAGGCAAGTAAACATTACAAAAGAAACAACAGTACACAAAGATAACTCAGAAAACCGCACAACGAAAAAAATTATCAGAAGTGAGCGAGCGAACGAGCGAGCAAGATCACAAATAAAAAAAAATTACATGTTACTCCAAGACCCGTTACAACTCCCAATACACAAGTCCCAGACTGCACTCAAGATGTTCGAAATCCAATCACTTTCCATTTTTCTATGGCTATCCACAACCATGAGCATTAGAACTAAGCCAACTAGTTATGAGGATAAGTCCTAAGATACGTGCTTATTCGAAAACGTTTCTCCTAGAGCAGTAAAAGTTTAATGACACAGGAATCACAAAAATAAATAATAATAATAATAATAATAATAATAATAATAAACCAAATACACCAGAAGAGTATAAAACTGTAAAATCATTGTAATGGTTTCATAATAGCATATAATGTAAATACGTGTCAGGATCTGTATAAGCATGAAATTATCCCCTATAACAGGCCAGGATACATGCTTGTATATCCCTCAAATACATCTGTTGGGACTTGGTATATCCATAAAAACGCAGCCGCAGCCCATGGG
Organism: Iris pallida; assembly: GCA_029216955.1. Taxonomy (NCBI): domain Eukaryota; kingdom Viridiplantae; phylum Streptophyta; class Magnoliopsida; order Asparagales; family Iridaceae; genus Iris; species Iris pallida. The sequence goes on along the minus strand of JANAVB010013069.1, from coordinate 141,884 downwards.
CCAGTAAAAATCCAATCGTAATCCAAAGTGGCCCTATATCTACATAGCAAAAATAATTATTACACAACAGGGGGTTCCTTTCTTCATCTGCCAAGTTAATAGATGAAAAGCATGGCAAGTTCATGACGTTCTGCAGTTTAAGGATGATTAAATGCCAATCCTCAACCATCAACCAATGGAAAGGAAATAAAATGCATTAAGCATAGTAAAATATATGAGAAATGCAGATAGTGAAGCACGAGATAATTTGCGAGGGTAAGAGTCACAGAATTGCAGTTACCTTCAGGTAGAGGATAATAGACACCTAAATAACTTATCTACACTACGGTCTAGGTTTATGTTAAATATACATCCTGCGATTGTTACCCAAACACCAAATGCTGCTCTGAACTAAAAGTCACGCACTCCACGGCATCTTATACTCCAGATGATTCTTTCTTCACACACTTCAAACATTGATTTGCAAGACCTGGAGATGAACTGTATGTACAGTGCTTGAGCTAAACTTTTAGCCATTACATGAGCCTATTGTACTAGCTAAGAGGCCAATCATTCAAATATCTCCTGGGCTTCAATTATGTTGTGTTGACTGCAGCAGGAAGAAGTTATGTGTAAGTCATCATTTAGAAATATGTGCTTACATAGTAATTAACGAAGAGGCTTAATCTGTTTGGTAATGCTTTCTTATGGAGACCATTTTAAGCTCTCCAATTGGAGGCATCCACGGGACTAAAATCCTTCGACAAACATCTCAAGGTGTTACTAAGCAGTTGTGTGTTTGGTAGCATCTAAAAGCACTTGATTTCTTTCATTTATATAGTGAGTAAGCAAATAGTCCACATTACTCTGTAAACAAAGATGAACATTTGATAGGTGAAGTACGAGACCAGCATGATCTTGGATACAATCTTTTCACTTCCTAGCTAAGATTATAATTGATTAGATTTAATCACATTTAAAGTACAATATGTAGGGCAACGCAACCCAACACACACAATCTAAAAAACTGGCCATCTAAGCCCGATATGATACCCATGTCAATCTGTGTTCGTACATGTTTAGGCACATACAAAGAACCTAATTATATACACACGAAAAAAGAAGCACAAATGTAAAGTTAGCCCCTGTTTCATTAGCAATACACATAATTAAGTCAGTTGACCCTCATTTTTTTTAAGTTCTTCAACATACGAGTTACAAAATGCACATTAGTTGCAAAGATAAAGATATAAAAATATGATATTTTTATGTGAAACTCAATCATCACTATAAATTATATGATATAATAGAAATAAGATAAATTTAGGAACCAATCAGATACACTAATACGTTATGACAAATATATTTGACTCTAACAAATATATATGGTCAAAACTAATATATTTGAATCTATCAACAGGAAGGCTAGCAGGATCGGAATTGAAATCGATTTCGGACCGGTATCGGCAATCTCGGTATTTTGTATCTGAGTATTGGGTTTTTCATTTTGGAAAAGCCAAAAATGATAGAAAGTAGTTTCAAAGGCTAAAAAATATTTGATACATTAGACATAATTTAATATATTATATGTTGGTTCTCGTTAATTTTAAATGGAATATTGTTCCACTTGCAATAAATATTATTGTTTATTTACTTGCCTTTAGACATAGGCCAAAAAATAGTTTTTGAATGGAATAGTATTAATATGAATGAATGTTGTAAATTTATAAATATACAACTTCGACAAAGGGTAATGGTTATTGAATTTCATAACTCATTTTCATTATTTATTAATGATTGGTTTAGGCCATTTTTCTTTTTTTTTTCCAATTAAATCAAATAAATAGTAGTTTATTGATAAAGAATCATATTGACATAATGTAACATTGTCAATGTTTGACACAATTGAATCATTGTGTTTCACACTATTTTTCTAATCTTTCCATCTTCGTTAAATTTTTCTTTGCCGAATTAACCGAGAAAGAGATCCAAAGTCGATATCACTCGATATTGGTAGCGGTTAAATATCAAAAGTTAAGAACAATAGACCCGCATATATAAATATATATATATATATATATATATATATATATATATATATATATATATATATATATATATATATATATATAAAATATATATATATATATATATATATATATATTGAAAACGGTAATTGTATTAATATAAGAGCAAATTACAAACTAGCGTCCTGTCTCAGGAACAACTAGCTACCATGACCTTTACATCAAACTCAATGTTATGCGTAATGCCTATACTAGGTATAGTTAGACCTTCAAAGATGCGATTATTACGCTCTTTACATACATGCCAGACCGTAGATGCCAATCAAATGCGAGCTTCAGAGAACCACTTGCTACCTCGACCTCTCAAACTACTGATGTCCATACAGTCTGCTATCCCCTGCAATATCACACCACCCAGCTGAAGAATGTGTCTCGGATGGATTACCTTATACACACACAATTGTGCATCTACGACAGCCATGACCGCCAGTTTGAATGCCAAATCGGCCAAACCGATCTAGTGCAAGCAGTCATCCCAGTGTCACCTTATACATATACAATTGCATCTTCCGGGACAATCCCTTCACCCAAATGAATTTGTACCTATGTACTCGTGGATGCTTGACCCGAGCACATTCCAGTACGACTTTATGTTCGAACGAGCCACTCCTCGTGCCATCCCACGTCTAGGCGTCCGATGTGCTGTTATTGTCCAGCGTGACCTTGCGGATCGCGGAACTGTACCTCCTCGTAGCAAGAAGTCCGGTCGCCACTAACCCAGCCGAATGATCCTACTCACCCGATCCGTCCTATGCCGCACATAAAATCCCGCCCAACCGATCCTCTCTACAAGGCTTTGGTGCTCAAGACAAGGGTCTAACCATAGGTTAGTCACCCCATCTCTCATAACCCGAGAGAGAGACTTTTCACCATGGAACGATATTGCAAAATAGATTTAAAGATGACCGAGTCGTTATTGTCGGAATGTCGAGCCCATAGGTCTAGCCCACAGTGACTCTTCGTGAGGAAATTCCAAGTCAATCGCATGTCTGCAACATCGCGTAGCACCTGTAGAGAGCAAAGACCCACCCCTACTTCTTTTAGGGCGGCAGAGAGACTTCCAACCAATAGTATCAATGCCTCCCCGCCATAAGAAGTTGGCACATAATTTCTCGATTTTAATAATAGTAGCAGTCAGAATTAATATAGCTTGTAACCAATACATGGCTATAGCAATAATAACATATCTAACTAGCTCGATGCGTCCCCCAAAGGACAAACACTAGGCATACCACCCTTCCACTCGGCGCTGCACATAATCAACGAGACTTTGACAATTGACCTCTCTGGCATAGTTGATAGAAAGAGGAATGCCTAGATACTTGACTGGTAGCTCACTCTTTTTCACACCAATGCTTCTCGCTTTCGCTTCCTTGTTATGACAAAATGCATCGGAATATACTTTGTTTTTTGCCCCTATTTAAGTGCAGCCCAGTATATTTGCCGAAAATCTCCATAATTCGAGCCAATTCGGTTAGACCTCCTCATGATAGCTTGATGAAAACCAACAAATCGTCCACTTATATATATATATATATATATATATATATATATATATATAGAGAGAGAGAGAGAGAAAGAGAGAGAAAGAAAGAATTGGTAACCAATTTTATTGATGTAGAGGTAAAATCTTAGAAGCCAGAAGCAGAAGCGGATACAGAAGCGGGGGCGAGGGAACGCGACTACTTAGAAGAGTCTAAAGTTGGGAACGTGCGCTAATAAAAAAATTGTGTATATTAATTATTGTTATCAAAACTTTTAAGTATCTTAATATTTATTAGAATTTATAAAGTTCAGTTTGAAGTTAAAGATAGATCATTCGCATGTTGATTTTTTATGATATCAAGGTAAATAATCTTCAGTTTCTTGGTACTTTGATAAACGTGCATTAAAAATCTTCTAACTTTCTTTCCAAAATCTATGTCGTCTTTTAAAATTATGGTCATATTATGGAAAACGCTCATGTCATCGGAAAAAATGCGCTCCCATCACCGGAGAAACGAGCTTCCGTCATCGGGAAAGCGAGCTCCCAACAAGCTTCCAAGTAAGAACCGTCGAATCGAAGTTCTTACTGAGATTCGTTGACCTACTAGGAGTTTCTGGCTTCTAAGGATAAAATACAAATTCTCTAGTGACATCTCAAACTCTAATTAGAAGGTATCACGGGATCACTCTACTATGACCTGCATTTTGCAATAGTTCTTATTCTTCTTCCTGCAATTCTTCAATAACACTTGGATATCCCTGATTATTCTTTGTTGTATACCTTGGCTCCTAACAGCCACTTTATTGAAGATTCTACTATTTCTTTTCTGCCAGATATGCCATATAATGGTGTACTGTGGACACGTCTTTCAAGATAGTGCCCTTTTTGCTTTTACTTTGCATCTCCTTAATAGTACCCAGAAGGCTATTATTAGACTCTGTATGTTTAGAAGAAGAAACGTAAGTTTAGACTAAATAATTCAGTTTTCTTCTATATTATTGAATCAAAGGGGAAAAAAAAATATAGGCATTCAGCCATGTGCTTAACCCGGTCAAGTGAAGGAACAATCAGATTAATAAGCAAACGTGTACATCTTGCTTTCAATTAGTGAGAGGCGCCCAAAGGAAAGAGAAGCTATGGAGAGAACTGTGACGCCGGCAGCCAAGGCATCGGCAGCTAAAGGTACTAAGTCTAAATATCACATCGGTGCAGCCCACAGAGTGGTCAAATAATTGATTTTGCACTCGTGAAGCTATATCCCAAATATATAGGTTGATTTTGTTACAACAAAAAAGTAATAGCACAGCCTTGATTATGTTAAAAGAGCAAAACAAAAAATAAAATAGCTGACACTCCCCTCTCAAGTTGGTGTGTAAATGTTTCTCCACCGCGCACCCGCCTACCGCCGTTTAGAACCATGCTATAAATCCCTCATTGGAAGGGGTTTGTTGTAGTGCCCCGTTCCCTTTGGGCAGTGCACTATGTAATGGGCTCGTAACGAGTCAGACTCAGTCGAAAACTTTAGATGACCAGTTTGACTCAGTCGGAAGCTTGGTATACGATAACCCTTTGTGGCATCAAACAAATCGATTTGGACCAATGTTATGAGAACCGTTCCAACTAATGGATCGGCTTCTGTTGAAATAAGTCCTAAATGTAGCGGACTGCGTCTCGGCGAGTGAGCTTTATATTAGAGTCACTTCGACGAGACCGGACTACTGTATGATTTTCTTGAAGTTTTTGCTGCTTGGTTTTGATGAATGTATTTTCGCGTCGATTTCTGCATTCAAACTAAAAAATTATAAACAAAGGATTGAAGGAGAATTTCCAATACGATGTTGGTGCCATTGCAGGAGCTCGCGAAAGTGGAGCTTGATCGTTGCGAATCGCTCCTACTCTCGGCACATTCGATACTTGGTGGGTGGCTCGACTCCTTTTCTACTCCTTCCCGTAAATGAAATACGTATTGCCTCAAACACGTTCAAATCGATGATGCCAAGTTAATTGCATGTTGTACCACTGAGATAAAGAACTTGGGATAACTGTAGCAATTTAGAATAGTCTTGCTCTAAACTCAAAATGATATGTTTTGCATATGTTTCGCATTTGAAGGCAGCAGTTAAGGTTTGAAAATCTAGAAACTGCTTAAGATCCTAATGTTATAAGCTTCGCACTTCGAAGCGAGAAGTTAAGATTCAATCAAAGAGAAAAAATTGTTTTATTGAAACGAAATAATAAAACGTCGGTTGTAACATGGTGCCTCGAGGTATTTGGTGCCTACGGGTCGCCAAATCAGAACGTACGGTTTTGACGAAATCAAACTGTTGTATGAGTATAATGATAACATTGCTTAATTATGTTCTGTGTCATACATCTGTTTCATAGTCTTAACTGTTCACACACTTGCATGGCCATGGACAACGTGTGCACAAGGTATGGCTTTCCTTGAAACGGTATCCGGAACACCAAGACGGAATCGACCTTGGGGAAAGTGAGCTTCGTGTTGCGGCACGAGGTATTGCGGGATCTCCAGTTAGGCTTGAACCCCAGGCTGGTAGAGCGCATCGCAATACTATATAATAGTCCTTCATGGTGTCGTAACATCAATGACCACATATAAGATAGATAGCATGCTCATCTATTTTCTTATGCAGGTGTTAAGTATTATCACTTTCTATGCAGGGACAAATACGGCCAGGACGGAATCGACCTAGGGGAAAAGTAAGCTTCGTGTTGCAGCACTTCGTATTGCGTTACCTCCAGTTGGACTTATAACCCAGGCTGATAGGACGCGTCGCAATGCTATATGATAGTCCTTCATGGTGTCGTAACATTAACGGCCACATATAAGATAGCATGTTCATTTATTGTCTTATGTAAGTGATAAATATTATTACTCTTTCTATACGGGGACGAACACGGCCGTAGTAAGAAATGATATGAAATGCTATGTTTTAATGTTTTGATTATGCCATCCATATGAACTGTAATTCATCTAGTTCTAAGTAGAAAGACAACTTTAAGTGCATGCTTCCCTTAATAAGAAGTGTCAGTTTAGACGAGTAAGTTCGTCCCGCTCACTAGTGCATTCCCAAATGTACTAATCCTCCAACCAACATGTGGTGAGAATATTGAGGGTGCACGGTACTAGGCTCAAGCTGAAGTTCGGAAAGGCGTTTTGAAGCTCTTCATATTTTAAGTATTTTGAGGGCAATTCATCTCAAACGCTTGTAATGTATAAAATGGTGTAAATGTATGCAACGACAAGTATTGTTTAAGGCAGTTTGTCGAGTATTTTGTTGTTTCAATCAAATGTAGCCGCAATGACATATCCAATATAACTATGACCTTGCACTTCGTTACAAGTTATTAATGAAAAGTATTTTTTTCCTATACTGCGTATTCAATTATCTGCAATTTGTGAAGTTTCAACTTGATATTTCAAAAGAATTATCAAATGCACATTCTTTCCTCGTAGAAGTGCAATATAGACTTGTACGGCATCACGCTCCAGCGAAGACGATCGATTCGACAGAAATTAATACGAGGCCGAAAGATTCGTCGAATCTGAACGTGACAAATTGGTATCAGAGTACGATTCGATTCCTAGGATTTTCCAAATGTTTCTTTTGGATGTTGGTTGCGATTATTGGATTGAATGCTTTTCGAAATATGATACATAAAATAATGATTTCATACATGTAAGCTCGTAGATATTTTGAGAATACAAACGGGTTTACTCTATTTTGTATGGATGCCTAAGAAAAATAATATTGTTGTGACGAACAATACTGCGATTAGTTCATATAGTTCGGAGGGAGCTGTCCCTAGCGAAACTACGATGGAGAGACTGAGGGCTTGTTCGATCTTCTCAGCATCAAAGGGTCCGAGCGAGTAATGTGTGCTTCGTTGCAGCTACAATTGAGGACCTACAACTAGTGGGGGGCGAAGAAGCAAAAAATCTACGAGCAGATCCCTATACCAAAATTTTTTGAGAAATGTTCAAGGAGGCTTTTCTTGAGTAGTATGTTCCCCGAGTAGTCCGTCGACAGAAAGAATACGAGTTCATGATGTTGAAGCAGGGCAACATGTCAGTCGATGATTATGACTCGAATTTCTTGAGGCTTGTAAGATTCGCCAAAGCTTTTCCGCCAAACAAGGAAACATGGTATGAACGCTTCCAGCAAGGACTAAAAAATGAACTTCGTTGGGAAGTCATGAATCAAAGGTGCCAAATCTACTACGAGTCCTACGATGCCGCTTTTGATAGTGAGCGAATCTTTTGGCCGTATGTCGCAGCAGGCAGTGCCAGTTGTCCGCAACAATTTCAGCAAGCGTCCTAACAACGCGGAAGAATCTGGAGTGCAAAAACGTCCTAACACATTCGAGAACCGGAGTCCCTACCCCGAATTATATTGCAACAAATACGGCAGGTATGGGCACCGTCAGGCCGATTGTTTTTTGAAGGGATGCCTCAAGTGTGGCAAGATAGGACACATAAGGAACGTTCTGAAACAATACCCTCCAAGAAACTTTTCGAATCGGAATAGAGCACCTCCAGCTCAAGGCGCAAATGTGGTGCCAGTGAACCCACAGAATCAATGCCAGGAGGCGCAAGGCCGAGTCTATGCATTAACTTGAAAGCATTCGCGTCCGGCACTGTTGTAACAGGTATATTACTGTACAAAAATATACCTGCTAAAGTGCTATTTAATTCGGGTGCAACACATAGTTTTATATCTGCTAATTTTGCTAAAGAAAGTAAATTAGCTACACAATCGCTAGATATGAACATTAGTATTAGCACTCCATCGGAAGTCGATATACTTGCAAATTTAATTTGTAGGGACGGCTAAATCTGCATCAGAGGGAGAACGCTATCCTTGGAAGTCATCGTCGTAGACATCAAGGAGTACGACATAAAATTGGGCATAGATTGGTTGGGTGCTTGCCATGCAACTATCGAACATGCGGAGAAGAAAGTTGTGTTCCATCTAACTGGCGAGGCAGAGTTCTACTATTCGTGCGGCACGGTATCGAAGACGGCCATGGAGGTATCGACAAGGCGTATGTTACGTTCCTGCTGCGAGGGGTATTTGGCATTCGTTAGAGACAAGAGGAAGGATATTGCAAGCGTAATGCAGACTGAAGTTGTGGCAGATTTTTCCGACGTGTTTCCAGACGAAATGTCCTGGATGTCGTCGGATCGAGAAATAGAATTCAGCATCGACACCTTTGGGGATACTCGGCTGATATCAAAAGCACCTTACCGAATGGCCCCTGCAGAACTGAAGGAACAGAAGATAAAACGAAGAGTTGCTAAACTGCGGATATATTCGCCCTAGCATCTCTCTATGCACGAGCACAATTCCAGCCTCGCACATGTGTCACGTCGGATTTGGGGCGATCGTTTCGCTTGAGCGCTGACATGGTGATTCATGTCCGCGGGAATGATCGAACTCGGAAAATCAAGACGTGGCAATTTGGATTGCTTCGACTTGTGGTTTGATGCGAAGGTGAATTCGAGGATTGGTCGGACTTGTGATTGACGATTAAGTAAATTTGAGGATTGAGTAGATCCAATCTGTGTATCGAGAATGAATTAGTCTAGACTCAAAGCAAGAGTCATGCCCCAATGAGGATGATTATCCTACGGGAGCGTAAGCATGGTGATTTCATGTCCACCGTGGATAATCAGCATTGCATGAGATTGAGGCATGACATATTGCTATGCTAGACGACCTCGTGATCGAATACGTAAATTGTGGTAAACAACTTATGAAATATGGAATGAGAATTATGGTTTAGTGACTATTCGTCTCATGGTGTACTTTACTTGGATAGGATGGATAGGTGGATTATACCAACCATGTTTGAAGAGATAGACTATTGTTTGGACGTACGATATTGATATGTCGAGGAATTGGTTGAAAAGGACTCACCATAGGATGGCTTTGTTGAACGACTCGGACCCCTTGGACTAAGTGTTGCAAGTGCAAATAGGAGAATATATGCTTGATGTTTAGAAATCAGAGTGATGTGAGCTTGGGTAGAAAGTCTCGTACTATCAACTTTGCTTTGACCTTAGGATTGGGGTCAGTGTTGATATTATTGTTTAGAAACTATAATTCCAATACTGACGGATGACTTTAGCCTAGAGAGATGGCCTAGTGGTTAGGCAAGACGTCCATGTCTTGAGAGTTAGTATCGGTACGACTGATCTTGAGGATTGATAGGATTGGATACTGGTGGATAGAATAATTCAAGAATAAGAAAATACCACTCATGAGACTTGGTTGAAATGCATATATTTCAGGGACGCATGAATATGTGCACGATCTGACTCGAGTGGAAATGACGGATTCTCTATCACGAGGCTTGGTTAAAATGCATGTATTTTGAGGACGCCTAAAATATGTACACGATCCAACTAAATGATACGTTGAATTCAAGTAAGACTGAAGGGACTGAACGGTATCGAGGATTTTGAAATCGTGTTTCAAGGAAAAGATTGATGGTAGTACGATCGTTGGTTTGAAATGAAATGGAATATTGATTGAGGCATTGATACAAGTCAGATTTCAAAGATGGAGTAAGGATGGTAATATTGGATTTCGCATAGGAAGAATGTGTGCTAGAACCATTGGAGATTAAATCAAGTGATAAGTCGATAAGTGTGTACTCAGTAAGTTTCGAGGACGAAACTGTTTCTGAGTGGTGTATAATGTAATGTCCCGTCCCGCTCAGTCCAATCGGAAGAATCAAAACGCCAACGGCGTTGGACTTAGTCATGCAACGGCTAGCTCGAAGTCCCGCTCGGTCGCGGCGACTCCTCGCTCAGGTGGGTGGCTTCGGTGAACTTGCCTCAGCTTGACCTTCACACTAATAAAATAAAAGTTTTCAACTGCACAAGTAGGCTTGATAATAAAAGACACAAATCCACATAGCTAAAGGAATAATCCCAAGTTGGGTCTGATTGAGTTAGAATATGGAAAGGTCCACGATGGCTTAGAATCGTTGCATGGCGTGCTTTCAAAATAACACTCGGTCCTTCATCTCGTGGCTTGGGAGAAGGAAAGTTGGTCTAAGTTGCCACAAAGCTATGAAATTAGACTAAGTCATAGGCGTCGCACGTATAAATGCTTGATAAAGCATGCACGGCCCCATCGTCCAAGACTTGGCATAGCCTTTGCTCGCCCGACGTGTTAAGTTGTTGCACGATTGAGTTGGACAAGAGTTTTGCTGGGCTATCAAAGTCATAGTAAGCAATGTCCCATGTTTTCTGCGGTTGACAAAGTCGCATAGTCCCACGTTCTCACGGCTCGTCATATAAAGTATAACATGGGCGGTAGTGTCGCATAGAACACAAGTTGGTTTAAGACACGAGCTACGGTTGGTTCAAGGATAAGTATGTCACAGTCTATGGGATACAAAGGAACACGTTTGTTCAGGTCAAACTGGAAGGCTATGCAGTAGTTGTTCCCTGAGTTTCAAAGAATAGAAAGTTCACACGGCTGTTTGTCGCCAAGATCGGTCCTGTGGCTTGGGAGTCTCTCAGGAAGTATGGAAAGCATGGTCATGATTAAAGAAGAACATTGTTTGCCATTGATTGTAAAAGTACAGAACAATTATCCGAGGACTGAACTTAGACTCACAATACAAATTCGCTCGTACAAAGAAAGCCTAGGGACGAAAACCTAGGTACAGCAGTCTAAGTACGATTGTTTATTTTAGATTCTGGGGGATGACGATAGAGGCTCGGGAAAGCGACGGCCGCTCTGCCTTACTCCTTGGACGATCGGTACGCAGCCTTGACTCGGGAAAGATCTGCTTGGTCGCTGATGAAGAAATGCCTTCTTGCTCTTCCTCTGATTGCTCTCCTGGCTTCTCTCTCTCTGTGTATATTCTCTCTCTGACTATGGGGGAAGTCTCTCTGTGTATACGTATTCTTCTCTGGTTTTCTTTTTGTATATCTCTCTATATATTACAAGGGAATGTCACCTGGCTATTTATAATAGTGGGATGTGATCGCTAGGGTTGTCAATGATTAGCTCTTGGAGATGGCGGCGGCCTGGGAATTGATCAATCCAGGCCGTTCGTTTCTGATTGTGACGAATCAGAACCATTAAGGGTAGATTACACCAAATCTCCATTAGCAATTAATGCTGATTGGCATAAATCTTCCTTATAATGATTCTCTAATATCTGCGAATAAATTAAATTTATTCTCCTGCCACGTGCCCCAGATCATTGGGATTCGACCCGATCTTGGATTACCATAAATCTGGGAGATTGATCGGCTGAGGACACGTGTCCTGAGAGCCAATGGTGAGACTGGAACCACATGCAGATTGGGCCGTATGAGATTTGGGCTGCATGAATTTTAGGCCGCATAAGACTTGAGACACGTGTCAGGGCTGTCTGGGCAGTGGCCCCTTTCTTCAGACTTCTGAACCATATGATGAGCCACATGAACCGCATAATGGTGTGTCTGCTTGAGCCGCATGGGCATGATCTTCTTGAGCCGCATACGGATGATTCCACTCGAGCCGCATGGGACAGCTTCACTCTGAACCGCATGGGAAGTCCTCACTTCGAGCCGCATAAGCACATCCACGTGGCAGGGCCACGTGGCATTTTGTTGCTCTCGGGGGATCGTGTCAGAGATTTCTTTCTCTTCCCTAGAGATTCATCATCATGACAGAGTCATAATTACCTGCTTTGGTGTCAGGTCTGTCAACTTTTCAGAGGGGTCAGCCATCAAAGCAATTAATGCAGCATGGATCGGAGGGGAGCACTGTCACGCCACATGTCTTCTGAGCCGCATGGAATGCCTCCGGCCGCATAGCTCCTTATGCCGCATGACTCCCTGAGCCGCAGGCATTTTCTGAGCCGCATGGGTCCTTCTTGGCCGCATGAGTCAATTTCTTTAGTATTTTCCATGCTTCTACAGGACCCCCTTCAAAGTTTTTAATTTGTAAAATTGAAATACTTTGAACAAGAAGCATGGCTGTATTGGCCGCATATGCAATCCTGACCGTATAAGAGTTCTAGCCGCTTGGATGTGTTATTCGTATGACTGTTTCAGCCGCAGGGGGTGTATTAGCCGCATAGATGGTCCAGTCCACGTGTGGGGGTCTTTATTTATCTCCAAGTTGCTTCAGCGCCGTCTTTGTAGGGGGAATCTCAAGGGTCAGTTCATTAAATCTTTTTGGATTTGATACCTTGGGTGAATCTTGGAGACAAAATCCAAGGAGTCGGTTTCGCTCTTCAAGAGTCGGTCATTGGCCCACGTGTCCGCCTTCTCCCCTCCTCCTATAAATAGGAGGGGTTTGAAGAGAGAGAGGACTTCTTTATTTTCTTTCTTCTCTTATCTCGCTTGCCTTTCTTTTCTTCGATAATTGATGGCTCCCAAGAAGATCGTGGCAGTGAAGGGCAAGAAGGCGGCCTCCACCTCCACCTTGGGTGCGATTGCTGCCCCGTCCGTCGTCGTGCCTGCTGTTCATCCTGACGTCCATCCCCCCATTGTTGGTAAGGACAATGTATGAATTAAGGAACCCCAACCGCCATGGCTACGTCGTATACTTTATGCACGAGCCTTTGTAAATCGTATGTTCGCCCTACGGCTGAGCTGCGAACCGTATAAGAAAAATCATTGTGTCTGTATGTGCGCCTTATTAGTGAAACTGCATAGGTGGCACATAGACTTTTATTGTGCGGAGCCGCATAAGCAGTCTTCTGAACTGGAGCCGCATGGGGCTTTCTGGAGCCGCATAAGACTTCTGAGAACTTCATGGGGGGCATGGATATTTTCTTGAGCCGCATGTGGTTTGAAAACACCTAATCAGCTCCTTTTTTATTCTCTGTTTAACTTATTTTTTCTTTGTCTGTTCTTCAGTGAATTTGTCGGTTAATGCCGCCGGAGAACTCTTGGTGGGTAGCGCTCAAGCTGCTCTCGGCTATAGGTACGACCATATTGTTCAGCACGTGGCGGATCAGTTTTCGAGCGATGAGCCTATGGCCAGATTGAATGCCATCAAGAATCAGCCTTTCCATTTTCTTAATGCTATGATGAACTCCGGGAAATTCGAAGGAGAGTTTTTGAAGCCTGCGTTCTTTTTTGGAGACGCCTTGACCGTGGAGAATGATCATGTTCTGGAGGTGTCAAAGGATTGGAATTTTGTTTCTAACGGGATGGCGATCCGCATCCCTCAAATGGAGCGACACTTTCCATTATCTTGGTTCAATATGCTTCCTTTGGACCGGAAGATGGAGGGGACTCTAACCCCTACCAGGAGTGGGATGTTCGTGGGGAACATTCGTTATAATAACCATCTGAAGTCCATGGTTGCTGGCAAGGTGCATACCAGTTGTTCTGTGACAGGGTTGGTCCCAGGTTCTTTCCTGAATGTGGCAGGTCCTAACTTCACATTTTCTGCCGTCGATACTTTTATAAATCGACTTGCCCGGAAAGGCTCCTATCCCGTTGGTCGGTTGACGTTTCCTGGTTGGATACACCCTATTCCCTCGTGGATCAATTTATCTACCTAGATCCTGCAGAAGTATGAAGCTTTTTTGTGCGAGATTGGCCTGTACCATGCTATCCGAGGTACCAGTCATGGCTTGTTCATAAACAAGAAGCTATTCATGTCCCTGCTGGAAATGTATAATTGTCGTACAGGGACCTTTTACACACCTGTAGGGGAGATGGGACTTGCGCTCCACGAAATGCATGCGGTCTCCAAGCTTCCTTGGGGGGAACGAAGCGTTTGAAGCATATACTCCCACTAATGAGGAACTCGAAGATTTGGAACGACGGTATCCTGGCTTTGCGGCCCTTTACCAGGAGATATTGTGTCATTATAACACATGCCATCAGATAACCCGCAAGGATAACCTGGAAGGGAATGCTCCCTACACCAAGGATTGGATGCATTATCTCTTCTCAGCGGATGCCTCAGGTCTGGTTACCTCTCGTTGCCCTAGATTTCGGGAGGCGGTCAAAGAATTGGTGTCATCTACTAGTGGCAGATTCGGGAGCCAAACCGACACTTTCGGTTACTTTTACCAGGATACTCAAGAGCTGTCTGAGAAAGCGCTTCTGGCAGGATCTTTGATGATCTGGCTACAAAATTGTGTAGTCTCGGGAGGAACCGGTTCTATTGAGAGAATTAGTTGTAACTTTATCCTTCCGACTGTGAAATTAGTCTTGCGAATCAGGCTAGCTCTCCTTCCGGCTATGGTGTGTAGCATACACCGTGGCCTTCGTACCTTCACGTCCAAAGTCATTGCCCGCGATGTGACCAAGGATTTTGAACGAACTGAGTTACCTTATCATTATTTGATGGGGTGGCTGCTGATATATTATCCATCTTTGATGAGGTCGAGCTCTGAGGGCGGTGCGACTGATGATGACGCCCTTATCTTCCGTTACCGTGATGAGCCTTGGGAATGTGAGGCCATGCGGGTTTGCCGGATGGTCTTGGCAAGGGCAGATAAGTATCATATTTTCGTATCCGTCCCTCGCTTTTCTGCCAGGGACATAGAGACTGTGCATATAGACGGTATTGCGCCTCCTCAACTTCTGGATGGCCAGATGCTCTTATGGTTGCGTAACATCCGTCCCTCGTATCTGGTGTACCGTAACCGTAATGCTGTTTTTCTGGAGCCGTATCTGCCTAGCAGGTTTGCCCGGCAGTTTGGGTACAGCCAACTTTGTTTAGACAGCCCCAGCTCTTGTCTGGGTTATGAGGAAAGTCTTCTTGATGGTATCAGAGCTTGGCAATATTATGATTCGTTCCATACTCGCACCATTTTCTCGGTCCCTGCTATTAAGGAGTCAGTGGAGATCTTGCATATGGCGGCTCTGTATCATGTCATGGCGAACAAGCTCCCGGTCGGTTTTAATCCAGGTACCAGTTTTATTGCTAGCACCGGTTTGGAGGAAGGCTCTCAAGGGGCCAAGAAAAGAAAGACTAGAGCCGAAGTGCCAGATTTGGATTCCGCTGCTGAAGGTGATGAAGACAACGAGCATAATGAAGATGACTCTATCCTTCCAGTGGTAGGCGCAGAGGTGGGTCAATTGCATGTTTTGTCAGATGAGATGCTGAGGGATCAGTCCCTTGTTGCGCCTGGTCCTATCCCAAAACGTAGCAGGCAGGTTCCTCCTGTAAGTAGTATTTCTCGATCCCGGAAGCTGGTTGCGACTAGGCACCGTCCGCCAGCCACAAAAGAGAGTGGAGAAGAAATCAACCCCGCGTCAGAGGTAACAAAACTGCTCTCGACCCCTTTTTCCTTCTTTCCTTTGAGTTTCAATCCTGATTGTCTTCGTTCCCTCTTTTAGGTGTCGGGGGAAGAAGAAGAGTTTTAGGATGTCGGGGCGGTGACCCAGGATGACGGGGACTCCCATGAGCCTGTTCCTACTCAAGAGGACGCAGATCAATCTGTATCCCCCTTCAAGGTGACGGGGTCAGGGGACGTGACTAAGTTTAACTCGGGGATCGCGGGTGGGGGGACCATGCCAGTTGTGGATGAGCCGCGACCTTCATGCCCCTTCCCTGGTAAGATTAGCCGAATCTTAACCCGTGAGGAAGTCTATCTGCTCGATCATCATGTCCTTCGGGTTACGTCGATTGACTGTTATTCTGGACATTCAGGTCCTGCCCCTTCAGTGCCGAGGATGGACGTCGTCGAGACAACCCCAACCGAAGGGGCATCGGTGGAAAGGGGTGTACTTTCTCACTGCCCGACTCGTCTTGATGGGCCTTCTGGGGGCCCAAGTTTAACGGGCCAGTTCTCGGGGCAGTCGGGGCAGGGAACAATGGTCCTCGCATCATCCTCTGCTCCAATGGCTTCGAGAATTGACCTTTCTTCCCTGCCGAGCATCCAAGCTCTCCAGGCAACGGAAGACGAGTTGGCTGCTATTCATGCATCGTTCTGCTCGGACTCCGCTCCCTTGGTGGCGAGCTCTAGCGTTACTCCTCCGACGTTGCCGCTCCGGCTTTCCCTGACGCCCTCCTCTGCTGAAGTTTTGAACGACGCTTTGCAGGACGTGGTTGCCAGTTTCCATCGTCATTTGAAGAGGGGAATCGAGGCCGCTGTAGAAAGAGGGACCTCTTTTACCTTGGCCCGAAGATGCACCCATGGTCAAATAAACATCCTT
The DNA here is from genome assembly GCA_029216955.1 of Iris pallida. Taxonomy (NCBI): domain Eukaryota; kingdom Viridiplantae; phylum Streptophyta; class Magnoliopsida; order Asparagales; family Iridaceae; genus Iris; species Iris pallida. The sequence goes on along the minus strand of JANAVB010013069.1, from coordinate 125,170 downwards.
AGGGATCTTCCTGATGATGCAGGAATGGCTTCGCTTCTGGAGGCAAAATTGCTGGAGGCTGATCAGCTGGTGTCCGAGCTTCGAGTATTGCGGTAGGCTGATCTGCCTACTGTTATAAACAAGGAGAGGAATTCCCTTATTGCTGTTATAGAGAGGACCAGAGCGGCTCGAGATAAGACCAGACCGGCCGTACTGAAGGATCTCAGCGACTTAGCTGATCGGTATGATCAATTGAGTTATACGACCGAAAACGTTGTGGCTCGGGAGGAGTCTGTCTCTCGTGAGATTACCGAGACGCGGGAGCAGATCCTTGCGCTTCAGAAGAAGTTGACTTTTCTAGAGTCTGAACTCGAGACTGCCCACAATGACAGGGGGCTGATTGTTCAGGAAGCTGACAGGGTTACTCAAGCTTCGACTGACCTGGAGGCTGTCTTGAAGAAATTGGAAGATGACTGTCAGGCGCTCCTGGATTTGGACAATGAGGAGCGGTTACTTCAGGAGGCCGAGCGTCGCGCTCGGCAACGGATTGAGCTGGAGACCACCTCAGTGAGAGACCGCCTCCTAGAATTGAGTAACATTGAAATGTAGTCGGCCTTTTCTTTTCCTTTCTTTTTCTTTCTCTTCTTTTTTTTTTCTTTTTTTTTTGAAAGGGACGTGGTCCCGAAATATGTAGTACTTCTTTTCTTTCTTCAAATAAAGAGTATTTTCCATTCTACCCTTCATTTGCATTGCCTGTTGTGCCTGTGATATTGTGGTGATGTTCTCTCCCGTATAGGGGATATATTTGTGGACCTGTTACCCATGGCGTACCTTTGTTTTAGGTAGAGATAACAAGTTTCGGTCAGGATACCTGAAGTAGCCATAGCAAAGTGGTCATGGGTGCTCTTGGTATTGAGAAAAGAATTGCCGTAGAGCAGCTGGGCTCCTGGGGCATGATGAGGTGATAGGTTTGTGTTAAGAAATTTAGCTGAGGATATTTGTGGGCCCATTACCCTTGGCATACCCTGGTTTAGGATACGGGTAATAGGATGAAGGGGAACTGGCATACTTGTTCAGAGGTAACGAGGACATGGCAAGTAGGAAAGTTTTTTTTTTTTTGAATCGTAGAGTCTTCCTACTCAGAGGTAATGAGTACATGGCAGGAGCGAACTCGACGGAGGGTATTGGTGGTCAACAGAGGACATTTGTGGTCAACAGAGGACATTTGTGGTCAACAGAGGACATTTGTGGACCCATTACCCTTGGCGTACTCCGGTTGTGGGTACAGGTAATAGGTCGAAAGGGGATCATCATACTTACTCAGAGGTAATGAGGACATGGCAAGTATGAAGGTTTCTTCGACGGAGCCTTCCCATTCAGAGGTAATGAGGACATGACAGGAGTGGGCTCAATGAAGGGGGGGTACGTAGAATAACTCAGAGGTAATGAGGACATGGAAATTCTATGTAGGGGTAATTTGTTTTTGGCGGAAATGGGACGACTCAGAGGTGATGAGGACATGGTCGTCTTGGAAATTTGTGGATCCGTTACCTTTGTTGTGCACTGGGAGTGCAGGTATTAGATCATGAGAGAGGATCTCTTGTAGGAAGAAAGTTCAGCGGTATGATTATACATGACTTTCTTTCAAAAGAGTGACCGGGATGTAAGTTCAGGGGTACCGATGGGCACATAACTTGACAATCCATGAATGTTGGAATCAAAGTGTAAGTTCAGAGGTACCAGCAGGTACATGACTTGGGAATTTGGGATATGAGTTCAGCGGTACAAGAGGGTACGTGGCTCGAAAAGTTGGAAAATTAGGGGGTTGAGTTCAGAGGTACCAGCGGGCACATAACTCGAAACTCTGGAAAATATTGTTTAAATATAGTATTTCTTCAGGAACTTGCCATTGACGGGCAACATGAGCAAGTCTCCGTTCTGCTTGGCGAGGCGGTAAGCACCATTGGAGAACACGACCTCGATGATAAATGGGCCTTCCCATTTTGGCTGGAACTTGCCGGTGGTCTTGTTAGTCATGACCATTGGTCTCCTGACTGCCAAAACAAGGTCGCCCACTTAGAATGTTCTGACTTTAACCTTTTTGTTGAAGGCTCCTGAGATGCGTGCTTGGTATAATTCGATCCTTTGCTGAGCTAGGAGGCGTTTTTCATCTAAGGCCTCTAACTCTTGTAGTCGACGTCGGTAGTTATCATCCGTTGTCAATTGATAAGTGAGGGCGACTCGGAGTGAGGGAATCTGAGTCTCTAATGGGAGAACTGCCTCACTCCCGTACACCAGAGAGAATGGTGTATTCCCGGTGGCTGTTCGAACCGTGGTACGATAAGCCCATAAGCACTCGCCGAGCTTCTCGTTCCAGTCGCATTTGTTGGAGGAGACAAATTTCTTGAGAAGTTTGATGATTGTTTTATTGAATGCCTCTGCTAACCCATTTGCTGCCGGGTTGTATGGTGTCGAAGCGACATTCTGAATGCGGTGTTTGTCGCAGAATCGGTAGAATACGTGGCTTATAAACTACGGACCATTATCATGGATGATCCTTCGGGGCAGTCCAAAGCGGTAGATGACGTGGTGCTTCAGGAAGCTGATTACGTTCGAAGTCTTGACTTCGGCGAGTGGGACAGCTTCTGCCCACTTTGAGAAGTAATCAGTGATCACAAGTATGAAGCGATGTCCTCGGGAGGAAGGTGGGGTGATTGGACCAATGATATCCATTCCCTATGCTTCGAATGGCCAGGACGCCACTGTCGGATGTAGAAATTCGGATGGTTGGTGAATGAAGTCTGCGTGGACTTGGCAGGCCTTGCATTTTCTGGCATAATCTATCGCATCAGCCACCATCGTGGGCCAGTAGTAGCCCATCCGGCGAAGGCGATCTTGTAGTTTTGGGCCGGGCTGATGGGCCCCGCAGACACCGTCATGAGCCTCTCGTACGGCTTCTTTGGCTTCTGCGTTCGACAAGCACCGAAGTAGTAATCCGTCGTAGGAGCGGCGATACAGCATTTTCGTCTCTGTATCGTAGAAGAATCTGAGAGAACGCCGTCTGATAGAAGTAGCCTCCTTCGGGTTCTCGGACAGGATGTCGTAGACCACGAAGTCTATGAATGGTTGTCTCCAGTCTGGCGCTTCGTCGATCATCTGAGCAGAATAACTCGCCATGGCTTGAACGTTGTTCTTGGGGCAGACCATCTCATGGCCGATTACATCGACCGAATGATGAGAGTGGTTTGGCACAGCTAGGGAAGCAGCCAGGCCTGCTAGGGCATCAGCTTCGATATTTTGGAGTCTGGGGACGTGTTCGATGAAGAATCCCTCGAATAATGATATAATGTTGATCGCTATTTGGTGGTAGGGGATCATGTCTTCATGGCGGACTTCGTACGTCCCCCGAATCTGGTTGACGATTAATTGCGAATCGCCGTATGCTTCAAGGTATTCTACCCCCAGTTCTCTTGCGAGTTGGAGGCCAATGACCAAAGCGTGTACTCGGCCATATTGTTAGAGCAGGGTTCTGTGAGAGAGTAGGCGCGGGATCACTAGCCCGGTAGGAGAGACCAATACTACCCTGACTCCGACGACGATGTTTCCCTTGGGTCCGGTTCTTGAAGCGCCATCGAAGAACATCCGCCATATGTTATCGTGGGTGGTTGTATTTGAATCGGCGACCTCATCTGGGATTTCTTCGTATATTCTGGATGATTCCGATCATGGATGGGCCGCCAAAAAGTCTGCCAGGGCTTGACCTTTGACAACCTTCTGCGGGACGAAGATCATATGATAGGGGGACAGCAATATCGCCCATGTAGCGAGGCGGGAGCTGAGTGCCCCTGGTTTGGTCATGAGGACCCTGAGAGGGTTGATTCGTGAGATCACGTGTATGGTTTGCCCCATGACATAGTGCCGCATCTTTTGAATGGCGAATACCAGGGCGAGGCATTCTTTCTCCACAGCGGTGTATCGGTGTTCGGGCTCGACCATCATTCGGCTGAGATAGTAAATGGCCTGCTCGTGGCCTGCGTCGTTGTTTTGTGCCAGCAGGGCACCGAGGGAGTGTTCCATTGCTCGTACATAGAGCAGGAATGGTTTTTCAGGGACCGGGGCCACCAGGACTGGAGGATTTGATAAATATTCTTTGATTTCATCGAAAGCGTGCTGGCATTCCTCGTCCCATACGAATGAGACTCCCTTCTTTATGAGGTGGGTGAACGGTCGGCATCGCCCGGAGAGGTTGGAAATGAACCTCCTGATATAAGCTAGCCTCCCTTGGAGGCCTCTAAGTTTACGGAGATTTCTCGGGGGACCCATCTCCATGATTGCCCTCGTTTTCTCGGGGTCTATATGGATACCCCGTGCAGTGATGATGAAGCCCAAGAACTTCCCGCTGGATACGCCCAAGAACGATTTCGTAGGGTTCATCTTCAGATTGTGGGCTCGCATTAAGTTGAACACCGTTCTCAGGTCTTGCAGATGATCTTCCTTACGGCGACTCTTGACGGCGATGTCGTCGACATAGCATTCCACTGTCTTGCATAAATGTTCTCTGAAAATGATACTCATGGCTCGCTGATATGTAGCACCAGCATTCTTTAGACCGAATGGCATGACTGTGTAGCAGTATGTGCCAATCGGGGTTCGGAATGAGGTGTACTTTTCGTCGTCGGAAGACATCTTGATTTGATTGTACCCCGAGAATCCATCCATGAATGACATACGTTCAAAGCCGCATGTATTGTCGATCATAATGTCTGTGATAGGAAGGGGAAATTCATCTTTGGGGCATGCCTCGTTCAGGTTACGGAAGTCGATGCAGATTCGAATTTTCCCATTCTTCTTGAGGACGGGTACTATATTGGCGACCCAATCAGGATGTTGCTCTTCACGAATGAAGCCGCTGGCTATTAGCTTGTTGACTTCGGCTTCGATTGCGTCCATGACGCCTGGGCAGAAGCGTCGTTGTTGCTGCTTGACTGGCTTTGCATCTGGCCGTATATTGAGTTTGTGGAGAGCGATGTTAGGATTTAACCCCGGCATGTCTTCATAGCTCCAAGCAAACACATCAATGTATTCTCTGACAAGTTCTAACAGCGACTCTCGTTCTTCGTCAGTTAGGCTTTTACTGATAAAGATCGGTTTTGGAGAAGATTCGCTGCCGAGATCCACTTGTATGACCTCATCTTCAGTAGGAGGTTCTCTCAGTTCGAACCGCTTTTCCCATTGTACGTCTAATTGCTGGGCCTATGGCTCTAGCTCAAGGATTTTGGGGATGTCTTTGTCTTCCTCGTAAGTGTCGGTGAATGCCATGTTGACTGACATGACTTGTCTGAACACATCTCCGATGCTGGTATCTGAGTCGGAAGTTGGTGATCCGGTCGCATTCTTCATCTGAGCTTTCAGGGGTCGTAGTAGGCGTTACATACCCTAAACCGCATCGGGTTTTGTTATAGTAGTTCCGTGGTTTGCCCGCCGGGGCTGGCGTCTTCAAAGGTAATCGTCGTCCAGTGCCGTAGTTCAGTCCTGGCGTTGTCTCTAGATCATACCCCTGTTTCTACATGAGATATTTGGATTGAGGGCTATAGAGATACAGAGGCAGTCTTCCAGCATCTGACCCGAAGTTGACTTCTTCCATGGCGAGGGGATTCGGGTTGTTCGTCCGGCCGAAGATGATTAGGTGGTCCCCTCCCTCGATTATTCGGTAAGCGTCTTCTACTGGAGTAAGTTGGATAGCGGTGTACACATTTGTCACCTGTGTATATAGGTGAGTGCCTATACCGTGTTCCATAGCATATATTGTACATAGCTTATTGAGCTCGGTGTAGTTCAAGGATAACCCTTTATTGATGAAGTAAGGTATCTTTTTTAGAGGGATTACATCATCTGCGGAGGGAGCGTCAGTGTGGGCAGCCACATACTTGGCTAGCTCTGGTTCCTCTTCGGCTACCCCCTGTGTGAATGAAGATTGAGAGGGCGTCCTAGTCAGCTTGATCTTCAGAGGCTCAACTGACGGAGCGGAGCGTGGGGTTGTCGGTAGACTAGCAACCCCCAGTCTGGCACTTGATGTGGAGCGAGGGGTGGCTGGTTCGCTTGAAGTGTCAGACCTCGCATCGGGGTGACGACCTTTCTTAGGCAGGCGTATCGTCAGAGGTCTATCGGAGGGATTGAGCTTCTCTGTTTGGGATTGACCGACTTTCGGCAATCTGATGGTAAGTGGCCCTGTCGTGGGTCTCGGTACCTAGCCGGACCTTGGCAGCCGGATTCTCAACTGCTCTTCCTGTGCCGAGAGGCTGATCGCGTCCTTACGCAGCGTAGCCGTAAGGGGTGCGGAATTGCCTGGTTTGCGAGCCTGGAGATGGATTGTCAGAGGTTCTTCTGATCCCGTAGTTGCTTCAACATCAGTTTGTTTATTTCCTCCTTCAAGGTGCCTCTTCGACTTTTCGTATAGGCAGGAGTCCGAGTAATAAGATTCGACCCCTTTGAAGGGATCGATGTCAGCAAATTCTGTTCTCACGAAGCCGTGCTTGTCAACATATTTGAAACATTGGTGTAGCGTGGAAGGCACGATCATGTAATCGTGTATCCAAGGGCGCCCCAAAAGGATGTTGTATGAAGTGTCGGCATCTATGACGTAGCAAGTGACTTCTGATTGGAGATCGCCAATCTGATATTTCAGACGGATCTTCCCGATTGGGTAGCTCCTGCCCGAATTGAACCCGCTGATGGCGGTGTTTGTAGGGGTCAGACGATGCATCGGGATGCGAAGATGATACAGTAGTCCTTTTAGAATGATGCTTATGGAAGACCCAGGGTCAATGTGCATCCGGTCCACCTTTATGTCGCCGATATAGCCTGTGTAGTATAATGGGCGATCGTGTAGATTAGTCTTGATGAGCATGTCTTGTGGAGTGAAGACGATGTTGGGCATTGCTCCCGTACAGGCACTGTCTTGGAGGTCTGCGGGCTGATTTTCTCCCGTGAGGTTGACCTGAGCCAGGTACGCGTCGGCATTTTGAAGTGCATCGCTCAAAGCTGTGCGGACATCCTTCGAGAGCCTCAGGAGTTCATATAAGGACAATTTGGCCGGTGTATTGGCCAATTGCGCCAAGATGTCGAAGTTTAGGGCCTCTCCAGCCCCTGAGATGTTTCCCTTCGGAGGGATTTGTCGAAGCGAGTCTCCTTCGGCCTAGGCTTGTCGGTCGTCGAAGGCTGAGCCGGTCCCGGAGCATCCGTTGTAGTGGACGGATGATCATCAGTCGAGTTTTCAGCCACAGGTTGAGATTGTGCTCCGGATCGAGTAACAACGGCCGTGACTTCCTCTTCATCTGCTGAGGTGGTATGGCAGGATCTGACTTTTCCACTTTTCTTTTTAGAAGATGGAGTGGACTGAGTTACCTCGTGGACTAGGTCCGGATGGACCCACATGATTTCCTCTCGTGATGTGGTGAGGGGTACTAGACCAGCAGTTTGAGCAGGCGGAAGATTATCAATCTCCATCGTTGCCAGAGGGATGGGTATAACCCCGTCCTGGGTCTCTGTTGGAGGGAAGCTGTCGAATTGTACGGACACCATGTTGGCTGCCACGGTTACCTCCTCGAAATCGATGGCCAGAGCGTTCGAATCGATGAGGTTTTGGATATATCATTTCAGTTGGTAGCAGTCGTGCGTAGCATAGTGGACGTAGCGGTGGTAATGGCAGAACTTTGGGTTCTCCAGATCAGCCGGCCGAGGCTCCCGTCTTGGTGGAGGAAGCTGAATCTTATCTCCTTGTATGAGCATGTCCAAGTTAGGCTTGACGTGACCGTCTTCAAAAGAGTAAGTGATTTGAGGCCATTGTTTGTCCGCAGGTTACGACTCAGGCTTCTGGGCTGTATCGGCCACCATAGCCTGCTTGCCTCTGTTGTCCCGGTTGTTGGAGGGGCTACCCCCATTGTTGTTGGTGGTGCTGGGACGCTTGCCCTTGTTCTCTCCCTCTGAGATATGTAATCCCAGTTGGCGAGCCTTCTTTAATCGTTCTTTGACACTTGTAGCACTAATGATAAAAGCCTTCCAGTCCTTGAATTGACTCTCGCCCATCCAGAGACTGATTGTTGGGAGTAGTCTCTTTTGGTAAATTTCGATCAAGGAAGAGTCCGGGTTGCCAGATGGTAACTTCATTGCGGTTTGACAAAACCGCTCAATGTAATTCCTCGTCAGCTCTTTCTCTCCTTGGATGACGTCCATGAGGGTAGACATTGTGACGTCCTGTCCTACCTCATAGAACCTCTCCAAGAACAAGCGTTTGAAGCCAGCGAAGGAGTGGATGCAATTGTCTGGCAGGTTGCGGTACCAGTCGAAGGCGACTCCTTCCAATGCCCCGATGAATAACCGCGTGAGGATAGCATCATCATGGGGCAAATGGTCGGTGGTAACCTCGAAGTAAGTGATATACCGACTTGCTGAGGTCTTGCCATCATATGGGTTGATATTGAACGGCTTATATCTTGGTGGGAATGGAACATCCCTCCATTCAGCTGGATATGGTTGCTGAATTCTGAAGTCTTGAGAGTTTTTTCGGGCGTGGAACATGGCTCGGAGCTCTTGAACTTCTCTCCTTACTTCTCGGGTCTCATCTGTCGCAGTCGGAGCCGTTACTTCGGGAGGATTATTGCCCGGGTTTGGTGCCACCGAATTTGAGTCTATGTTGACTGGGGGACCCGCACTTGTCTGGCCAGGTGTCACTTCCTGCAGATTAGGAAGCGCCGCTTTGATCTCGTCTACAGACTTGACCAAGGCGTGCAATATGGCCTCCAAAGTATCGATGCGCTGGCGATCACCGGAACTGCCTTGATTACTGTCTGTCATGAACACCGTCTTCACATGAAGAGTGACGGAAGGAGTGGTGGAGGATGTACCCTCCGAGTCGTACCCGTGCATCGAGAAATCATCAGGATATGTGGGGATGTTCTCTTCAGGTTCGGACTCGGAAGGAACACTACCCCCAGCTTCGGAGCTTGCTTCGTCTAGGATGTCCTTGGGGAAATCGGTATCTGTTGTATCCGTCGGAGGATTTGCTTCCTCCAGTCCGTATTCCTGGAATGTCGGATTATCATGGATGTTTGGAGGAGTGCTATCCCCAGTTCCGACGACCCCCAATGTTGCAGACGACGAACTTCCTACTGCAGCAGTTTTCATCTTCGAACGGGTGTGTTGAAATACTCCAGTGGAGGATAACCCTTTAGACGACGGTTTCTTAGCTGCAGTAGTTGACACCTTTGGGCTGGAGATGCTCGTTTTCTTCCCTCTTCCCTTGGCGAGAACTTTCTGCGCAGACTTGCAGGAGACAACAGGAGGTGCCTCGTCTTCTGAGTTCGGATGATGTAGACTTTGGAAGACGGATGGCCGGTCTTCCGTCACCGCCGCGTTACTGTAACAGCAGTTGACGATGATCTGGGTGCATTGATGTCCGTGTGAGGGCTCTTTACACCCCGAAGCTCCTTCTCTTTCCTTACGTTTGTGGAGGATAACCTCACGCAGGTCAGAGGAACCACTTTGTCTGTTTGCCGCCGGGGGCTGGACTTGAGTGGTTTTATACAACTTCCCACCAGAGGCCCGTGTGATAATCAGCGGGACGCCCCGATAGTCAGAGGTTGGGGCAGTCGTCTGGACTTGATGAGCCCGTGCTGCCCTAGACTTCCTCCTTTTAGCACTTGTGGGTGCGTAATAGGAGGAGTCTAAGTCGAATACCACAGAGTCTGGATTATCATCCAGAGAATGATCAGAGTCAGGACCGCATGAAAGTCGGTCGAAGACTGATCGAGAGAAGCATGGGACGGATGCTATGCGGCTAGCATTGGGTACCGTACAGGCTGTCTGCATGCGGCTGTCTTTTGTTGTAGGATGAGTCTTTATGCGGCTAGGAGTCACGACCGTGCAGGCTGACCGCATGCGGTTGGCATCTGTGGCCGCATGGGTTTTCTGCAAGCGATTGACTTTAATAGCCACGTGAGTCTCATCCGTGCGGTTGGCAACTGTAGCCGCATAAGTTATGCGGCTGACAGATGTGGCCACATGAGTCTTCTGTTTGCGGTCGGCGGTTGTAGCCGCATGGGCTTTCTCCCTGCGGCTAATACTCTTCTGCGGCTCGGATCGCGTAGAGTTCCTCTTTGCCCCTACAAGTCCAGCATCATAGTGTTTTCTTCTGCCGGACTTGGGGACAGCAGAGTTGTCTACCGTCTGAAGTGGGGCCGCAGGGGAGTCTTTCTCGCCATCTTGAGCAATAGAGAGCACCCCATCAAGGGCTTGCGGAGGAGCAAATGATTTTGGCCTCCATTCTTTGTGAGCCTTTATGGTGCGGGTGTGCTTCTGGACCGGGCCAGTGTTACCTTCAGAGAGCATCTCTTCGAACGCATGTTGGTCGAAGCGTACGACCATCTTCTGTTGTGTAGAGCCAAGTTTGGCTGCGTCCGATTGCGTCACCAACTCCTCAGCCGTGGAGAAGTTAATCCCCAGCAGAGTCGCCATCGTGTTTGCCATTGATTGTTAAAGTATAGAACAATTATCGGAGGACTGAACTTAGACTCACAATACAAACTCGCTCGTACAAAGAAAGCCTAGAGACGAAAACCTAGGTACAGCAGTCTAAGTACGATTGTTTATTTTAGATTCTGGGGGGTGACGATAGAGGCTCGGGAAAGCGACGGCCGCTCTGCCTTACTCCTTGGACGATCGGTACGCAGCCTTGACTCGGGGAAGATCTGCTTGGTCGCTGATGAAGAAATACCTTCTTGCTCTCTCTCTGATTGCTCTCCTGGCTTCTCTCTCTCTGTGTATATTCCCTCTCTGACTATGGGGGAAGTCTCTCTGTGTATACGTATTCTTCTCTGGTTTTCTTTTTGTATATCTCTCTATGTATCACAAGGGAATGGCACCTTGCTATTTATAATAGTGGGATGTGATCGCTAGGGTTGCCAATGATTAGCTCTTGGAGATGGCGGCGGCCTGGGAATTGATCAATCCAGGCCGTTCGTTTCTGATTGTGACGAATCAGAACCATTAAGGGTAGATTACACCAAATCCCCATTAGCAATTAATGCTGATTGGCATAAATCTTCCTTATAATGATTCTCTAATATCTGCGAATAAATTAAATTTATTCTCCTGCCACGTGCCCCAGATCATTGGGATTCGACCCGATCTTGGATTGCCATAAATCTGGGAGATTGATCGGCTGAGGACACGTGTCCTGAGAGCCAATGGTGAGACTGGAACCGCATGCAGATTGGGCCGCATGAGATTTGGGCCGCATGAATTTTGGGCCGCATAAGACTTGGGACACGTGTCAGGGCTGTCTGGGCAGTGGCCCCTTCCTTCAGACTTCTGAACCATATGATGAGCCGTATGAACCGCATAATGGTGTGTCTGCTTGAGCCGCATTGGCATGATCTTCTTGAGCCGTATAGGGATGATTCCACTCGAGCCGTATGGGACAGCTTCACTCTGAACCGCATGGGAAGTCCTCACTTCGAGCCGCATAAGCACATCCATGTGGCAGGGCCACGTGGCATTTTGTTGCTCTCGGGGGATCGTGTCAGAGATTTCTTTCTCTTCCCTAGAGATTCATCATCATGACAGAGTCATAATTACCTGCTTTGGTGTCAGGTCTGTCAACTTTTCAGAGGGGTCAGCCGTCAAAGCAATTAATGCAGCATGGATCGGAGGGGAGCACTGTTACGCCACATGTCTTCTGAGCCGCATGGAATGCCTCCGGCCGCATAGCTCCTTATGCCGTATGACTCCCTGAGCCGCAGGCGTTTTCTGAGCCGCATGGGTCCTTCTTGGCCGAATGAGTCAATTTCTTTAGTATTTTCTATGCTTCTACAAACATGGCTTGAGTCACATGGTAAGTCAGGTAGGCACCATTGCATGGTCATGGACAACTTGTGCACAAGGTTTAGTTTCTAACGTGCCAGCATTGAATCAGCCCGGGAGGAACGAGTTATAGCAAGCGCCAGCCATGAATTGGCACGTGCCAGTAATGAATCGGCGTGGGTGATTCGAAAACTTTTGCATCGGGCTCGCTACCCGTGCACAAAATGGTCGCCGTCTAACCCAGCTATAGTCCAAGATAGCTTGACATTGCTAGTGACCTTTCATATAGATGAGTCAGTGTGCTAAGCGGCAATCCGCGTGCACGGTATCGGTCGAATCAAAGAAGGTACAAACACGGCACGAATTGAGTTAAGTAGGTGTGTACGGTTGCAACACCATTATGGAGCCTAAGATTTAGCCATAACAAGGACACGTGCTTCGGCACGAATGTGACGTCGTATTTGAGTCGTTAACACAAGTTCCACAAGTCGGGATTGAGTCGTCTCGAGTTAAGTCCGGAAGGACCGTAAGGCAAAGTTTGGTCATGTCACGTTGAATCGTGAGGCACGGCCTCGATATTTGAAGCACGGACCAAGTCGATGGCACGTAACATGTTGTGTCCTAAAGTATGAGTCGGAAGAGCAAGTACGAGTCGATACTTGATGTCGCAAGCACGAGAATGGTCTAGAGGCACATCGATAAGTTATCGGTACGAGGTGTAGTGCTCCGTCCCTACATCGTGCCCCATTTCTGTCTACGGAGTGCGCGAGAAAGGAACAATGTCGCTACCGATTCAGTCGGAACCGATAGATCGGGATCGATTGAAACGGTCGAACGGGAACGATTGAATTAAGATTATTTTCTCATAATGGAAAGGCTTCTTCGGAATCAAGTCTCATATTCAGCGGGTTGCGTCTCGATGATGGACTCTACGGCTGAGTCGGGAGAGAAACGATTTTCATACTTGCGTTTTCGAATCGCATTTACATATCGAACTCCTTAAATAATACAATATTCTAATCAGTTGCTTGTGCGATTTCAGGTAATCACGTAGACGACGACTAGCACGACCAACAAGTCTCTCGCCTCAAACAAAAATCAAGGTGAGTGGCTGACCCTTCCCCCTTCTTAGTTCAATCGATAACATTATTACGAATGAAATGATAGATGCAAGGGTACGGACACATCTACTTATCTTATAAAACTGTGTTAAACAAAAGATTGACTCATTGAACAATTGATGCCACAACAAGGCGGGACACGATGAAATGATTAAGTTCTCAAAAAATGTAGACCATGCTTTAGTAACTAAATTGTTCTAACACGGTCGTGGACAACTTGTCGACAAGGTAAAAGTTTCCTCGAGCGGCACCTCGGGGCCACGGGACCGTTTTGGCCTAGGAAAAAACATGGTATAGTTGTGCTGGTTAATAGTACGGATTAGGCGAGGATTTTCAATGGGGCTCGCTCTTTGCGTTGAAAGGGCCCCGACAAACAAAAGCTACGACTCCAGGATGGCTTGTTGTGTCAGTGACCAAACACACATAATTTGCTCAAGCTATACTAGCGATAACAATTGACAAGGATGAACATGGTAAGTCTCACATTGCATGGCACGCTCTATCGTGGATAAGTTCTAGCGTAATTTATATTATGTCTGTCATATGCTTGTCTGAAATTCATTAGGATGGTTAGAAAGATTCACAAAACTAAGTCATATAAACTCTTCAACCAAATGAGAGCATGGATCTTAATTTGCCACGCACCAATACGTGTAATGTACTGATCCTCGCTCTCCACATGTATCTCAAACCAATAAGGGAGTGCCACTTAAGCTCAAGGCGACACAAGTACATTTGAAGCATCGTTCGTGTGTTGAAGGCTTGTTTTGATCCTTTTAAAGACTCCACATTCAGTCTAGAAGAAAAGATGTCTCGACTCGCCACAATACCAGGTGGAATGAAATATTTTGCTTGTAAATGGGGGCATAATGTATCGAACGACTATCTCATCGGCGTTCATTTTGTAATCGAATCATATTGTAGCCCGCGAGGCAAATGAATGTAACAGAGTCATGTAAATGATGTTTATTATCAATAAAAGAAAAGTTCCTTCTATTTTCAAATGTGTTTGTTCAATTTCTCTACGCACTCTACTTGATGTTGTGTTTCGGATAACCTTATGACTATGCCTTGTGCGATCACAACTTAGGTTCGCACGACATCACGCTTGGGGGACGACTATCGATTCTTCGGAATCGGGACGTGACATAATGGTATCAGAGCACGACTTTACATCCTTTGGCATTCCGTCTAGAGTCTCAAACCTTTGACCTCGCATCGATGAGATAAGTTGTTCCATACAATGAGTCTGTAATATCTTGAGACTAATGTACGTGTCTACGTATTGTAGCATTGACGAAACCTGTGGCAGAAACCGCAACCGAGCAAGAACAACGTGCTTCGAGTAGTTCGAGCAGTTCACGGGCCGGACCTTCTAACAATGCTATCGGGAGGATGCTGCACATGATGGAGGTGCAGCAGAAACAGTTCGAGAACTGACATCAGCAGACGAAGACGCGACAGGCCCAATTCGAAGCTCGCTTCGATGCCCAAACCAAGATGCAGCAAAAGCAGCTTGATACTTTGCAACAGATCGTCCAGACGATTGTGGCCAACGGAAACTCTGCAACTGTGCCTACTGTGACCGAGCCGACGGGTCAACCCATCGAAGTCGATCGAGAGGAGCCCGAGCGTCAACCTGCGGCACCGAGAAGTTACAACTTTGAAGTGTCAGAATTAAAGAAAGCGTGTCATACCTCCTTCAGCGACACCGAAGGCCCTTTTGTGGCAATTGACTAGTTAGAAAAGCTGGAAGATCACTTCGAGCTCCTTGGCATTGAGGAATCCAAGCAAGTCGCCTACGCACAACTTCAACTACGTTTGAACGCACACGACTGGTGGGCCGTGCACAAACGAACGATCCGACAAGACAACAACTCAGCGCCGATCTCTTGGGCCATATTCCGCAAAGCCTTTAAAGTCGAGTACCTTCCCTCAGCCATTCATCAAGAGAAGGAAAATAAATTCATGCAGTTGAAGCAAGGGAACCGGACAGTACAACAGTATGCCGCAGAGTTCAACAAGTTGTCCAAATTTGTTGGTGCGTTTCTTCATACAAAGGAGTATCGTGTGCGACGGTTCGAAATGGGTCTGCGGCCTTCTATTGCTGTTTATGTGGCGGTTCCAGAGTAGAAGACCACGGGCGATGCTCTGAATCATGCTCTCCGCCTTGAGAGCCAGTACCCTCCCGTTGCTGCCGACGTTGTGCACTATTCCAACCACAAACATCCTAGCTATACGGGAGGCAACAATCACGCGTCAAAGCATCCAAACAATGGTGGCTATAAGGGACATAACCCGTTACCTCGTTGCACCAAATACAACCACTTTGGACACAATGTCAACAACTACTTTGTCTTCGATGGGGCATACTTCTTTTGCGGACAAAGGGGTCACCGAGCTCGAGACTGCATGGTCCGAGAACAAAATCGCAATGCCCCACCACATCAAAACCGTCAAGAAAACCAAGGATAGGCACCCCGCCCTCCTCAAGCCACGCAACACAATGGCCAAGATCGTCGTCCTAATGCTCAAGGGCGCGTCTATGCCATGACTCGAGATGAGACGTTCGCCTCAGATACAGTCGTGACAGGTATACTGGTTTTCAATAATAAATATGCTCGTGTACTGTTTGATTAAGGTGCCACGCATAGTTTCATATCGACGGACTCTACCGTCGAGTACAAAATTCCTGTGACACCATTAGGCCTTGATCTTAGCGTTCACATACCGTCGGGCACGTCACTACTCGCAAACTTAGCCTGCAAAGATGAAATCATCTGTATATGAGGGAAAAAGGTCTATCTCGATGTGATAGTTCTAGACATTAAGAATTACGACATCATTCTGGAAATGGATTGGCTCGGCCCTTGCAACGCCACCATTGAGTACGTAGGAAAGAAGGTCAGCTTCCGCATACGTAGAGTGCCCGAATTCTGCTACTCGTGTGGTAAAGCATCGTCGGCCTGTATGGTAATCTCGACAATTTTTGCTCGGAGGATGCTGCATTCAGGATACGAAGGCTACTTGACGTCCGTTCGAGACAAGCGACATGATGGTGCAAACGCGGGTCAGACCGACGTTGTGGCAGAATTCTCCTACGCGTTTCCGGACGAGCTACCCGGAATGCCACCCGACCGAGAAATCGAGTTCAGCATTGATACATTCCCTGATACCCGACCGATTTTTAAGGCCCCGTACAGAATGGCACCTGCAAAACAAAAAGAGCTCAAGGTCCAATTGCAAGAGTTGCTCGACAGGGGATTCATTCGTCCTAGCATCTCGCCAAGGGGAGCGCCCGTGTTGTTTGTAAAGAAAAAGGAAGGGTCAATACGTTTGTGCGTCGACTACCGCAAGTTGAACAAAGTCATCGTCCGAAACAAGTATACATTGCCCCGCATAGACGATTTATTCGATCAATTACAAGGTGCCTCGGTATTTTCGAAGATCGACCTCCGTTCAGGCTATCATCAACTCAAGATCAAGTTAGACGACGTGACAAAGTAGAGTCACGAGATTTGGAGCTAAAGGAAAGTTGAGTCCAAGATTTGTCGGTCCTTTCGAGATATTGAAACGAGTCGCACCAGTAGCTTACCAGATCACATTGCCTCCAGCACTGTCAGATGTGCACAATGTCTTCCACGTCTCTCAGTTACGAAAGTACGTGCACGATCCGGGCCATGCGGTAGATTTTGGTCAGTTGAATCTGCAGGCAGATTTGTCATATGTAGAAGAGCCTGTGCAAATCTTGGAGCACAAGGATAAACTGTTTCGAAATCGTGCTATCCCTCTCGTCTGTGTTCTCTGGAAAAACCATTCGGTCGAGGAATCGACCTGGGAGCGTGAATAAGAGATGAAGGAGAAATTTCCTTCATTGTTCTCTTAGAGGTAGGTTATATTCTTAAGTTTCGAGGACGAAAATTTTTCTTAGTTAGTTATGGTGTAGTGTCCCGTCCCTATATCGTGCCTCGTTTCTGTCCACGGGGTGCGCGAGAAATGAACATTGTCGCTACCGATTCAGTCGGAACCAATAGATCGAGATCGATTGAAACGGTCGAACGGTAACGATTGAATTAAGATCATTTTCTCATTATGGAAAGGCTTCTTCGAAATCAAGTCCTATATTCAGCGGATTGCGCCTTGAGGATGGACTCTGCGGTTGAGTCGGAAGAGACCTCCCGTTGCTCTGCTTTTCATGCCGCACTTGCTTCTTTGGCTTTGGTTTTGGTTTTCTGAATGCGTTTTCGTGAATGTTTTTGATGGTTTTCATGGCTTACGTTTTTGAACTCGCATTTACATATCGAACTCCATGATTAATACATTGTTCTAATCAGTTGCTTGTGCGATTTTAGATAATTGCGTAGGCGACGACTAGCGCGACTAACAAGTCTCTCGCCTCAAACAAAAATCAAGGTAAGTCGCTGACCATTCTCTTCTCGACCCCCTTCTTAGTTCAATCGATAACATTATTGCGAATGAAATTATAGATGCAAGGGCACGGACACGTCTACTTATCTTATAAAACTGTGTTAAACAAAAGATTGACTCATTGAACAATTGATGCCACGACAAGGTAGGACACGATGAAATAATTAAGTTCTCAAAAATATAGACCAAGCTTTGGTAACTAAATTGTTCTAACACGATCATGGACAACTTGTCGACAAGGTAAAAGTTTCCTCGAGTGGCACCCCGGGCCCACGAGACCGTTTCGGTCTAAGGGGAAATACAGTATAGCTGTGCTGGCTGATAGCACGGGTTAGGCGGAGACTTTCAGCGGGGCTTGCTACTTGCGTTGAAAGGGTCCCGACTAACAAAAGCTATGAGTCTAGGATGGCTTGTTGTGTCAGTGACCAAACACACATAATTTGCTCACGCTATACTAGCGATAACAATTGACAAGGAAGAACATGGTAAGTCTCACACTGCACGGCATGCTCTGTCGTGGGTAAGTTCTAGCGTAATTTATATTATGCTTGTCATTTGCTTGTCTGAAATTCATTAGGATAGAAAGATCACAAAACTAAGTCATATAAAGTCTTCAACCAAATGAGAGCATTGAACTTAATTTGCCACGTACCAGTACAAAGTGTAATGTACTGATCCTCGCTCTCCACAGATACCCCGAACCAAGAAGGACGTGCCACTTAAGCTCAAGGTGATGCAAGTACATTTAAAGCCTCGTTCGTGTGTTGAAATCTTGTTTTGATCCTTTTGAAGACTCCACATTCAGTCCAGAAGAAAATATGTCTCGACTCGCCACAATACCATGTGGAATGAAATATTTTGCTTGTAAATAGGGACATAATGTATGGAACGACTATCTCATCAGCGTTCATTTTGTAATCGAGTCATGTTGTAGCCCGCGAGGCAAATGATTGTAACAGAGTCATGTAAATGATGTTTATTAATAATGAGAGAAAAGTTTCTTCTGTTTTCATATGTGTTTGTTCAATTTCTCTGCGCACTCGATATTGTGTTTCGGATAACCTTATGACTACGCCTTGTGCGATCGTAACTTAAGCTCGCACGGCATCACGCCCGGGGGACTGTAGCGCCCCGCTTTCGACAGGCGACGGACTTCATAATATGCTTCCGCCGAGTCAGATCGGTCGGGAACTTAGATGGCCATCTGACTCGATCACTGAGCTTGGTAAATGATAACACCTTACGGCATCGATCAAATCGATTTGGACGGATGTTACGAGAATTGATCCAACTAATGGAACGACTTCTGTTGAAATAAGTCCTAGATGCAGCGGACTGCGTCTCGGTGAGTGAGCTCTATATAAGAGTCCCTTCGACGGGACCGGACCGCTGTATGGTTTTATTAGAGCTTTTGTCGCTGGGTTTTGATGAAGTGCTTTCGCGTCGTTTTCCTGGATGCAATTTACGAATTTCGAAGCGAGAGAATAAAGAAGGAATCCTAACTAAGTGTTGGTGCCATTGCAGGAGCTCGCGTAGATAAAGCTTGAATGTTGTGAAGCGCTTCGACGGTCGGCACGCTCGAAGAACTTGGTGGATGATTCGGCCCCTTGCTTTCTACTCTGTCCCGCAAACAAAATTCCTTTGCCTCGAATTCATTCAAATCGATGATGCCAAGTTAAATCCATGCCAATCCACTAAGGTCAAGAACTCGGAAAAAATGTATCGATTTAGAGTAATCTACTCTGAAAAATACAAGTTTATCACATAAACGAGAAAGTTTAAGGTTCTAGTAAAAAGATAGACTATTTCACGTGCTGCAAAATAATATGAAACGTCGATCGTGGGTCAAGATGCCTCGGACTATTTGGTGCCCACGGAACGCTAAATCGGGAGTTCGGCTTTGGGGAAAATGAATTATTGCATGAGTTGAGAGAAATGGTAATGTCGTTCAATACTGTCCACACTATACAAAATTATTGCATATATTTAACTGTTCACGCATTGGCATGGTCAGCTTGTGCACAAGTTGATTTTCCTCGAATCGGTATTCGGGGCATCGGAATCGAATCGACCTAGGAGGAATGAACAATCGTGCTTCGGCACTGATGCATTGCAGGACCGTCAGTCAGGCTTGCAACCTAGACTGAACGGGCCGAAATGTCGTTGAAATAGTCCCACGTGGTGTGTAACACCAATGATCGCGCATATAAGATAGTAGCATGCTCACCTATTGTCTTATGCATGTAGTAAGTATTATCTCTGTTTTTATGCAGGGACGAGCACGGTCGTGGTAAGAAATGGGATAAATCCGTATGTTTTCACTGTATGTTTTATTACTTCAAAGATGGCTATCGATATGAACTGAATTCATTTAGTTCTAAATAGAAAGACATCTCTAAAGCATGCTTACCTTAACAATCAGAATCGGCTTAGACAAGTGGGTTTGTCTCGTCCACTTAGCAAGTGTGCTAATCCCCTCTTCCAATTTCCCCAGGTGCGGCGGGCGCTCTAAACTGAACCTGAAGTGCGGAGAGGCGTTTTGAAGCTCTTACTATGCTGAAGTATTTTGAAGTCAATTCAATCGAAGGCTTATGTATAAAGGGGCGAATGTATGGAACGGCAAGTGTTAGTTCATGCAGCTTGTCGAGTATGTTTTCTTTGGTTTTCAATCAATGTAGCCGCAACAGCATCCAATGTAATTACGACTTGCACTTCGTTGCAAGCTATGAATTAAAAAGCATATTTCTATCTTTCTATACTGCGTCTCAATTTGATGTGATGTGTGAAGTTTCAACTTGGCGATTCAATATAAAATCAACGTAACGTTCTTGCCTTGTACGAATGCAATTCCAGACTCGTACGGCATCACGCCTTAGCGAGGACGATCGATTCGGCAAAATAATACCGGGGACGAACGGTTTGTCGACTCGGGGCGTGACAAATTGGTATCATAGCTCAGTTATGTTTCCTCAGAATTTTCGAAATATGTTTCATTGTTGGAATGTTCGTTGCGATGGCTCGATTGAATGCTTGTCGACATGCGGCGTGAAATAAAAGTTCCATACAGGTAAGCCCGCAGATATTTTTGAAAAATACTAACGGATTTACTCTGTTTTGTATGAATGACTAAGAAAAATAAGAACAATCCCGGCACAACAACCCAAACCATGGATAGTACGTCGAGCACAAAGAGTGGCCCTAGCGAGACGACTATAGAGAAAATGCTACAGTTGATGAAACTGCAGCAGCAATAACTTCAAATGCAAATCAAGGCCCAATTTGATGCACAGCAGAAGCAGATGGACGCCCTGACTCAGATAGTGAACAAGGTGGTGGACAATACCAAGACAACGGTCGTGGTACCCAAGGAGAGGCAAGATGTTTAAGATGAAGATTAGGAAGAAGCTCAACCACAAATGATAAATTCTTTTTCCTTATTCAAAGCAAAAGAGTTCCGCAAGATGAATCCACCTAAATTCAATGGCCGGGCAGAGCCTGATGTGATAGTGGGGTGGCTCGCGGAGATTGAGGACCTATTTAATCTACTTAGCATTGAAGGGTCCCAGAGGGTAACTTGTGCAGCGTTACAGCTGCAACTGAGGGCTTACGACTGGTGGGCAGCTAAGAAGCAGGAAATCTACGAAGCCAATACAGACACCACGATTTCCTAAAAAATGTTCAAGGAAGCCTTTCTCGAATAGTACGTCCCTCGCGCCATCCGTCGTCAAAACGAAGACGAGTTCATGATGTTACGACAAGAAAATATGTCAGTCGACGATTATGACTCGAGCTTCTCGAAACTGGCAAAGTTTGCCGGCACCTTCCTGCCTAACTAGGAGCATGGTGTGAACGCTTCCAACAAGGCCTAAACGATGAACTGCGAAGGGACGTCATGAATCAAAGGTGTCGAACATACCGCGAATCCTACGATGTCGCTCTCGATAGTGAGCGTGTCTTTTGCCGTATGTCGCACAGAGCTGTGCCTGTCGTCCGTAACCACTTCAACAAGCGTCATAACGACGCCGGGGGATCGGGAGTATCAAAACGTCCGAACGCATTTGATAACTGGAGCCATGGCGGACAACACTGCAGCAGATGCAATAGGCGTGGGCACCGAGCCACCGATTGCGTCACGAGATCTTGCTACAAGTGTGGCGAGATAGGCCATATAGTTACATTTTGTCCGAAAAATGTTCCAAATTAACACAACCCACAAAGGAACGTTCCGAATCAACACAAAGTGCCTATACTGCAAGGCGCAAATGCAGTGCCCTTCAACCCGTAGAATCAACGACATGGAGCTCAAGGCCGAGTTTATGCATCAACTCGGGACGAGACGTTCGCGTCCGGTACTGTTGTAACAAGTATATTACTCTATAAAAATATACCTGCTCGAGTACTATTCGATTCGGGTGCGACGCATAGTTTTATATCTGCTGATTATGCGAAAAAAATAAAATAACCATGCAATCACTAGATATAGACATTAGCGTTAGCACTCCGTCGGGAGTCGATATGCCTGCGAACTTTATTTGTAGGATTAGCCACATTTGCATCGGAGGAAGAAATTTATCCTTGGATGCCGTCGTACTAGACATCAAAGAGTACGACATAATCCTAGGCATGGATTGGTTGGGCGCTTGTCATGCAACGATCGAGTGCGCGGAGAAGAAAGTGGTGTTTCGTCTTCCTGGCGAGACAGAATTCTCATATCCGTGCGGTACGGTCTCGAAGACGGCAATGATGGTATCTGCAATCTCGGCGAGGCATATGTTGCGTTCCGGCTATGGGATACTTGGCATCAGTTCTAGACACGCGAAAGGATAATACAAACACAATGCAGACTGATGTTGTGGCAGATTTTCCCGACGTTTTCCATGACGAGATGCCTGGGATGCCGCCGGATCGAGAAATAGAATTCAGCATCGACACCTTTCCGAATACACGGCCGATATCAAAGGCGCCTTACCGAATGGCTCCAGCAGAACTGAAGGAGCTGAAGGTGCAATTACAAGAGTTGCTAGACCGCAGATTTATTCACCCTAGCGTCTCTCCGTAGGGAGCTCCCGTACTGTTTGTGAAGAAGAATGATGGATCGATGCGGCTATACATCGACTATCGGGAACTCAACAAGACGACCGTACGGAACAAGTATCCTTTGCCACGAATCGACGACTTGTTTGACCAACTGCAAGGCGCGACAATATTTTCAAAAATCGATCTTCGTACGGAACAAATATCCTTTGCCTCCTTTGTGCCCAAGGCTCAGTTTTGGGAGTCTCGGTGAAGTCATTATCGTCCTCCGAGAACTCAGCGGTCACCATATTGGAAGATAGAGTCACTCGATGAACATGCCCAATGTTGGTGTCTGAATCCCATAATGCAGAGTCAGAAGAGTTAGATCTTTTTTTTGTCAGACTCAGAAACATCTGGGGTTGAGATTGGCGAAGTGTAGCCTAACCCATGCTTTGTTTTATTATAATATTGTAGTGACTTTCCTTTTAGAACATGTATACGAATAGAAGTTTGTCTTTCCTTACCACCGTTGAGGCCAGATTTAAAATTATAGCCCATCTTTTGGATGATCTTATTAGATTGTTGACTATAACGACGTAGTTGAAGTCGCCCATTATCGTCATTTTCGGAATCACTATCAACTGTAGACTTTTGATTCAATCCTTTGCTGAAGAGGATAGGATGTTCATCCTTCTTCCGGGAGGGAACTAGAAAGAATGAGTCTTGTATTGATTCGAGTGATACTTCATCTTGGAAAGGTTGAACTGCTTCTAAAGTAAGGGGCTCGAAGTTATTCAGGATTTCTAGATAACATCATGTGTAATAATTGACATCAATATACTTCAAAGTAGATGCTACTTTATTGATATTTACATCATCATTTACAACAGTGTTTTTAACCTTAGTCGATGGCTTGCTAAGATTAACAAGAGAATGAGAAGAAGGAAGTTTGTTACGAAGAAGGTAGATAACAAGAGGCTCAGAAGAGGTGAGCTCCCTATGCACCATCTTTTCAGCAGGAGGATGCTTGGTAGTAGGAGAGAGATTGATGGTCAGTGTCTGAGAAGACGAGAGACGAGAAGTGCGTCCCTTGACCGGAACCACCAGAATATCGTCTGGACTCTCTTTTCGGTCTTCTTCAGTGTCTATAGTCAGTACAACTTTTATGAACTCTTCTTTATACATTCTGGAGTCTGTATAATATGTTACGATGCCTCGGAAGGGATTAAGGTCAGCCACTTCCTTCAGGACTTCTCCGTTGTTATCAACATATTTGAAACATTAATGGAGAGTGGATGGCACGATATTATGTTCATGCAACCACGGGATGCCATCATTCGAACATGTGACAATACTAAGGAAAGAAAACACCTCCCACGTGCTAAGAGACTTTGTTTGTTTGTTTGGCATGCCCTATGTACTTTGGAGCGACTTTGTCATAAGCCAATACTGGCCGTGTCGTAGTGTTGTTTCGGGTATTCGTGCCGTGTCGGACGCATCCTAAAATAGAAAAGAGGAGGGGGGTCGGAACCTTGGGGCCGTAGATGAAGCTGTGTCCGGAGCGGGAGTTCGGGGGAAGCTCGCCGGTGCACGCTTGCTTCAGGCACTCGATGATGGTCTGGAGATCGATCAACAGAGTTTTTTCCCCCTCAGATTAGTTAGAATTGATGAGAGAGAGGGAGAGAGAGAAATAGAAGAGGAATTTAATAAAGAAATTACGGTTTTGCCAGCACCGTTGGGACCGACGATGGGGGTGAGGGGCCGGAAGAAGGTGATGACGTGCTTGTTCTCCGGGTCGAAGCTCCGGATCCCCTTTATCAGCATCTTGTCAACAGGACCTCTCTCCCTCTCCTCTCTTCCCTCTCTCCACCCTTTTACGAGTTTTGGGTCTGTGAGGATTTTAGAGAGAGGAAGAGAGAAATGGACGGTTTCTTATGTATTAAAATAGTTTTTTTATTCACTTTTCTTTCCATTTTTTTTTTTTTTTGATATTTTGAAACATCCGAAAGAAAAATCAATAAAAGTTATAATTTTTCAAAGAAAAAAATGTCAGAATTGATTTCCATTCTTTTCGCAAACCATACGAGGGCTAATGAATGATCCTAATAGAAAGACTTAATTTGCCAAAGCATGCGGTGTTTAAGAATCTTTAACAGCTTTAACTTTCGTAATAAATGTCCTCTACAAAAACTGAGAGAAGCCAGTTATCAAAATAGTCCACTTCACTTGATTCCCACTTTACCATCATCAGTTGTCAAAGCATGGTGTTGGGAGTAATATCTTCCCCAATAATAGCATCCCACCACGACAAGTTTATGGCCAGCTTATGCAGGCAAGTAAACATTACAAAAGAAACAACAGTACACAAAGATAACTCAGAAAACCGCACAACGAAAAAAATTATCAGAAGTGAGCGAGCGAACGAGCGAGCAAGATCACAAATAAAAAAAATTACATGTTACTCCAAGACCCGTTACAACTCCCAATACACAAGTCCCAGACTGCACTCAAGATGTTCGAAATCCAATCACTTTCCATTTTTCTATGGCTATCCACAACCATGAGCATTAGAACTAAGCCAACTAGTTATGAGGATAAGTCCTAAGATACGTGCTTATTCGAAAATGTTTCTCCTAGAGCAGTAAAAGTTTAATGACACAGGAATCTCAAAAATAAATAATAATAATAATAATAAACCAAATACACCAGAAGAGTATAAAACTGTAAAATCATTGTAGTGGTTTCATAATAGCATATAATGTAAATACGTGTCAGGATCTGTATAAGCATGAAATTATCCCCTATAACAGGCCAGGATACATGCTTGTATTTCCCTCAAATACATCTGTTGGGACTTGGTATATCCATAAAAACGCAGCCGCAGCCCATGGGCCAGTATATCCAATGGTAATCCAAAGTGGCCCTATATCTACATAGCAAAAATAATTATTACACAACAGGGGGTTCCTTTCTTCATCTGCCAAGTTAATAGATGAAAAGCATGGCAAGTTCATGACGTTCTGCAGTTTAAGGATGATTAAATGCCAATCCTCAACCATCAACCAATGGAAAGGAAATAAAATGCATTAAGCATAGTAAAATATATGAGAAATGCAGATAGTGAAGCACGAGATAATTTGCGAGGGTAAGAGTCACAGAATTGCAGTTACCTTCAGGTAGAGGATAATAGACACCTAAATAACTTATCTACACTACGGTCTAGGTTTATATTAAATATACATCCTGCGATTGTTTACCCAAACACCAAATGCTGCTCTGAACTAAAAGTCACGCACTCCACGGCATCTTATACTCCAGATGATTCTTTCTTCACACACTTCAAACATTGATTTGCAAGACCTGGAGATGAACTGTATGTACAGTGCTTAAGCTAAACTTTTAGCCATTACATGAGCCTGTTGTACTAGCTAAGAGGCCAATCATTCAAATATCTCCTGGGCTTCAATTATGCTGTGTTGACTGCAGCAGGAAGAAGTTATGTGTAAGTCATCATTTAGAAATATGTGCTTACATAGTAATTAACGAACAGGCTTAATCTGTTTGGTAATGCTTTCTTATGGAGACCATTTTAAGCTCTCCAATTGGAGGCATCCACGGGACTAAAATCCTTCGACAAACATCTCAAGGTGTTACTAAGCAGTTGTGTGTTTGGTAGCATCTAAAAGCACTTGATTTCTTTCATTTATATAGTGAGTAAGCAAATAGTCCACATTACTCTGTAAACAAAGATGAACATTTGGTAGGTGAAGTACGAGACCAGCATGATCTTGGATACAATCTTTTCACTTCCTAGCTAAGATTATAATTGATTAGATTTAATCACATTTAAAGTACAATATGTAGGGCAACGCAACCCCACACACACAATCTAAAAAACTGGCCATCTAAGCCCGACATGATACCCACGTCAATCTGTGTTCGTACATGTTTGGGCACATACAAAGAACCAAAATATATACACACGAAAAAAGAAGCACAAATGTAAAGTTAGCCCCTGTTTCATTAGCAATACACATAATTAAGTCAGTTGACCCTCATTTTTTTTTTAAGTTCTTCAACATACAAGTTACAAAATGCACATTAGTTGCAAAGATAAAGATATAAAAATATGATATTTTCATGTGAAACTCAATCATCACTATAAATTATATGATAT
The DNA here is from genome assembly GCA_029216955.1 of Iris pallida. Lineage (NCBI taxonomy): Eukaryota > Viridiplantae > Streptophyta > Magnoliopsida > Asparagales > Iridaceae > Iris > Iris pallida. Next base: position 98,590 of record JANAVB010013069.1, on the reverse strand, counting down.
AATAGAAATAAGATAAATTTAGGAACCAATCAGATACACTAATACATTATGACAAATATATTTGACTCTAACAAATATATATGGTCAAAACTAATATATTTGAATCTATCAACAGGAAGGCTAGCAGGATCGGAATTGAAATCGATTTCGGACCGGTATCGGCAATCTCGGTATTTTGTATCTGAGTATTGGGTTTTTCATTTTGGAAAAGCCAAAAATGATAGAAAGTAGTTTCAAAGGCTAAAAAATATTTGATACATTAGACATAATTTAATATATTATATGTTGGTTCTCGTTAATTTTAAATGGAATATTGTTCCACTTGCAATAAATATTATTGTTTATTTACTTGCCTTTAGACATAGGCCACAAAAATAGTTTTTGAATGGAATAGTATTAATATGAATGAATGTTGTAAATTTATAAATATACAACTTCGACAAAGGGTAATGGTTATTGAATTTCATAATTCATTTTCATTATTTATTAATGATTGGTTTAGGCCATTTTTCTTTTTTTCCAATTAAATCAAATAAATAGTAGTTTATTGATAAAGAATCATATTGACATAATGTAACATTGTCAATGTTTGACACAATTGAATCATTGTGTTTCACACTATTTTTCTAATCTTTCCATCTTCGTTAAATTTTTCTTTGCCGAATTAACAGTCGATATCACTCGATATTGGTAGCGGTTAAATATCAAAAGTTAAGAACAATAGACCCGTATATATATATATATATATATATATATATATATATATATATATATATATATATATATATATATATTGCAGATGACCTCTAGCCTAGTGGTTAAGAGAGATGCATGCGGCCCGAGTGGTCAGGAGTTCGAATCCCAGTGGGAGCGATTCCAAAAATAATTTACTTGGTTCCAAAAAATATATATATATATATATATTGAAAACGGTAATTGTATTAATATAAGAGCAAATTACAAACTAGCGTCCTGTCTCAGGAACAACTAGCTACCATGACCTTTACATCAAACTCAATGTTATGCGTAATGCCTATACTAGGTGTAGTTAGACCTTCAAAGATGCGATTATTACGCTCTTTACATACATGCCAGACCGTAGATGCCAATCGAATGCGAGCTTCAGAGAACCACTTGCTACCTCGACCTCTCAAACTACTGATGTCCATACAGTCTGCTATCCCCTGCAATATCACACCACCCAGCTGAAGAATGTGTCTCGGATGGATTACCTTATACACACACAATTGTGCATCTACGACAGCCATGACCGCCAGTTTGAATACCAAATCGGCCAAGCCGATCTAGTGCAAGCAGTCATCCCAGTATCACCTTATACATATACAATTGCATCTTCCGAAACAATCCCTTCACCCAAATGAATTTGTACCTATGTACTCGTGGATGCTTGACCCGAGCACATTCCAGTGCGACTTTATGTTCGAACGAGCCACTCCTCGTGCCATCCCACGTCTAGGCGTCCGATGTGCTGTTTTTCTCCAGCGTGACCTTGCGGATCGCGGAACTGTACCTCCTCGTAGCAAGAAGTCCGGTCGCCACTAACCCAGCCGAATGATCCTACTCACCCGATCCGTCCTATGCCGCACATCAAATCCCGCCCACGCCCACCCGATCCTCTCTACAAGGCTTTGGTGCTCAAGACAAGGGTCTAACCATAGGTTAGTCATCCCATCTCTCATAACCCGAGAGAGAGACTTTTCACCATGGAACAATATTGCAAAATAGATTTAAAGATGACCGAGTCGTTATTGTCGGAATGTCGAGCCCATAGGTCTAGCCCACAGTGACTCTTCGTGAGGAAATTCCAAGTCAATCGCATGTCTGCAACATCGCGTAGCACCCGTAGAGAGCAAAGAACCCACCCCTACTTCTTTTAGGGCGGCAGAGAGACTTCCAACCAATAGTATCAATGCCTCCCCGCCATAAGAAGTTGGCACATAATTTCTCGATTTTAATAATGGTAGCAGTCAGAATTAATATAGCTTGTAACCAATACATGGCTATAGCAATAATAACATATCTAACTAGCTCGATGCGTCCCCCAAAGGACAAACACTAGACATGCCACCCTTCCACTCGGCGCTGCACATAATCAACGAGACTTCGACAATTGACCTCTCGGGCATAGTTGATAGAAAGAGGAATGCCTAGATACTTGACTGGTAGCTCACTCTTTTTCACACCAATGCTTCTCGCTTTCGCTTCCTTGTTATGACAAAATGCATCGGAATATACTTTGTTTTTTGCCCCTATTTAAGTGCAGCCCAGTATATTTGCCGAAAATCTCCATAATTCGAGCCAATTCGGTTAGACCTCCTCATGATAGCTTGATGAAAACCAACAAATCGTCCACTTATATATATATATATATATATATATATATAGAGAGAGAGAGAGAGAGAAAGAATTGGTAACCAATTTTATTGATGTAGAGGTAAAATCTTAGAAGCCAGAAGCAGAAGCGGATACAGAAGCGGGGGCGAGGGAACGCGACTACTTAGAAGAGTCTAAAGTTGGGAACGTGCGCTAATAAAAAAATTGTGTATATTAATTATTGTTATCAAAACTTATAAGTATCTTAATATTTATTAGAATTTATAAAGTTCAGTTCGAAGTTAAAGATAGATCATTCGCATGTTGATTTTTTATGATATCAAGGTAAATAATCTTCAGTTTCTTGGTACTTTAATAAACGTGCATTAAAAATCTTCTAACTTTCTTTCCAAAATCTATGTCGTCTTTTAAAATTATGGTCATATTATGGAAAACGATCATGTCATCGAAAAAATGCGCTCCCGTCACCGGAGAAACGAGCTTCCGTCATCGGGGAAGCGAGCTCCCAACAAGCTTCCAAGTAAGAACCGTCGAATCGAAGTTCTTACTGAGATTCATTGACCTTCTAGGAGTTTCTGGCTTCTAAGGATAAAATACAAATTCTCTAGTGACATCTCTAACTCTGATTAGAAGGTATCACGGGATCACTCTACTAAGACCTGCATTTTGCAATAGTTCTTAAGTCTTCTTCCTGCAATTCTTCAATAACACTTGGATATCCCTGATTATTCTTTGTTGTATACCTTGGCTCCTAACAGCCACTTTATTGAAGATTCTCCTATTTCTTTTCTGCCAGATATGCCAGTGTACTGTAGACACGTCTTTCAAGATAGTGCCCTTTTTGCTTTTACTTTGCATCTCCTTAATAGTACCCAGAAGGCTATTATTAGACTCTGTAAGTTTAGAAGAAGAAACGTAAGTTTAGACTAAATAATTCAGTTTTCTTCTATATTATTGAATCAAAGGGGAAAAAAACTATAGGCATTCAGCCATGTGCTTAACCCGGTCAAGTGAAGGACCAATCAGATTAATAAGCAAACGTGTGCGTCTTGCTTTCAATTAGTGAGAGGCGCCCAAAGGAAGGAGAAGCTATGGAGAGAACTGTGACCCCTGCAGCCAAGGCATCGACAGCTAAAGGTACTAAGTCTAAATATCACATCGGTGCAGCCCACAGAGTGGTCAAATAATTGATTTTGCACTCGTGAAGCTATATCCCAAATATATAGGTTGATTCTGTTACAACCAAAAAGTAATAGCACAGCCTTGATTATGTTAAAAGAGAGAAACAAAAAATAAAATAACTGACACTCCCCTCTCAAGTTGGTGTGTAAATTTCTCTCCACCGTGCACCCGCCTACCGCCGTTTAGAACCATGCTATAAATCCCTCATTGGAAGGGGTATGTTGTAGTGCCCCGTTCCCTTTGGGCGGTGCACTATTTAATGGGCTCGTGACGAGTCAGACTCAGTCGGAAGCTTGGTATACGATAACCCTTTGTGGCATCAAACAAATCGATTTGGACCAATGTTATGAGAACCGTTCCAACTAATGGATCGGCTTCTGTTGAAATAAGTCCTAAATGTAGCGGACTGCGTCTTGGCGAGTGAGCTTTATATTAGAGTCACTTCGACGAGACCGGACTACTGTATGATTTTCTTGAAGTTTTTGCTGCTTGGTTTTGATGAATGTGTTTTCGCGTCGATTTCTGCATTCAAACTAAAAAATTATAAACAAAGGATTGAAGGAGAATTTCCAATACGATGTTGGTGCCATTGCAGAAGCTCGCGAAAGTGGAGCTTGATCGTTGTGAATCGCTCCTACTCTCGGCACATTCGATACTTGGTGGGTGGCTCGACTCCTTTTCTACTCCTTCCCGTAAATGAAATACGTATTGCCTCAAACACGTTCAAATCGATGATGCCAAGTTAATTGCATGTTGTACCACTGAGATAAAGAACTTGGGATAACTGTAGCAATTTAGAATAGTCTTGCTCTAAACTCAAAATGATATGTTTCGCATTCGAAGGCAGCAGTTAAGGTTTGAAAATCTAGAAACTGCTTAAGATCCTAATGTTATAAGCTTCGCACTTCGAAGCGAGAAGTTAAGATTCAATAAAAGAGAAAAAATTGTTTCATTGAAACGAAATAATAAAACGTCGGTTGTAACATGGTGCCTCGAGGTATTTGGTGCCTACGGGTCGCCAAATCAGAACGTACGGTTTTGACGAAATCAAACTGTTGTATGAGTATAATGATAACATTGCTTAATTATGTTCTGTGTCATGCATCTGTTTCATAGTCTTAACTGTTCACACACTTGCATGGCCATGGACAACGTGTGCACAAGGTATGGCTTTCCTTGAAACGGTATCCGGAACACCAAGACGGAATCGACCTTGGGGAAAGTGAGCTTCGTGTTGCGGCACGAGGTATTGCGGGATCTCCAGTTAGGCTTGAACACCAGGCTGGTAGGGCGCATCGCAATGCTATATAATAGTCCTTCATGGTGTCGTAACATCAATGACCACATATAAGATAGATAGCATGCTCATCTATTTTCTTATGCAGGTGTTAAGTATTATCACTCTTTCTATGCAGGGACAAATACGGCCAGGACGGAATCGACCTAGGGGAAAAGTAAGCTTCGTGTTGCAGCACTTCGTATTGCGTTACCTCCAGTTGGACTTATAACCCAGGCTGATAGGACGCGTCGTAATGCTATATGATAGTCCTTCATGGTGTCGTAACATTAACGGCCACATATAAGATAGCATGTTCATTTATTGTCTTATGCAAGTGATAAGTATTATTACTCTTTCTATACGGGGACAAACACGGCCGTAGTAAGAAATGATATGAAATGCTATGTTTTAATGTTTTGATTATGCCATCCATATGAACTATAATTCATCTAGTTCTAAGTAGAAAGACAACTTTAAGTGCATGCTTCCCTTAATAAGAAGTATCGGTTTAGACGAGTGAGTTCGTCCCGCTCACTAGTGCATTCCCAAATGTACTAATCCTCCAACCAACATGTGGTGAGAATATTGAGGGTGCACGGTACTAGGCTCAAGCTGAAGTTCGGAAAGGCGTTTTGAAGCTCTTCATATTTTAAGTATTTTGAGGGCAATTCATCTCAAACGCTTGTAATGTATAAAATGGTGTAAATGTATGGAACGACAAGTATTATTTAAGGCAGTTTGTCGAGTGTTTTGTTGTTTCAATCAAATGTAGCCGCAACGACATATCCAATATAACTATGACCTTGCACTTTGTTACAAGTTATTAATGAAAAATATTTTTTTCCTATACTGCGTATTCAATTATCTGCAATTTGTGAAGTTTCAACTTGATATTTCAAAAGAATTATCAAATGCACATTCTTACCTCGTACAAGTGCAATATAGACTTGTACGGCATCACGCTCCAGCGAAGACGATCGATTCGACAGAAATTAATACGAGGCCGAAAGATTCGTCGAATCGGAACGTGACAAATTGGTATCAGAGTACGATTCGATTCCTAGGATTTTCCAAACTGTTTCTTTTGAATGTTGGTTGCGATTATTGGATTGAATGCTTTTCGAAATATGATGCATGAAATAATGATTTCATACATGTAAGCTCGTAGATATTTTGAGAATACTAACGGGTTTACTCTATTTTGTAGGGATGCCTAAGAAAAATAATATTGTTGTGACGAACAATACTGCGATTAGTTCATATAGTTCGGAGGGAGCTGTCCCTAGCGAAACTACGATGGAGAGACTGAGGGCTTGTTCGATCTTCTCAGCATCAAAGGGTCCAAGCGAGTAATGTGTGCTTCGTTGCAGCTACAATTGAGGACCTACAACTAGTGGGGGGCGAAGAAGCAAAAAAATCTACGAGCAGATCCCTATACCAAAATTTTCTGAGAAATGTTCAAGGAGGCTTTTCTTGAGTAGTATGTTCCCCGAGTAGTCCGTCGACAGAAAGAATACGAGTTCATGATGTTGAAGCAGGGCAACATGTCAGTCGATGATTATGACTCGAATTTCTTGAGGCTTGTAAAATTCGCCAAAGCTTTTCCGCCAAACAAGCAAACATGGTATGAACGCTGCCAGCAAGGACTAAAAAACGAACTTCGTTGGGAAGTCATGAATCAAAGGTGCCAAATCTACTACGAGTCCTACGATGCCGCTTTTGATAGTGAGCGAATCTTTTGGCCGTATGTCGCAGCAGGCAGTGCCAGTTGTCCACAACAATTTCAGCAAGCGTCCTAACAACGCGGAAGAATCTGGAGTGCAAAAACGTCCTAACACATTCAAGAACCGGAGTCCCTACCCCGAATTACATTGCAACAAATACGGTAGGTATGGGCACCGTCAGGCCGATTGTTTTAGGAAGGGATGCCTCAAGTGTGGCAAGATAGGACACATAAGGAACGTTCTGAAACAATACCCTCCAAGAAACTTTTCGAATCAGAATAGAGCACCTCCAGCTCAAGGCGCAAATGTGGTGCCAGTGAACCCACAGAATCAATGCCAGGAGGCGCAAGGCCGAGTCTATGCATTAACTCGAAAGCGTTCGCATCCGGCACTGTTGTAACAGGTATATTACTGTACAAAAATATACCTGCTAAAGTGCTATTTAATTCGGGTGCAACACATAGTTTTATATCTGCTAATTTCGCTAAAGAAAGTAAATTAGCTACACAATCGCTAGATATGAACATTAGTATTAGCACTCCATTGGAAGTCGATATACTTGCAAATTTAATTTGTAGGGACGACCAAATCTGCATTTGAGGGAGAACGCTATCCTTGGAAGTCTTCGTCGTAGACATCAAGGAGTACGACATAAAATTGGAAATAGATTGGTTGGGTGCTTGCCATGCAACTATCGAACATGCGGAGAAGAAAGTTGTGTTCCGTCTACCTGGCGAAGCAGAGTTCTACTATTCGTGCGGCACGGTATCGAAGACGGCCATGGTGGTATCGGCAAGGCGTATGTTACGTTCCTGCTGCGAGGGGTACTTGGCATTCGTTAGAGACACGAGGAAGGATATTGCAGGCGCAATGCAGACTGAAGTTGTGGCAGATTTTTCCAACGTGTTTCCAGACGAAATGTCCTGGATGTCGTCGGATCGAGAAATAGAATTCAGCATCGACACCTTTGGGAATACTCGGCTGATATCAAAAGCACCTTACCGAATGGCCCCAGCAGAACTGAAGGAACAGAAGATAAAACGAAGAGTTGCTAAACCGCGGATATATTCGCCCTAGCATCTCTCTATGGGGAGCTCCCGTACTATTTGTGAAAAGAAGGATGGATCGATGCGACTATGCATCAATTACAAAAAACTAAACAAGGCCACCGTGTGTCAACAACTTGTTCGATCAACTTTAAGGTGTTGCAATATTTTCAAAAATGATCTTCGTTCAAGCCACCATCGGTTGAAGATCAAGCCCGAAGACATATCGAAGTCTGCCTTTCATGCTCGATACGGTCACTATGAGTTCCTAGTCATGTCGTTCGGTTTGACGAACGCCCCAGCTACCTTTATGGATATGATGAACCGAGTCTTCCGACCTTTAATAGACAAGTTTGTGATCGTGTTCATCGACAATATTCTCATTTACTCGAAGAAACGAGAAGAGCACGCAGAGCACTTGAAGACGGTGTTGCAGACTGCATAAACATCAATTATATGCGAAACGGAGTAAATGCAAATTCTGGATGAGTAGCGTGTCGTTCCTCAGGCACGTTATCTCTGTTGAAGGTGTCAAGGTCGATCCAAAAAAATAGAAGCAGCGGTAGACTAGAAACAACCTACCTCAGCTAGCATCAATCGAAGTTTCCTAGGTTTGTTGGGCTACTACCAAAGATTCATGAGAAACTTTTCCAAATTAGTGTCGCCTCTAACTCACCTCACCCAGAAACGAGTCGCATTCAAATGAAGCGACGACTGTGAAACTAGCTTCTAGGAGTTAAAGCAATGGCTTATCTCAGCTCCAATTCTTGCACTTCCAGATAGGCCAGAAGGGTTTCAGATCTTCAGCGACGTACCGTGAACTGGCTTAGGGTGTGTGCTCATAGAGAATGACAAAGTGATCTCCTATACTTCGAGGCAGTTGGAGCAGTACGAGAAGAAATATCCAACGTATGAACTTGAATTGGCGGGAATTGTGTTCACGTTGGAACTCTGACGATACTACCTCTATGGTGTACCTTGCAGGATCTACACGGATCACAAGAGCCTCAAATATTTGTTCACCATGCAGGAACTAAACTTATGATAACGGCATTGGATCGAACTCATAAAAGACTATAACCTAACAATAAAGTATACGGCGGACAAGGGAAATATCGCAGCAAACGCTCTGAGCAGAAAGTTTGTCGGATCACTGATCATAAACAATAAGTTATGGCAAGACTTAACATCAATGGGTATTGAACTCCGAGTTCGATATCAAGGAGTGCAACTGGCTCAATTGCAGCTTGACTCGAGCTTGCATGACAAGATAAAGACCGCACAGAAGGACCATCCATACCCGAAAAAGATACGCGAACTGATTAAACAAGAAAGAAGACCGACTTTGTGGAGGACGAAAATAGGACGATGGGAGTACTGTGCATTCCTGAAAATACCGAACTTAGAAGAAAAAAATCTCACGGAGGCACATTATCCAAAGTACTCGTTGTATCCTGGGAACACCAAGATGTATAAGGACTTGCTCACGACCTTTTGGTGGCATGACATGAAAAGAGACGTGACTACTTTCTTGTCACAGTGTATAGCTTGTCAACAAATGAAAGCAAAGCACTAAAAGTCAGGCGGGAAGCTGCAGAACCTTGCCTTCCATAATGGAAGTGGGATAATATTGCCATGGATTTCATCATGGGGTTTTCGGAATGTAATGCCCCGTCCCGCTCAGTCCAATCGGAAGAATCAAAATGCCACCGACATTGGACTTAGCCATGCAACGACTTGCTCGAAGTCCCGCTCAGGTGGGTGGCTTCGGTGAACTTGCCTCAACTTTGCCTTCACACTAATAAAACAAAACTTTTCAACTGCACAAGTAGACTTGATAATAAAAGAGATGAATCCACATAGCTAAGGGAATAATCCCAAGTTGGGTCTGATTGAGTAGAATATGGAAAGGTTCCACGATGACTTAGAATTGTTGCATGACGTGCTTTCAAAATGACACTCGGTCCTTCATCTCGTGGCTTGGGAGAAGGAAAGTTGGTCCAAGTTGCCACAACTCTATGAAATTAGTCTAAGTCATAGGCGTCGCACGTATAAATGCTTGATAAAGCATGCACGGTCCTATCGTCCAAGGCTTAGCATAGCCTTTGCTTGTCCCACGGGTTAAGTTGTTGCACGATTGAGTTAAGCAAGAGTTTTGTTGGGCTATCGAAGTCATAGCAAGCACTGTCCCATATTTTCTGCAGTTGTCAAAGTCACAAGTCCCACGTTCTCACGGCACGTCATATAAAGTATGACTTGAGCGATAGTGTCGCATAGAACACAAGTTCGTTTAAGGCACGAGCTACGGTTTGTTCAAGGATAAGTATGCCACGATCTATAAGACACAAAGGAACATGTTTGTTCAGGTCAAACTGGAAGACTATGCACTAGTCGTTCCCTGAGTTTCAAAGGAAAGAAAGTTCACGCGACCATTTGTCATCGAGACTGGTCCCATGGCTTGGGAGTCTCTCAGGAAGTATAGAAAGCATGGTCATGATTAAAGAAGAACATGGTTTGAGTCACATGGTGAGTCAGGTAGGCACCATTGCATGGTCATGAACAACTTGTGCACAAGGTGTAGTTCCTAAGCATGGTCATGAACAACTTGTGCACAAGGTGCACAAGGTGTAGTTCCGGGAGAAACGAGTTATAGCAAGCGCCAGCCATGAATCGACGCGCGCCAGCAATGAATCGACGCGGATGATTCGGGAACTTTTGCATAGGGCTCGCTATCCGTGCACAAAAGGGTCGCCATCTAACCCAGCTATAGTCCAAGATAGCTTGACATTGCTAGTGACCTTTCATATAGATGAGTCAGTGCTAAGCGGCAATCCGCGTGCACGGTATCGATCGAATCAAAGAAGGTACAAACCCGGCACAAATTGAGTTAAGTAGGTATGTACGGTTGCAACACCATTATGGAGCCTAAGATTTGGCTATAGTAAAGACACGTGTTTCGGCACAAATGTGGCGTCATGTTTGAGTCGTCAACACAAGTTCCACAAGTCTGGATTGAGTCATCTCGAGTTAAGTCAGGAAGGGTCGTAAGGCAAAATTTGGTCATGTCACGTTGAATCGTGAGGCACGGCCTCGATATTTGAAGCACGGACCAAGTCGATGGCACGAAACATATTGTGTCCTAAAGTATGAGTCGAAAGAGCAAGTACGAGTCGATACTTGATGTCGCAAGCACAAGAATGTTCAAGAGGCACATCGATAAGTAAGTTATCGGTACGAGGCACGGTGATGGTCTAGAGACACAAATGGGCCAAGGGTCTATGTCCTAAATTTGATCCTAAGGCAAGAATAGAAAGACAATCATAAAGAGATTATATTGCACAAAGTAAATGAACGTGTTGTTTGGTATGGGTGGACGAGGAGCTCACACCACCAGTACAGTTGAGCTGACACCCACACAATTTCCATGTAAAGGCACAGGTAGAAGCTCGTTGGCGCGAAGCTCGTTTGGATGCATCGAGGCACGGAGTTCCTTGGCGTTTCGAAGCGTACGGCCGCATGGAGTCTGGACTTATACGGGACATAATGTACGAACATCGCCTTCTGAAGCATCCGCTGGCTCGTCAAGCTTTGTATTGAGAAATGAGAGAGAGCAGAGTGACTTGTAATCAGAGAGAAAAGTGAGCTTAAGTGATTATAACTTGGCTTCGCACCTTTGTAATTTTATTTCAAGTATCAATAAAAGATTCTTATTTTGTTTCAATGCTTGTGTTGCCTCGTATATTCAATGATTCTGCTTGGGACTTCTGTATGACGACCCCGTCGCTTAGACTGTAATCGGTCGTTATGGAACTCGCGTTGCATAAGCGCAACCTAGGCTCACGCGGCATCACGCCTTAGCGAGGACGATCGGTCATACGGGACCGGGACGTGACATAATGGTATCAGAGCACGACTTTAAGTCCTTGGACTTTCGATTGAATTCTTTAACTCTGATGGCTTCGTGCTAAATGTCGTTTCCACAAATCGATATCGTTGGTGCGCTCTCTCAATGTTCCGTGGGATGTCCATATAATAAGTCTATATAATTTGCAAATCGTATGAGAATAATTTTTGACAAAAACAAAAGGATGGTTCACGTAAAGCACGGTTGGCTAAGTCAGACTGGGCATATACACCAAGAATTGCATCGACCTTAGAAAAGTCGTGTGCGGAATTCGAATCGTATCAAAATGTGAATGAGTTTGACTTGATTCATAGAATACATGATGACTATCGATAGGGATGCCATCGAACGATATTATCGTCAATACGATATAGTGATGGACGTACTTAAAATTGAGGAATGGTTCGAACAGAGATTCGAAGTAATCGATGGTGATTCGAAAATTGTTTTGAGGATTTATCGAATGACTCCATCCCTTAGTGGTGTATAGGATAGCCTCGGGGATGTCGATCGATTGAGGATACGGGGTGCTAACGAGTCTATTAGCAAGTACGGTGCTAAACGCAAAGCCCTACAAAGAGTGTTTCAAGTTAGTCGCGACTTGATAGATAGCATGAATTTGATTCGAACAAACGAGGAAAACGACGTGCATCAAATTAGGATTACGCTGAGCGTGGAAGGCAAAGTGATAAGAAAAGATAGATTGAATCGAGGAAAAATTAGGGTGTGCGAACGGATGACTCGATCGAGGAAATCGATATGAATCGTATACGAAACGTTAGCACGATTGAAAGTTAGCGTGCATGGAAATGGTTTGAATATTTAAGAATGACTCTAAAAAATTGGGATAGATGTTGCTTGATGATCTGAGTTTGCATAGATCAATGCGTTTTGAGAAAATATGTCGCTCGATGACTTAAGATAGACAAATGAACATATGTGATTTTGGGTTTGAACGAATTGATAATGTAACTAGTTCGAGGGATATGATAGAAATTGATCTTGAATGTCGAGGAGATTATGGTATATCCAATTCGGATGATAGCATCAGTTGCACGACTCGAAATTCGTTGCAAATGAAGATCGTCAAGTTATGTTCATCATCGACGGTATTGAGGCGCATCAAAGATCGATGTGCGATAACTCGGGGGTACTCTAATTCGAAGAATGACGATCGTGTAAAATATTATTGTTTCGATGGATGTTATGCTTAAGATTTTGATAGAAATGAATGTTTGGATGAAAGAAAAGTGTCTTGATTGTTCGGTGATAACGACAACGTCGGCGATCTTGTCTTGCGCGAGCGCAATTCCAGCCTCGCACATGTGTCACGTCGGATTTGGGGCGATCGTTCCGCTTGAGCGCTGACATAGTGATTCATGTCCGCGGGAATGATCGAACTCGGAAAATCAAGACGTGGCAATTTGGATTGCTTCGACTTGTGGTTTGATGCGAAGGTGAATTCGAGGATTGGTCGGACTTGTGATTGACGATTAAGTAAATTTGAGGATTGAGTAGATCCAATCTGTGTATCGAGAATGAATTAGTCTAGACTCAAAGCAAGAGTCATGTCCCGATGAGGATGATTATCCTATGGGAGCATTAGCATGGTGATTTCATGTCCACCGTGGATAATCAGACTTGCATGAGATTGGGGCGTGACATATTGCTATGCTAGACTACCTCGTGATCGAATACGTAAATTGTGGTAAACAACTTATGAAATATGGAATGAGAATTATGGTTTAGTGACTATTCGTCTCATGGTGTACTTTACTTGGATAGTATGGATAGGTGGATTATACCAACCATGTTTGAAGAGATAGACTATTGTTTGGACGAGCGATATTGATATATCGAGGAATTGGTTGGACAGGACTCACCATAGGATGGCTTTGTTGAACGACTCGGACCCCTTGGACTAAGTGTTGCAAGTGCAAATAGGAGAATATATGCTTGATGTTTAGAAATCAGAGTGATGTGAGCTTGGGTAGAAAGTCTCGTACTATCAACTTTGTTTTGACCTTAGGATTGGGGTCAGTGTTGATATTATTGTTTGGGAACTATAATTCCAATACTGACGGATGACTTTAGCCTAGAGAGATGGCCTAGTGGTTAGGCAAGACGTCCATGTCTTGAGAGTTAGTATCGATACGACTGATCTCGAGGATTGATAGGATTGGATACTGGTGGATAGAATGATTCAAGAATAAGAAAATACCACTCATGAGGCTTGGTTGAAATGCATATATTTCAGGGACGCCTGAATATGTGCACGATCTGACTCGAGTGGAAATGACGGATTCTCTATCACGAGGCTTGGTTGAAATGCATGTATTTTGAGGACGCCTAAAATATGTGCACGATCCAACTAAATGATACGTTAAATTCAAGTGAGACTGAAGGGACTGAACGGTATCGAGGATTTTGAAATCGTGTTTCAAGGAAAAGATTGATGGTAGTGCGATCGTTGGTTTGAAATGAAATGGAATATTGATTGAGGCATTGATGCAAGTCAGATTTCAAAGATGGAGTAAGGATGGTAACATTGGATTTCGCATAGGGAGAGTGTGTGCGAGAACCATTGGAGATTAAATCAAGTGATAAGTCGATAAGTGTGTACTCAGTAAGTTTCGAGGACGAAACTGTTTCTGAGTGGTGTATAATGTAATGTCACGTCCCGCTCAGTCCAATCGGAAGAATCAAAACGCCAACGGCGTTGGACTTAGTCATGCAACGGCTAGCTCGAAGTCCCGCTCGGTCGCGGCGACTCCTCGCTCAGGTGGGTGGCTTCAGTGAACTTGCCTCAGCTTGACCTTCACCCTAATAAAACGAAAGTTTTCAACTGCACAAGTAGGCTTGATAATAAAAGAGACGAATCCACATAGCTACGGGAATAATCCCAAGTTGGGTCTGATTGAGTTAGAATATGGAAAGGTCCACGATGGCTTAGAATCGTTGCATGACGTGCTTTCAAAATGACACTCGGTCCTTCATCTCGTGGCTTGGGAGAAGGAAAGTTGGTCTAAGTTGCCACAAAGCTATGAAATTAGACTAAGTCATAGGCGTCGCACGTATAAATACTTGATAAAGCATGCACGGTCCCATCGTCCAAGACTTGGCATAGCCTTTGCTCGCCCGACGTGTTAAGTTGTTGCACGATTGAGTTGGGCAAGAGTTTTGCTGGGCTATCGAAGTCATAGCAAGCAATGTCCCATGTTTTCTGCGGTTGACAAAGTCGCATAGTCCCACGTTCTCACGGCTCATCATATAAAGTATAACATGGGCGGTAGTGTCGCATAGAACACAAGTTGGTTTAAGACACGAGCTACGGTTGGTTCAAGGATAAGTATGCCACGGTCTATGGGACACAAAGGAACATGTTTGTTCAGGTCAAACTGGAAGGATATGCAGTAGTTGTTCCCTGAGTTTCAAAGAATAGAAAGTTCACACGACCGTTTGTCGCCAAGATCGGTCCCGTGGCTTGGGAGTCTCTCAGGAAGTATGGAAAGCATGGTCATGATTAAAGAAGAACATGGCTTGAGTCACATGGTAAGTCAGGTAGGCACCATTGCATGGTCATGGACAACTTGTGCACAAGGTGGTTTCTAACGTGCCAGCATTGAATCAGCCCGGGAGGAACGAGTTATAGCAAGCGCCAGCTATGAATTGGCACGTGCCAGCAATGAATCGGCGTGGGTGATTCAAAAACTTTTGCATCGGGCTCGCTACCCGTGCACAAAATGGTCGCCGTCTAACCTAGCTATAGTCTAAGATAGCTTGACATTGCTAATGACCTCTCATATAGATGAGTCAGTGTGCTAAGCGGCAATCCGCGTGCACGGTATCGGTCGAATCAAAGAAGGTACAAACACGGTCTATGGGACACAAAGGAACATCTTTGTTCAGGTCAAACTGGAAGGCTATGCAGTAGTTGTTCCCTGAGTTTCAAAGAATAGAAAGTTCACACGACCGTTTGTCGCCAAGATCGGTCCCGTGGCTTGGGAGTCTCTCAGGAAGTATGGAAAGCATGGTCATGATTAAAGAAGAACATGGCTCGAGTCACATGGTAAGTCAGGTAGGCACCATTGCATGGTCATGGACAACTTGTGCACAAGGTGTAGTTTCTAACGTGCCAGCATTGAATCAGCCCGGGAGGAACGAGTTATAGCAAGCGCCAGCTATGAATTGGCACGTGCCAGCAATGAATCGGCGTGGGTGATTCAAAAACTTTTGCATCGGGCTCGCTACCCGTGCACAAAATGGTCGCCGTCTAACCTAGCTATAGTCCAAGATAGCTTGACATTGCTAGTGACCTTTCATATAGATGAGTCAGTGTGCTAAGCGGCAATCCGCGTGCACGGTATCGGTCGAATCAAAGAAGGTACAAACACGGCACGAATTGAGTTAAGTAGGTGTGCACGGTTGCAACACCATTATGGAGCCTAAGATTTAGCTATAACAAGGACACGTGCTTCGGCACGAATGTGACGTCGTGTTTGAGTCGTTAACACAAGTTCCACAAGTCGGGATTGAGTCGTCTCGAGTTAAGTCAGGAAGGACCGTAAGGCAAAGTTTGGTCATGTCACGTTGAATCGTGAGGCACGGCCTCGATATTTGAAGCACGGACCAAGTCGATGGCACGTAACATGTTGTGTCCCAAAGTATGAGTCGGAAGAGCAAGTACGAGTCGATACTTGATGTCGCAAGCACGAGAATGGTCTAGAGGCACATCGATAAGTTATCGGTACGAGGTGTAGTGCTCCGTCCCTACATCGTGCCCCATTTCTGTCTACGGGGTGCGCGAGAAAGGAACAATGTCACTACCGATTCAGTCGGAACCGATAGATCGGGATCGATTGAAACGGTCGAACGGGAACGATTGAATTAAGATCATTTTCTCATAATGGAAAGGCTTCTTCGGAATCAAGTCTCATATTCAGCGGGTTGCGTCTCGATGATGGACTCTACGGCTGAGTCGGGAGAGAAACGATTTTCATAGCTTGCGTTTTCGAATCGCATTTACATATCGAACTCCTTGAATAATACAATATTCTAATCAGTTGCTTGTGCGATTTCAGGTAATCGCGTAGACGACGACTAGCACGACCAACAAGTCTCTCGCCTCAAACAAAAATCAAGGTGAGTGGCTGACCCTTCCTCCTTCTTAGTTGAATCGATAACATTATTACGAATGAAATGATAGATGCAAGGGCACAGACACGTCTACTTATCTTATAAAACTGTGTTAAACAAAAGATTGACTCATTGAACAATTGATGCCACAACAAGGCGGGACACGATGAAATGATTAAGTTCTCAAAAAATGTAGACCATGCTTTAGTAACTAAATTGTTCTAACACGGTCATGGACAACTTGTCGACAAGGTAAAAGTTTCCTCGAGCGGCACCCCGGGGCCACGGGACCGTTTCGGCCTAGGAAAAAAAACACGGTATAGTTGTGCTGGTTAATAGTACGGATTAGGCGGGGATTTTCAATGGGGCTCGCTCTTTGCGTTGAAAGGGCCCCGACTAACAAAAGCTACGAGTCCAGGATGCTTTGTTGTGTCAGTGACCAAACACACATAATTTGCTCACGCTATACTAGCGATAACAATTTACAAGAAAGAACATGGTAAGTCTCACATTGCATGGCACGCTCTGTCGTAGATAAGTTCTAGCGTAATTTATATTATGTCTGTCATATGCTTGTCTGAAATTCATTAGGATGGTTAGAAAGATTCACAAAACTAAGTCATATAAACTCTTCAACCAAATGAGAGCATGGATCTTAATTTGCCACGCACCAATACGTGTAATGTACTGATCCTCGCTCTCCACATGTATCTCAAACCAATAAGGGAGTGCCACTTAAGCTCAAGGCGACGCAAGTACATTTGAAGCATCGTTCGTGTGTTGAAGGCTTGTTTTGATCCTTTTAAAGACTCCACATTCAGTCTAGAAGAAAAGATGTCTCGACTCGCCACAATACCAGGTGGAATGAAATGTTTTGCTTGTAAATGGGGGCATAATGTATTGAACGACTATCTCATCGGCGTTCATTTTGTAATCGAATCATGTTCTAGCCCGCGAGACAGAATTCTCATATCCGTGCGGTACGGTCTCGAAGACGGCAATGATGGTATCTGCAATCTCGACGAGGCATATGTTGCGTTCCGGCTATGCGGGATACTTGGCATCAGTTCTAGACACGCGAAAGGATAATACAAACACAATGCAGACTGATGTTGTGGCAGATTTTCCCGACGTTTTCCATGACGAGATGCCCGGGATGCCGCCGGATCGAGAAATAGAATTCAGCATCGACACCTTTCCGAATACACGGCCGATATCAAAGGCGCCTTACCGAATGGCTCCAGCAGAACTGAAGGAGCTGAAGGTGCAATTACAAGAGTTGCTAGACCGCGGATTTATTCACCCTAGCGTCTCTCCGTGGGGAGCTCCCGTACTGTTTGTGAAGAAGAATGATGGATCGATGCGGCTATACATCGACTATCGGAAACTCAACAAGGCGACCGTACTGAACAAGTATCCTTTGCCACGAATCGACGACTTGTTTGACCAACTGCAAGACGCGGCAATATTTTCAAAAATCGATCTTCGTTCAGGCTATCATCAGTTGAAGATCAAGTCCGACGACGTATCGAAGTCTGCCTTCCGCACTCGATATGGTCATTACGAATTCCTAGTCATGTTGTTCGGTTTGACGAATGCCCAGCCGCTTTCATGGACCTGATGAACCGAGTTTTCCGACCTCAAATCGATAAATTTGTAGTCGTGTTCATCGACGATATCCTTATCTACTCAAAGAATCGAGAAGAGCATGCAGAATACTTGAAGACGGTATTGCAGACTCTGCGTAAACACAAATTATATGCCAAGCGGAGTAAATGCGAGTTCTGGATTAGTATGACATTCCTCGGACACGTAATCTCTGTCGAAGGTGTCGCAGTGGACCCAAAGAAGATTGAAGCGGTGGTAGATTGGAAACGACCTGCCTCGGCTAGCGATATTCGGAGCTTCCTGGGCTTAGCGGGCTACTACCGAAGATTCGTGCGAAGCTTTTCAAAACTAGCGTCGCCTCTGACTCGCCTCACCCAGAAGGGAGTAGTATTTGAATAGAGTGACGACTGTGAATTCAGCTTTCAAGAGTTGAAGCAACGGCTCGTCTCAGCTCCAATCCTAGCACTTCCAGATGGTCCAGAAGGCTTTCAGATATTCAGCGACGCATCGGGAACTGGCCTCGAGTGCGTACTCATGCAGAAAGATAAAGTCATCTCTTACGCTTCACGGCAGTTGAAGCAGCACGAGAAAAACTATCCGACGCACGACCTAGAATTGGCGGCGATCGTGTTTGCGTTGAAACTCTAGCGGCACTATCTCTATGGTGTGGCTTGCAAAATCTACACAGATCATAAAAGCCTAAAATACTTGTTTACGCAACGAGAACTCAACCTACGACAGCAAACGAACTCATAAAAGATTACGAGCTAACAATCGAGTATACGCCGGACAAGGAAAACGTTATAGCCGACGCGCTTAGCAGAATGTTTATGGGCTCACTGGCCATAAATAATGAGATACGGCGAGACCTTGAAGCGATGGGTATCGAACTCGGAATTGAGTATCGACACCTGCACCTAGCTCAATTTAAGTTAGGATCGAGCCTGCTTAGCAAGATAAAGACCGCACAGAAGGACGACTCATTCCTGAAGAAGATGCGCGAGCTAATTTCAACAGGAAGGACAATTGACTTTGCAAAAGGCCAGAAACGGGACGATGCGACTAAAGAGAAGGCTCTGCATTCCTGAAAATGCCGAACTCAGAAAAAAAATTCTGACGAAGGCACATTATGCGAAGTACTCGTTACATCATGGAAGCACCAAGATGTACAAGGACTTGCGCTCAAACTTTTGGTGGCACGGCATAAAGAAAGACGTGGCTACTTTCGTATCGCAGTGCATGGTATGTCAGCAAGTGAAGGCAGAACACCAAAGGCCAGGCGGAGAGCTGCAGAACCTCGCCATTCTCGAGTGGAAGTAGGACAATATCTCGATGGATTTCATTGTGGGATTTTCGAAGACGCCGCGGGGGAATGATGCGATTTGGGTCATTGTTGATAGATTGACCAAGTCGGCTCACCTCATCGCAATTAAAGTAGGATGGAGCGTCGATCGGTTAGCGCAAATCTATATCGACGAGATTGTTCGACTGCACGGGGTACCGGCCTCAATAATTTCGGACAGAGACGGGCGGTTCCTATCGCTTTTTTGGACGAGCATACAAGCGGCGATGGAGACCAAACCGACTTTAGTTCGGCGTACCACCCCCAAACAGACGGTTAGACGGAGAGGGTAAATCAAATCTTAGAGGATACGTTGCGTCTGTGTGCGATCGATTTAAAGACTAGTTGGGATACGCATTTGTCGCTTGCGGAGTTTGCATATAACAACAGTTATCAGTCGAGCATTCAAATGGCTCCATATGAAGCGCTCTACGGGAGAAAGTGTCGTTCACCAATATGTTGGGACGAAGTCGAAGAGCGACAAGTGCTTGGACCGAAACTGGTGGAGAAGGCGTCGAAAAGGTCCGCTTGATTCGAGATAGACTCTGTATCGCGCAAAGTCGACAAAAGAGCTACGCAGATCTTCGCCGATGACTGCTAGAGTTTCTGGTCGAGGACCATGTGTTTCTGAAAGTAACGCCTATGCGTGGTGTGATGCGGTTCAGCGTTAAAGGCAAGTTTAGTCCGAGATTTGTAGGCCCCTTCGAGATCATCGAGCGAGTGGCAAGAGTTGCTTATCGGATCGCACTACCTCCTGCCTTGGCTGATGTGCACGATGTTTTCCACGTCTCACAACTTCGAAAATACGTGCACGATCCAAATCACGTGGTTAGCTTCGATCAGTTGTAGCTACGTACTGACTTGTCTTACTCGGAGGAGCCTATTCAAATTTTGGACCGTAAGGAGAAGGTATTACAAAACCGGCCGATGTCCTTGGTCCACGTGCTTTGGCGGAACCATTCAGTTGAAGAGTCGACGTGGGAGATGGAGGCGGAGATGAAAGAGAAGTACCCTGTGTTGTTTGTCTAATTTAAGGTCAGACCCTTGTTCTTAAGTTTCGGGACGAAACTTTTTCTTAGTGGTATATTATGTAGCGCCCCACTTTCGATAGGCGACGGACTTCATAATATGCTTGCGCTGAGTCAGATCGGTCGGGAACTTAGATGGCCATCTGACTCGATCGCTGAGCTTGGTAAACGATAACACCTTGCGGCATCGATCAAATCGATTTGGACGGATGTTACGATAATCGATCCAACTAATGGAACGACTTCTGTTGTAATAAGTCCTAGATGCAGCGGACAGCATCTCGGTGAGTGAGCTCTATATAAGAGTCCCTTCGACGAGACCGGACCGTTGTATGGTTTTCTTGGAGCTTTTGCCGCTGGATTTTGATGAAGTGCTTTCGCGTCGTTTTCCTGGATGCAATTTACGAATTTCGAAGCGAGGGAATAAAGAAGGAATCCTAACTAAGTGTTGGTGCCATTGCAGGAGCTCGCGTAGCTAAAGCTTGAACGTTGTGAAGCGCTTCGACAGTCGGCACGCTCGAAGAACTTAGTGGATGATTCGGCCCCTTGTTTTCTACTCTGTCCCGCAAACGAAATTCCTTTGCCTCGAATTCATTCAAATCGACGATGCCAAGTTAAATCCATGCCAATCCACTAAGGTCAAGAACTCGGAAAAAACGTATCGATTTAGAGTAATCTACTCTGAAAAATACAAGTTTATCACATAAACGAGAAAGTTTAAGGTTCTAGTAAAAAGATAGACTATTTCACGTGCTGCAAAATAATATGAAACGTCGATCGTGGGTTATGATACCTCGGACTATTTGGTGCCCACGGAACGCTAAATCGGGAGTTCGGCTTTGGTTGGGGAAAATGAATCGCTGCATGAGTTGAGAGAAATGATAATGTCATTCAATACTGTCCGCGCTATACAAAACTGTTGCATATATTTAACTGTTCACGCATTGGCATGGTCATGGACAGCTTGTGCACAAGTTGATTTTCCTCGAATCGATATCCGGGGCATCGGAATCGAATCGACCTAGGGGGAATGAATAATCATGCTTCGGCACTGATGCATTGCGGGACCGTCAGTCAGGCTTGCAACCTAGACTGAACGGACAGAAATACCGTTGAGATAGTCCCACGTGGTGTGTAACACCAATGATCGCGCATATAAGATAGTAGCATGCTCACCTATTGTCTTATAAAGGTAGTAAGTATTATCTCTGTTTTTATGCAGGGACGAGCACGGCCGTGGTAAGAAATGGGATAAATCGCTATGTTTTCACTGTATGCTTTATTACTTCAAAGATGGCTATCGATATGAACTGAATTCATTTAGTTCTAAATAGAAAGACAACTCTAAAGCATGCATACCTTAACGATCAGAGTCGGTTTAGACGAGTGGGTTCGTCTCGTCCACTTAGCAAGTGTGCTAATCCCCTCCCCCAATTTTCCCAGGTGCGGCGGGAGCTCTAAACTGAACCTGAAGTGCGGAGAGACATTTTGAAGCTCTTCCTATGCTGAAGTATTTTGAAGCCAATTCAATCGAAGGCTTATGTATAAAGGGGCGAATGTATGGAACGGCAAGTGTTAGTTCAGACAACTTGTCGAGTATGTTTTCTTTTGTTTTCAATCAATGTAGCCACAACGGCATCCAATGTAATTACGACTTGCACTTCGTTGCAAGCTATGAATTAAAAAGCATATTTCTACCTTCCTATACTGCGTCTCAATTTGATGTGATTTGTGAAGTTTCAACTTGGCATTTCAATATAAAATCAACATAACATTCTTGCCTTGTACGAGTGTAATTCCAGACTCGTACGGCATCACGCCTTAGCGAGGACGATCGATTCGACAAAATAACACCGGGGACGAACGGTTTGTCGACTCGGGGCGTGACAGGGACGACTATCGATTCTACGAAATCAGAGCGTGACACGAGACACAGTGATGGTCTAGAGACAAATGGACCAAGAGTCTATGTCCTAAAATTGATCCTAAGACAAGAATAGAAAGACAATCATAAAGGAATTATATTGCACAAAGTAAATGAACGTTTTGGTTTGGTATGGGTGGGCAAGGAGCTCACACCGCCAATACAGTTGAGTACTGACACCCACACAGCTTCCATGTGCAGGCACAGGTAGAAGCTCGTTGGCGCGGAGCTCGCTTGGATGCGTCGAGGCACGGAGTTCCTTGGCGTTTCGAAGCGTGCGGCCGCATGGAGTATAGACTTATACGGGACATAATGTATGAACATCGTCTTTTGAAGCATCCGTTGGCTCGTCAAGCTTTGTATTGAGAAATGAGAGAGAGTAGAGTGACTTGTAATCAGAGAGAAAAGTGAGCTTGGGTGATTGTAACCTATGTTACCCGGACTCTCCACTTTAAGGAGAAGTACCCGTGTCGACCCTTTAGGACATAGGTATGGGTATGGAATCCGTATCCGATCCTCCATGGTGACAATCGGATCCTTCATGGTGACAATCGAAAGACTGGTAGTGAAGTAGATAGTTTATTTTAATGTGGTAGTGATGTAGATAGTTTATTTTAATGTGGTAATTATGTAGATAGTTTATTTTAATATGGTAGATTGATAGTTAAGTAGTAGGGGAGCTGAAGGGACGGTCCCTTAGGGACTTATTCAACTAGTTGAGTAAAGTTTACTAGTAATTTATAATTACAGGTTGTCTTTTTACGAAACCTTAGTCATATCCCCGTACCCGTACCCAAAATTTGGATCCTTTTTAGCCGAGTCCGTGTGTCCTTCAATTATGAGTTTGAAGGACCCGACTCTTGGATATGTACCTGTACCAGACACCCGTACCCGAGTCCAGGTAACATAGATTGTAACTTGGCTTCGCGCATTTGTAATTTTATTTCAAGTATCAATAAAAGATTCTGATTTTGTTTCAATGCTTGTGTTACCTCGTACATTCAATGCTTCTGCTTAGGACTTCTGTGCGATATCCCCGTCGCTTAGCCTGTAATCGGCCGTTATGGAACCCATCTTCCATGAGCGCAACCTAGGCTCACGCGACATCACGCCTTAGTGAGAACGATCGGTCCTACGGAACCGGGGGGCCAACTTAGGATTATTCCCTTAGCTATTTAGATTTCTCTCTTTTATTATCAAGCCTACTTGTGCAGTTGAAAACTTTCGTTTTATTAGTGTGAAGGTCAAGCTGAGGCAAGTTTACCGAATCCACCCACCTGAGCGAGGAGTCGCCTCGACCGAGTGGGACTTCGAGCAAGCCGTTACTTGGCTAAGTCCAACGCCGTTGGCGTTTTGATTCTTCCGATTAGACTGAGCGGGATGGGGCATTACACGAAAGACGCTGCAAGGGAATGGTGTGATTTGGGTTATTGTTGATAGATTGACCAAGTCCGCTCATTTCATCGTAATCAAAGTAGCATGGAGTGTCGATCGGTTAGCACATATCTACATTGACGAGATTGTTCGACTGCATGGGGTACTAGCCACGATAGGTTCGAACAGAGACGAACGATTTCTATCGCGTTTCTGGAGGAGCCTGCAAGCCGCAACGGAAACCAAACTGAATTTTAGTATCGCATACTATCCCAGACAGATGGTCAGACAGAGAGAGTGAATCAAATAATAGAAGATATGTTACTTTTGTGTGCGATAGATCTGACTAGTTGGGACACGCACTTGTCGTTAACGAAATTTGCACACAACAATAGTTATCGGTCGAACATTCAGAAGACACCGTACGAGACGCTCTACAGGAGGAAGTGTCAATCACCAATATGCTCGAATGAAGTCGGTGAACAACAGGTACATGGACCGGAACTGGTAGAGCAGGCCGTCGAGAAGGACCGCATAATTCGAGACCTTAGAAGCTAGAAATGAAAACAGGGATGGAAGCAAGGACGGAAGCGGGAGCGGAGGAACGCTACTTAGAAGAGTTTAAAGTTGGGAGCGTGCTAATTAAAAAAATTATGTTTATTAATTATTGTTATCAAAATTTATAAATATAATATTTATTAAAATTTATAAAATTCAGTTCAAAGTTACAAAGAGATCATTCACATGCTGATTTTTTATAATGTCAAAGTAAATAATCTTTAGTCTCTTGATACTTTGATAAACGTGCATTAAAAATCTTCTCATTTTCTTTCCAAAATTTATGTCATTTTTTTAAAATTATGGTCATATTATGGGAAGCGCTCATGTCGTCGGAGAAATACGCTCATATCGTCTGAGAAACGAGCTTCCGTCAACGGGGAAGCAGCTCCCAACGAGCTCCCAAGTAAGGATTGTCGAATCGAGCTTCTTACTGAGATTCGTTGACCTTCTAGGAGTTTCTAGCTTCTAAGTTTGAAACAGACTTCACATTGCACAGAGTCGGCAGAAGAATTATGTAGATCTTCGTCGACGACCACTAGAATTTATAGTTAGGGACCATGTGTTTCTAAAAGTAACGTCGATGCGGAGCGTAATACGGTTCAGAGTTAAGGGCAAGTTGAGTGCAAGATTTATAGGCCCTTTCGAGATCCTCGAGAGGGTGGCAGTAGTCGCTTATCGGATTGCACTACCCCCTTCCTTGGCTGAAGTGCACGACGTTTTCTATGTTTCACAACTTCGAAAGTATGTGCATGATCCAAGTCACGTAGTTAGTTTCGATCAGTTGGAGCTGCGTACAGACTTGTTCTACTCAAAGAAGCATGTTCAAATTCTGGACCGTAAAAAAAAGTCCTACGGAATCGGTCGATCTTCTTGGTTCGCGTGCTATGGCGTAACCAATCAGCTGAGGAATCGACATGAAAAATAGAGACAGAGATGAAGGAGAAGTACCCTTCATTGTTTGTCTAATTCGAGGTCAAGCCCTTGTTCTTAAGTTTTGGGACGAAACTCTTTCTTAGTGGTATAGTATGTAGTGTCCCATTCCCTTTGGGCGGCACACTATGTAATGGCCTCGTGGCGAGTCCGACTCGGTCGAAAACATAGATGGCAAGTTTAACTCAGTTGGGAGCTTGGTATACGATATCCCTTTGTGGCATCATACAAATCGATTTGGACGAATGTTATGAGAACCGTTCCAACTAATGGATCAACTTCTGATGGAATAAGTCATGCGACTCGGCAAGTGAGCTCTATATAAGAGTCCCTTCGACAGGACCGAAATGTTGTATGGTTTTCTTGAAGTTTTCGTTGCTTGGTTTATAATGAATGTGTTCTCGCGTCGATTTCTGCATTCATTCTAAGAATTTCGAAATGAAGGATTAAAGAAAGATTTCTAATAAGATGTTGGTGCCATTGCAAGAGCTCGCGCAACTGAAACTTGATCGGTGCGAAGTTCTCCTCTCGGCACATTCGATACTTGGTGGGTGGTTCATCCCCTTCTTTTCTACTCCTTCCCGCAAATGAAATTCTTATTGCCTCTAACACGTTCAAATCGACGATGTTAAGTTAATGCATATTATACTACTAAGATAAAGAACTTGGGATAACTGTAGCAATTTAGAGTAGTTTTGCTTAAACTCAAAATGATAAGCTTCGCATTCGAAGTGAGCACTTAAGATTCAAAAACCATGAAATTGCTTAAGACCCTAAAGTTATAAGCTTCGCACTTCGAAACGAGAAGTTGAGGTTCAATAAAAGAGATAAATTGTTATATGGAAACGAAGTAATGAAACGTCAGTTGTGGCATTGTGCCTCAGGGTATTTGGTGCGTACGGGTCGCCAAATCAGAACGTATGGCTTTGAGAAAATCAAACTGTTGTACGAGTATAATGATAATACTGCTTAATTTTGTTCCATGTCATGCATCTGTTTCATAGTCTTAACAGTTCACACACTTACATGGTCATGGACAAGTTGTGCACAAGGTACGGCTTCCCTTGAAATGGTATCTGGGACGCCGGGACCGAATCGACCTAGAGGAAAGTGAGATTTGTGCTTCGGCGTGAGCTATTGCAGGACCTTCAGTTGGGCTTGCAACCCAGGCTGAAAGGGCGCGTCGCAATGCCATATGATAATCATTTATGGTGTCATAACATCAATTGACTATATATAAGATAGATAGCATGCTCATCTATTGTCTTATGCAGGTGGTAAGTATTATCTTTGTTTCTATGCAGGGACGATCACGGTCGTAGTAAGAAATGATATAAAATACTATGTTTTACTGTTACGATTACGCCATCGATATGAACTATAATTCATCTAATTCTAAATAGAAAGGCAACTTTGAGTGCATGCTTCTCTTAATAATAAGTGTCGGTTTAGAAAAGTGGGTTCGTCCCGCTCAGTAGTGCATTTCTAAGTGTACTAATCCCCCAACCCCACAGGTGGCGAGAACGTTGATGGTGCATGGTACTAGGCCCAAGCTGAAGTTCAGGGAGACGTTTTGAAGCTCTTCCTATGTTGAAGTATTTTGAAGTCAATTTATCTCAAAGGCTTGCAATGTATAAAAGGGTGTAAATGTATGAAACGACAAATATTATTTCAGGCAGCTTGTCGAGTGTTTTGTTGTTTCAATCAAATGTAGCCCCAACGGCATATCCAATGTAAATACGATCTTGCACTTCATTGCAAGCTATTAATGAAAAGCATATTTTATTCCTATACTGCGTGTTCAATAATCTGCAATTTGTGAAGTTTCAATTTGATGTTCCAAAAGAATTATCAAATGCACGTTCTTGCCTTGTACAAGCACAATCTAGACTTGTACGGCATCACGCTCCAGTGAGAACGATCGATTCGATAGAAATCGATGCAAGGACAAACGATTCGTCGAGTCGGGCATCACGCTCCAGTGAGAACGATCGATTCGATAGAAATCGATGCAAGGACAAACGATTCGTCGAGTCGGGGTGTGACATATGTAAGCATTAACCATCTCCTTGCTGCTTCTCTCTTCGTCTGATTTCTGACTCATCCATCGGACGGGCACCCAATAAGGAACCACCTTGTCTGTGTGTCTTTGTGCAGAAATAGGTGCCTTTCTGCCGGAATACAGAGCTAAAGACGAGGATCAACCAAGCAAGTACCAGCAAGTACTAACACCTAGCTGACTGTCGGATAATTGAGCTATTAACACCTCTAAGCAAGTATACTACATAGTGTCACAAGGTTCAACCCAAGGACACATGTCGCGTCCGAATATCTCCTTCCCGAGTATCCCCCTGTCTGATCTGATTGTCATCTCAGTTTGGCGTCATCTGTGGAAACAATTCTACTACCACAGTTTCTCAGGACTCAACCCGGAGCTATGAGGCACGAGATGAGAATTTCACAGCATCAATTGGCACTCAATGGAGAGAAAAATGCAATAGGCGAGACAGAGCTGCAGAGTTATATCCTCCAGTTTAGAATTGCTGTGCAAGAGACCCCATGCCTTTGTTTAAGTGTGACATTTGTGGTTCACAAAACATAGCATTCAGGTTCGCCAAATGTGAGTGTGATTGATTTTGTTATGGGTTTCATTCCCCAGAACAGAACATGATTTGGTTTAGGTTCAAGGTTATTGTTGAAAAGAAAATTAGTTATTTTTATTTTCAGCATTTATTAGATGTATTTTCTATTTATAGCTAGGGTTAGTAGTGTCATTTTACATGCTTTGTAGTTCTATAAATATTGGCAAAAAGCCCTCAAAAAAATGATTCTAGCAAAAATGTAGCCTCCAATTTTTACATGGTATCAGACTTATGACTACTTCTTTGTCTAAACTTGTGATCGTATATTTAACGGCTAGTTCGGGTATAGATTTATTGGGATTTCTTCGGTAGTCGAAGCCCCGACTATCTTTTGGACTTCTTCGATACTCGAAGCCATGTTCTATTCGTCTATTTCTGAAATTTCTTCGATATTCAAATCCCCGTCGTACTTTTCTTTTCTTCAATACCCAATTATCTTTTTTTTATCTTTTTTATCTTCTTTTTTTATCTGTTTTTATCTTCTTCCATTATGAAGCCCCAACTCTCATTCAACTTCTTCCGGAATTTCTTCATTTGTGTAGTCCTAGAGTTTCTTTGGTTCTTTTTGGAATTTCTTCGGTCTCGGAGCCACAACCTTCTTCATATGGTTTCTTGTAGTATTTTTTTAGTGACAAAGTCCAAGTTTACATATGATCTCTAGTTTCTATGTTTTCCACTCTCTACAAACTGGACATGTTTTCACCAAATTCCAGCTTGTTGGGACGTGTTGAAGAGTGAATTAGTTATTTTTATCTTCAGCGTTTATTAGATGTATTTTTCATTTTTAACTAGGGTTAGTAATCTCATTTCACATGCTTTATAGACCTATAAATATTGGCAAGAGCTCTAATAAAATATGTCATTCTAGTCAAACTGTAACCTCCAATTTCTATAGTTATTAAGGGGTCCAGGATTGACCTAATATATAGACAAGTTAGGATAAGATCAGGTTAGACTTAGGTTGTTGTTCATGATCGACATTCGGAGAATATATGAGCTTGCGAACCTCACACTTCTTTATCTCACCATTATCAAAGAGAAAGAAGCTACAAGTGAAGGATTTATATTGTTTTTCTAGCTTCTTCAGGAAAGTATCATTAGACTTGTTTGAGAAACATTAAGATCCACTTGGCTAACCTATCATTAGTCATTAGAAACTTACTTGAGTTTAGAGACAAAATAGACTAGCTTTATGTAATTTCAAATGCACACGAGCCTGAAGAAAGGGCTTACTGTTCATCTTTCGTCACCCGGTAGTATCTTTCTGCATGCTGACGCTGACCAATAAGCTGAGCAAAGCGCTCATCATGAGTAATCACTATCAATTGAAAATTCTCCTGACCCTTCCGATCTTCCATAATTCTGACAGTTTATGAAAGAAATAAAAGCATATTTATGTCCAATTCTACTAGAGAAAATATTTAAACAGGTTTCAGTTATAGCTTTGAGAACGTCTTCTTCACTCTTTGGCTTGGTTTGTCATAGAGATGACTCTAATCCCAATAACAAATTGTATTATCTTACCTCTTTGTCCAGACTCTTTATAGTCCAGGGGAACATGCTCCTTGGTTTCATGAACTTAAACTTCATCACCAAAAGGTAGGTCTACCTACCTGCAAACTGGCCTCCTAGGCTGTATGACATGGCCATCTCATGCTCATAGATACTATGGCTAGGAATTTTGCACCAACATAGGGTTTGATATCAGGCCAAAAATCAGTCACAAAAACTTTGTGAATCCTTTTGTGGAGCTTTTTATGCTCCATAGCCAACCTCATTATGATAAGAGAAGGCTTGGATGATGATGATGATGAGGTTTCAGTTATAGTTACAATGTCTACCTCAAGAGAGCTGCAGCAAGGCTTTCTGCATTCGGCCCATCCAAATTAGTGGTAGGTTCATCCAGTGCCAGTATACCACAGTTGAGACAGAATGTTTCTGCCAGTGCCAATCTTATGATGAGTGACGCAAGAACCTGAACACAGTCGCTATATAGTTAAGTTGATAATATGATATTAGCTGACTTCAATAATATCTTAATGCAACAATAAGTTGATGATAGAATATTAGCTAACATCGACAATATAAGATACTTCAACAGATTATTTTCAATCATATTTTGCCTTTTAAACTAGAGTAGCGTCACATGCTTCTGATAGACAAATATGAAAGAAATAATGACAGACCAAACCTTATCTTACCTTCTGACCGGCACTACACCTCCCACGCATTTCCAGCTCGGCATCACCAGTTTGCATGAGGACCTGTGTAGTTAAAAGAATAGAGAACTAAAAATCTAGACATGTTATTGTATTATACGAGTATCATCTTGATAACTTACACGGTAGCTGTAGGATCGAGTCCCACCACCATCGGCATCAGAGTGAATACTAATATAATCAATGTCTTGGCCTCTGTATGTTTGCTGCCATAGCTCCCTGATGATTTTATTGATTTCCTCCATCTTCATTGTGTGGAAACGCATCAGTGCTCTAATGACAAAAGAAAAGGAGTTAGAGAACAAAGTGACACATTATGCATCGACCATAATAATGGTTTTAAGCAGTCCAGAGACAGACGGATGGTTTTCGATAAAGGAATCGACAGCCAAAACCTATTAAAAAAAATCATATGGTCTCCATTACTGGTTTTCGATGGTTTTAAGCAGTCCAGAGGTTGAACCCCGAATAGATCTGCGCAGCGCCAGATTTTGGATTCGGATAGTTGAGGACGGAGCAGGAAAGATGACCATAATAGTTGGATATTTTTCTCTTATTTCTTGTCATTTTGCTTTTTCTGATTATGCATGTTTATTATTGTGTGGATGTTTTTTTTTTGAAAAACTAAGCCAACATTAATAATGGACAACATGGACATAATATCAACTAGTAGAAAAACCCTCATTGTTAAATAACTAAGTGGGAGAGGATATTTATTTAGTATAAATCCTATGGTCTCCATTACTGGTTTGTAGGTGATGTAATTATAATTGCGTGTTGGCTTTAGTGCCTTCCTCCATATCGGATGAGTATAATTATGGATCACCAGTACAAACTTCCTTAGGGATAATTGTAGAAAGTTACCTAGTATGTGTTCACTTCTCCATCTGAAAATTGAACTGTACAGTCATCCTTTGTGAGACTAGTTACACACCAGCAAATCTAGAGCAGAAGATAATATAGTAGCACTTTTAACAAAGACAAAGTCGAGTCAAAATTGCCCATACCTTGATCCAAGTTTATACTTCGTAGTTATCAGGAAATCAACATCTCCAAGATGGATTTCCTCAATAAAGAAAAATAAATACATGATGGGTAGGTATAATATTCCAGAAATACAGAATGATCTATGCATCTCAAAACATTTTCCTACGGCATAAAAGATGGCTAAATTGAATTACGTGTTAAAGTTCAGGATTATTCTAATAGATGTTGCATATTAAGATGTTTGCTTGAGTATTGGAACAAGATGTAGTTTTGCTCTCATTACAAAAAATAATATTTGGTTAATTACTAATCAAAAATATGCATAAAAACTAAAAGGGTTAATTACACTGACCCCCACCCCCCATGTGTCATGAGTATTACAGGGACTATCCCTATTCCGAAAATAATTACACTGACCACCCCTCTCCTTTATAAATTTTATTAACCATAGGGGTGGTCAGTGTTACTAGTTTCTATAGAAAATAGAAACTATAGGGGGTGTCCGTGTAATTAGTTTCAATGCAGGGGTGGTCCGTGTAATAAGTATAAAAGATATGGGTAGTTAATGCAATTAACCCAAACTAAAAAGATAACAGGATGGTCCAATGAAATATGTGAAAGCCACAACAAAAACCAACTGTCAAGGACATAGCATGTTTTCTCAACAATAAAAGGTTTCAAAGTTCTCACTTATCAAGTGCATTGTAGTATCTGTCCAGGTCCTTGTTTGCCATTTCAGTGGTCTGCATGCAAAATGCCTGGTTAAGTGCATTCAGTGGTAAGAGTTTGAAAAGATGAAAAACACAAAAAATTGTTTACCTTAAGTTGGATAAGCTGATTAAAGTATCGCTTATCAATGTCATTATATTGTGCCTGCTTAAGATCAAGCTTGTTCTTTGATATACTATTTTGGTGGACCGAAAGGCTTCCATGACACCTGTTCAGCTGCAGTTTGATCGAGGTGATATTTGAACTATCTTTAGCGGAAGGATAAAAAAGAAAGAACTTAAGAGAGGAAAAAAAAACGGTTATATGTGATTTTGTGTGAGTGTACAGACAGCATTGAGAAAACATACAATAGAACTGCTTCGTACTAGTGAAATCACGTTAGACTGGAGACATGGATGGAAAGGCACAAAAGGTGCCTGGAAACGTGTTTTCACCAATAATTGCAAAAGGTCGAGCATCCTTGTCAACAAAGTGATTAATGATCTAAGACCAATAGCCAATAAGAGGTTACTGCAAAACTTATATAGGCAGTAAGATAAACACTTCAACTCTGCTCTTCCACGCGATTACTGATTGATCCATCTCTCATAAAAATTAAATAAATATTAATAAACTACTAATAATAAAATTATGAAGTAGTACATCGTTGGAATGACAAAGAATAGACAAGGACAGAAGGGAATAGTCCATGGTTACCTCAGAAAGAAGTCCTTCCTTCTCTTGTAAACGTCTTTTAAGATCAGCCTCAATGGTTTTCTTCCTACCAATAGCCAATTCTTTCTTCTCTAGCGACTCTATCTTATTTGCAAGCTCATCAACTTCAGTCTTTGTTTTCCGAAAATTCAGGTTGTCTTCTATGTTTCTTTTTAACTCGGCTTGACTCTGCAGCAACTCTTTACCCTTGTTTATTTCTGCTGATAGTTCCTGTTTTCTACGCTCACATATCCTTAGATTGGATTCAGATAATGAGAGCTTATCTTGTAACTCCTTCAGCTTTTCACCTTTCTTTGAATCAAGATATCTAGTAAAAGGTTTCAAGAATAGACAATCAAATATAATAACAGTAAGATAACAATTGGATAACCATATACAACATACCCTTTTATCTTATTAGAAAGATTAAGAAGCATATCAAATTCCTGCTGGAAGCTCCTCTTCTTGTCTGCTTCTTCATCATATTCCTGCTCAAGTCTCAATTTTAAATCTTTATGCTCTTGCAATACTTTCTCTCTTTCCTTCAACAATGAAACAAGAGCTTCTGCAATATGCTGAAATTTTGTAGAAAAAGTGAATTAGCATATAGAAAACAATAGCAACCTTAATATTCTATTTATGAAAGTATAAAGTGACTTGGAAGAAACAAAGCATTTATAGGAAATCTATGAGGTACATTAAAGTAATCAATTTACTCCAGTATACTATTTGAGGTCATCCTCAGTAGTAGAGGCTGATGAACATGAGAAAGTATGAAGTCAAGCATAGAATAAAATCATCATTATTGATACAGAAAGACAAACATAGACATTCTAACTGGTGTTTCATTTATAAGCTATAACTAAACGATAGCAAACCATACTAACTGAAGTACAGTGTGAACGGATGCTTGTATATTTACTGAAAAGAGATAATCTTGCATCACAACTGGAAAATGTTCACCAGAATGAGTAAAACAATATATGTGGTGCTCTACGTGCACCTAGGCTCTGCTTGTTCCAAGTTCCAACGCAAATCCTTCTTGCATAGGGCCTAGATTGTCAACCCTGGGCTGCTGGAACCATTTTGGATAGTGTAGTCGTCCCACCTTAGTACCAACGTAGTCAAAGGTGCAAGACGTACTCGAAGCACAAACGCCGTAAAGGGTCTGTATCATCCGATGCACAAGGCGAACTTAACGCGCAGCCCGAGCGGAGCGAGGCTCAAAAATAAAAAATAATAAAAATATACATAAACAAATAAATAAATTAGTAATGTAAGAAATAAAACCAAATGACATATTAAAATCAACAAAAATATGTTAAAACATAACCAAGTGAATTAGCATAGCAACAGTAGCAGTCAACAGAACAAACAAGAATTTGTGTTCTCTAATAATAAGTAACAAAATGAAAGTAACACAAATTTTAGTACCATCTACCACACTTTTAGTAAATTTTATTTTTTTAGTACAACTATAGCCAATTTTGGCAACCATGGAAAGGGATGTAGTGCCATGTTCCTCATTCACGGGGAGCACGGTTTAGAAATATTGTCGGTACCGATTGGTCAGGACATATTGAATCAAGATCATTTCCTCATTATGGATTGGTTTCTTTGAATCAAGTCTCATATTCAGCGGATTTCGTCTCGAGGCAGGACTCTGCGACAGAGTCACGAGGGGCCTTTCCGATGCTTGGTTTTCGTTGCCGTTTTTCTTGCCGCACTTACTTCTTTTGCACTGGTTTATGAATGCGTTTTGTAAATGTTTTCGACGGACTTCATTGCTTTGTGTTCTTCGAACTTCGCATTTTATATCGAATTTTGAGAGAAAGGGAAGAGTATTGATCATTTGTTAATGCAATTACAGGTGATCGCATAGTTACAGCGTAGAGTCAAAGACCTCTTTCTCTCGGCGATTCTCCACCAGTGAGTGGCTTGGCCGTTCTCGCCTTGACCCGCTTGCTTTCCAATCAGTTAATGATATCGGTCATATAAATGTTAGATAAAGAGTGAAGTCAGACATTATACGCTTATATTACATAGAAATGTGAATCATGATAATGTTGCATGTTTACTTGTAATATGTCCGTTATAGAACTTTGCTAAGTAGAGATTAAATCAATGAATGAAAGTTGCGAATGAATATGAAATATGGCTATCTACTACTCGAATGATAAGTAAAACACAATGAAAATGTCGAGTTCTATAAAATCTTGTAGACTATGCTTGAATAACTAAGTTTCTTAGTCTCGCATGATCATGGACAACTTGTGCATAAGGTATTAGCTCTTCGAACGGTTATCCGGGACCACGGGACCGATTCAGCCTACGAGGAACAAGGATAGCTGTGTTGGAACACTAGTACGGGAGATTCGAAAACTTTCAGCGGACTCACTACCCGCACGGAAAGGATCGCCGTCTAAACCAAGCTATAGTCCAGGATTGCTTGTGGTGCCAGTGACCTTCACACACATAGATAACTGTTTAGTTAACAATGTTTCATTCACAGGGAAGAACATGGCAGGGAAGGAACAGTGTCGTGGGTGAGAATCACGTATTAACTTTGTTACGCTATACCGTAGGCTTTGTGAAATTTACTAGGTTGGCTAGAAAGATCACTTAACTGTTGCATGCTTCACGTAACCTCTATACCAATTGAGATCGTGGGATTTTTAATTAGTCACTCACCAGTACACGGTAATGTACTGACCAACGTCACCACAAGTGCTGCGAAACAAGGAGGCGTAGCAAGGAATTGAAGCGATGCCCGAAGCGACGTGAAGTTGCCCTCACTTTTGAAGCATTGCTCGTGTGCGAAGGCATGTTCATACCATTTTGAAGACCCCGCTCTAGTTCTGTGGAAATGATGGATGTTGCAGGTGTTTTATAAGTTTTCATTTTGTATAAAGGGATGTAAAGTATGGAACGACTATCTAATTTTACGTCATTTTGTAAGCCCGTGTGGCAACCCTCTTCGTGTACTCAATTCCATGTAAATGTTGTTCATTATCAATATAAAAAAAAACTTTTTCTTCCATACAAGTGCGTTATTCAATTCTCTGTGTACTCTGTGTTGTGCTTTAGGTAACTTTATAACCGTGCGAGCGCAACTTAGGCTCGCACGGTATCACGTCCGGGGAACGACTATTGATTCTACGGAATCGGGACCTAACAAGAGGTACCTCCCTCCCACTTGTATGAGGTAAAGGCTATCTTCATGCCTCAAAGTTTTTCGTAGGCGCACTTTTTCTTGTTGATGCATTGCTGCAAGGCATGCCTTAGGCCGCCTGGAGAAAGGTGAGGCACAGCTTATGCTCCTTGCTGCGAGGCGCCTTTGACTATTGGCCCTTCTTAATTAGCCTAAGCCCAAAGGCCTGTCCAGGCCCCATGGTCGGTGATAATAATTGGTAGTTTTTAGTTCCTTAGAAGTGTTTAAATTACATAAATCCGATCTTTTAATTACTTGCTTTATAGTTAATTATTCCCTAGAATCTCACAAACCTATCAATGTTTTAGACTCATTTTTTAATTCCCCCAAACATTAAATTTATCTTCTATTTATAAGCAAGTTTATAAAATGATTAATGTTGCGTAGGCCCCTCTAAGTTGTCAAATGGTCTCCGTCTTTTAAAACATATAAATTATGTTATTTCTTGTAACTTTCCCAAGGATGTCGATAAATTTACTTGAATCATATTTCACCCTTAAACCCTCTTAAGGGTTGTTAAGTGTCATATTAGAACTATTAGTTAGTGGGCATTAGTCCCACATTGCTTAGAACAATAGGAGAGGGGCTAGCCTCTCCTATATATATGTAGTTTCTCATTATTAATAAGATCATCCTATTATTTCCAACTCTACATGGTATCAGAGCCAAAATTCTAGCCGTCATCCACCACTCTCTCCCTCTCCACAAAACCCTAACCCTAACCTACCCCCCTTCTAGCCGCCACCTCCATTCCCCCCCCTCCCTCTCCTTGTTGTTGTTGCCCTCCTACTGCTGCTGCCGCTCCTACTACTACTGCTCCCGCCCCATCCCCTTAAACCCTCTTAAGGGTTGTTAAGTGTCATATTAGAATTATTAGTTAGTAGGCTTTAGTCCCACATTGCCAAGAACGATCCAAAGTGGAAAGTGGCGATGCACGAGGAGTTGGAGGCTCTTGAGAAGAACCACACTTGGGAGCTGGTAAAACTGCCAGAAGGGAAGAGAGCAGTCGAATGCAAGTGGGTCTTTACTGTGAAGCAGAACCCAGATGGACAGGTTGAGCGCTACAAAGCTCGACTGGTGGCAAAAGGATACAGTCAGACGTACGGCATTGACTATGACGAGACCTTTGCACCAGTGGCGAAGATGAGCACTGTCAGGACCTTGATTTCTCTGGCAGCGAATGGTGGATGGAAGCTACACCAACTGGATGTGAAGAATGCGTTTCTTCATGGAGATCTAGTGAAGGAGGTGTACATGGAGATACCACCAGGATTCGGCACTAATCAGACAATGGACAAGGTCTGCAGGTTGAAGAAGTCCCTCTATGGATTGGAGCAGTCTCCTCGAGCGTGGTTTGACAGATTCAGGAGGACGATGATAGGAATGGGATATCGGCAGATCAATGTTGATCATATTGTGTTCTTCCGTCGGAGTGGAGGCCATATCACCATGCTTGCGGTGCATGTGGACGATATGATTATCATGGGAGATGACGAGCAGAAGATTATCCGACTCAAGGAAAAACTTGGCAAGGAGTTTGAGGTGAAGGACCTTGGCCTTCTTCGGTACTTCCTTGAGATTGAGATTGCTCGAGGAACGGAAGGGATTGTTCTTTCTGAAAGGAAGTATACGTTGGACCTTCTCACAGAGACAGGGATGTTGGGATGCAAACCTGTAGCAATGCTGATCGATCAGAGGTTCAAGCTGAGTGCTGAGGCTGGAGAACCAGTTGACCCGGACAGATACCAGAGACTGGTGGGCAAGTTGATCTATTTGAGCCATACACGTCCTGATATCTGCTTTGCAGTGAGTGTGGTGAGCCGCTACATACATGACCCACGGAAGGGTTACATGGACGCAGTATACCAGATTCTGAGATACTTGAAGGGTGCTCCCGGGAAGGGACTGATATTCAGAAAGAATAATCACGTGGGCATCGAGGGCTACTGTGATTCTGACTGGACTAGTTGTACTGATGACATGAGGTCTACCTCGGGATACTGCATATTTGTAGGAGGTATCTTGGTTTCTTGGAGGAGTAAGAAGCAGTCAATGGTAGCCAGATCGACAGCTGGAACAGAGTACAGAGCTATGACCTTGGGAGTTGCATAGCTGCTATGGTTGAAGAATATGCTGGTGGAGCTAAAGCTGGATCAAGGAGCCAAGATGAAACTGTGGTGTGACAACCAGACAACTATTAGTATCGCCAACAATCTAGTACAAGATGACAAGACCAAACACATCGAGATCGATAGGTTCTTCATCAAGGTGAAGTTGGATAGTGGACTACTGAAGCTAGGCCATGTTCCAGCCAAGGATCAGGTAGCAGACGGGCTGACCAAGGGACTTAGCTCTGTGAGCATAATTAGAGGATGTGACAAGATGGGTTTAGTGAATATCTTTTGCCCACCTTGAGGGGGAGTGTTGGTATATTTGGTATTAGAATAAGTATATTGGAATATCCTGTTGGTATATTTGGTATGTCATAATATACCACAGGCCAGAGGGTTTAATGTAATGTTGGTATATTTGGTATTAGACTAAGTATATTGGAATATCCTGTTGGTATATTTGGTATGACACTATATGCCACAGGATATTCCACAGAAGATTTAATGTAATGAGGAGAATTGTAAGGCTATATATAGCCAAGAAACTATCAATAAAAAATCAACACAAATATTTAACACTCGGCCTAGGAGGGAACAAGACACCCTGAGGCTAGAAGTTCTCGCGATCAGGGGATGTTAGTCTATTAGTGAGATGGACTTATACGTTCCAACTGCTAATCATGGAAAGTGACCCATGGACCATCATATAGATAGGTGTCAGCTAGTAAAGAGTTGAACCCTGAACCACAACTGCTAGTATGTGTGTGTCAATGAAGAACTGAAACGTGAGTTACAGCTTCTAGTATGAGCGAATACTAGTGAAGAGCTGGACTGTGAGTCACAGCTGTTGGTATATGCATGTATTAGTGCAGAGCTGAGTCTTGAGTCACAGCTGCTAATCGAGTTGCATGCATATGTAGAGATTTATTTAAGCCTAACAATGCAGAGACGAACAAAGAACTTATTATACATTTTCAGTTTTTTTTCGTCAATCGTTGGTAAGAATCATTGTATAAGTGATAGTTGCATTGCTTATGTCTTTTCATAAACTACTCCTTAGAATAACCAGCTTTACATGAGACAATGTCCCTAGTGAAATGATATGGCTCATGAAACATGCTACGGACATCAAGATAGATAGAATTGTTATCATGCATGGAATTGACCCTATCGTAGGCTTGAATGGAAGAAATAGAATGCGGCTTTTCGAAAATGTTTTCAAAACCAGTAATATGGCTCTTATTTTATATTGCATGAAATGAATGTAGGTAAAAGATAGCAAGATCACTAATAATACAACGTTTTCTCACATAAATACTTAGTGATTGTTTCAGAGGGTGTATCATTTATCTTTCACCAGTGCAGCAATGTATTGATCCCCCACCAGTTTGCCCGCAGGTGCTAGATGTTCTAATGGATGTTTCGAAACGATAGCCAGATCCTCATCATCGAGAACCGAAAATCAGAAGAACATGCAAAGAGATGGTTTTCTATATAAAGGGATGTAATGTATGGAATGACATCATTGTAATTATGTATAGTTCAAGAGAGATGTAAGCCAAAATTGGCATGTTTGTAATCGATTCAAAGTTATTAATAAAAAGATTTGTTCCTTATATCATTGTGTTGAATTTGATTTTCTGCAATATTATCCGCTGCTTCTACACTCTTCATTAAAGTTCCGTTGCGTTGTCGTTGAGTCAGTCTATTTTGTTTTTGTACAAGTCTTGGCCTTGTGCAAGCGCAACTTAGGCTTGCACGGCATCACATCCAGTGGTGACTTTACGGTCCTCCAGGATAGGGGCGTGATAGTGTGCTCCACATTATCTCAAAGAAATTCATCTACAATATTTTTGCTACCTCTCCCCATACATCCACTTCACTGGATAGGATCCTCCTCCACGTTTCATCCGCCTACCAGTTGTCAATAGTTACTAAAGAAATCTGCTAAGATCGTGTTCTACATGGAAGAGAAGAGACCTAGAAAGCTAAATTTATGTAGCAGCAACAAGAATAAAGTAAAACTCTCATCTGGTCCTGATTTAATGATATGAGTCGCACCATTTGGTGCATCTTATGATGACAAGGCAAAAAGGAAAAGTAAGGGCAGTGTATTGAAGCTGGGTTTTTCATTCAAACACCATACAATTACAGTAAAGTTCTAACTTCATAGATAAACCATATGCCATTACACATACTAATATCTTACTTCACGTAATTAAAGGATATGTAAGCAGCCTATAAGTTTTGCTGGCAGACAGTAGAGGCTAAATAGTCTATAGCACGTCTTGATATTTCTAATAGTTTCCTCATCACATTTGTTTAGTTGACTGTGTGCTCTATTGTGCAATTGTTACTTCTACTCTGAAGGACAATAACAAACAGTGGGTGATCAGTGCATGTTTGTGGTCCGACTTCGAAGCTAGCTTTTAGAGAGAAGATTCTTTAATATTCTAGGAAAACTTGGAGGTGCCCCTTGGTTGCATGAGCTAAAACTGTATAACCAGGAAGGTTAACTTTTAACCAACTACCCTTCCAAGTTTTAGCACGTCCCTCTCTTGCTCATAGCTACCTTGGCTAGGAATTTGGTACAAGCACATAGGATTGATCTTAGGTTGAACACCGGTCGTAAAAACTTCAATTATTCTGTAGAGACTCATGCTCCATAGCCCCTTCTGATGGGACAGGGCTCGGATGGTGATGGCAATTTTAGGGAGAAATAAACTAAGACAACTGGATAAAAATTGCTAAATAAGTGAGGATGGAAGATCTGAAGTTCTTGTAAATCACCCCTACCAAATTTTGTCGCCGTCTCACAACATCATTCAACAACAAGAAATCTATATAAAACTCTGGCAAGACTAAAAATCAATACCAACTACCAAGTTTCTACAACCATTCATGCAATATACAATCAAAAACTGATTGTGCACATTGCTGAAACACACATACCAAGTTATTGACTAGCATAATGCTTCAAAGTTACATTTTAACAGTCATGTATAAAGAAGCAAAATACAACACAATAAGATGAAGTAGTCAAACTATGTAAGGAAGACAACAGACTAGGGATAAAGCGAAAGACCACCTTTTCACCAAGTTCAATTTGAGCTTTTTCCTCAATTAGAAGACTTAATTCTTCTTCTGCTCTTTTGGCTTCACACACTATATTGGATGCTTCTAGTTTCTCCTCCCTTACTCTATGCCAACGCATCTGCGCATTAGCTAAATCATCACTTAATGTTCTTTGTTCATCTCTCAGGCGCTCTACCTCATTGTTCAAATTATTCCTGCTTAAGCACAAAGTAACTTAAGAAATTAAGAATTGTAAACACGTCAAACAAAACTTGTTGCCCTACCATTTATATGTTTATCACTAATTAGACATCAATGGTTAAATTTCTTTACAGACGTTTCTACTATTGGGAAATAACCCGAAAAGTAGAGGTAAAACTGTGTAATAAAAAAAATCAGAGTATTCCCTTGGGAAGTTAGCCCCTAAGATATAATGCATTAAGGTTAATTACCAGGAATTCAAACTAACATTTCCACTTAAAAAATTCTCCCGGCCATTTTTTTCGTACTACCATGAAAAACGAATTAAGAACCATGAACGGAAGACCCAAATACCCTTATTAGCAGAATATGTCTACTTAGAAAATAGTAAAAGAACATTTTTACAAAATGACACTTAGCAATTTTCACTTTATCCCCTTTTCTCTCTCTTCCTCCGTCACCGCTGCCTGATGATCCACTACGCAAATGAACTCCGCAAAAGCCCTTACCATAACCTTACTCCCCCTTCATCCTCTCCTTCGCTCCATCTTCATTTCCTTCTTCCACAATCATCTCTCACCCCCTGTCAAGCATACCCCTCACCAATAGGCCCTGTGGTAGATCTGATCGAGGCAGGCAGGAACGTACCCACCACTAGTGCAATCGCAACAAACTGGGTCATGGTGTCGCTGCCTTAGCCGAATAGAACTGGCGCATGGACTGTCTACGGCCAACCTACATCCTGGATGCAGGAGCAAGGAAGAGAAGGTAGTGCAGGAAGAAGGAAATGGAGAGAGGGGAAGAAAAAGGAAAGAAGAAGAAAATGGAGGGAGGACAGGCGGAAGAAGGGGAGGAAGGGGGGTACAGGAGGGGTTCCTGATTAATGCAAAAAACACTACGCGAGTTTCCTGATAATTACCCTTTCACTTAACAAGAAGCCTTAAATGTTTCAGAATAAGATAAATGTTAGGTTATTCCCCATCCAAGGTTGTTTTAATTTCTCACACTTTAAATTTACAACATAATATAACAAAGTCTTAAGAAACTCTTTTTAAGATACAAGTAGTGGAAAGAACACTCATACCCTGTCATTGAATCCTTGAGCTTACACAGCCATAAGAAGTCGATTACTAGTTATTTTGTTTATTCATAGTAAACACATGCTTTTTTGTTCATTCATAGTAAACACATGCTTTCTGTGTGAAAATTCATTCTCACATACTTGCACCATATGGTTATTTTGTTCATTCATAGTAAACACATGCTTTCTGTGAGAATATTCATTCTCACATATTTGCACCATATGGTACAGTGCTCCAACAAAGCAGAACCTAATCAGCATTTTGTTCATCTATTAGCTTTTATCCAGAACCATGTATTGTAAACAACATTTCTTGCCTAATGTATCCATCATCAACATCTATCATTTGAGATTGTTTGGAACCGTCTTCCCCGTTGGACTAGATGTGCATCAATGAACCAGCATTTGAAGAAGAATATGAAGCTTGAATGATTAAGCCACATTCACCTTGTTTATCAGAACTTTATCTTCTCTTCAAGACTTCAATATTGTAAAACCAATAATGGGACCTCCAGGATTTATCAAAAAAATAAGCTAAGACAAACATGAATGCAGTAGCCACAACAATATCGTGAAAGCGCCACCTATCACATGTCAACCTAGCTCTTAACATATTGGATATGTCAACCTAGCAAGCACCACATTGTTACCAATTTATTACTGAAATTTATCATTACTGCCAGGAATTCTTAAATTTCTTTTACTTATAACTTACTGAGAATGTGCTTAGTTTTCTCAGTACTCTACACTAATCAAGAACTGTAAGATGAACAGCTGAGAAGAATGTGAATAGTTTTCTCATCACTGCCAAGAATACTAAATTTCTCTTTTTGTAACTTAATGAGAATGATCAAGCGTGTGGGATCAATCAAGAACTGTAAGACGAACAGCTGAGAAGAATGTGATTAGTTTTCTCATCACTGCCAGGAATTCTGAAAGTTCTTTTTTATTACTGAGAATGATCTAGCATGTGGGATTGACATTTCTTCCCTCTTTGGCGTA
Source organism: Iris pallida (assembly GCA_029216955.1). NCBI lineage: Eukaryota > Viridiplantae > Streptophyta > Magnoliopsida > Asparagales > Iridaceae > Iris > Iris pallida. Next base: position 55,246 of record JANAVB010013069.1, on the reverse strand, counting down.
ATTTGTCATAGAGATGAATGCAAATCCCTATAGCAAAGTGTATCATCTTATCTCTTTGTCTAGACTCTTTATGGTCTAGGGGAACTTGGAGGGTGCACCTTGGTTAGATGAGATGAGCTTAAACTCCAATCCAAAAGGTGGATCTACTTACCTGCCAACTGGCCACCTAGGTTTTATGGCACGGCCGTCTCATGCTCATAGCTATTTTGGCTAGGATTTCGGCCTAAAATAGAGGATTGATGTCAGGTTGACAGCTAGCCATAAAACTTCGTAAACTCTTGTATGGAGCTCTCTTATGCTCCATAGCCAACCCCATTCTGATGGGAGAAGGCTTGTAAGATGATGATGATGATAATGATGACTTGAGAATGATCTAGCATCATTAAGAAAGATTTACTAGTAAATACTAGGCTTATATGGATCAAAGAAAATGACTGCTAGGATTCATTCTGATATACCGAAATACAAATTTAAAGTCATCAGATAAATTGGAAATGTAGGCAAAAAGGAACCCAAGTAGTGTGGCTCATAATTGGACCTATAACCAAGATAGATCATAAAGATGAATGATGCATACCAAGTCTGACTTGAAATCAACAACACTATGTTTCCTATAAATGTTTCTCTGCATAAAAAACAGGTACTGTCCTTTCCCTATGAGGTTCAGTGAATCTAGCACAAAAAATAACAATATATGAAATTGTCGTCTGTGTTCTTACTGGTAATAAAATATAAATATTATCTAACTAAAGCATTATCAATCAGAAGACAAGGAAGACGGATCAAACAAATGTGAAAAGGATCTCAAAAATGAGGTTTGTTATTTCCTATCCACAATGCTTATGCCGGCTATAGAAAATTTATATGATACCTTGTGATTACATGGAATGCTATTTGCATGGAGAAAATGAATAATGGAGCTTAAATGCATTAAAAGATCATAGCACACTTAACCTTTTCTCTTCCTGTTCGTGCAGATTTTTCTGCATTTCCTCCAGACTTTTGACACCTTGTCCTTCAGCACCAAGTCTATATTCCATTTCTTCGATCTGTGGTTTCAGACTCTGCATTTCACTTAAAAGTCTTTCAAAAGCCTCGATTGGTTGCAGTAATACTTCCACCGCATCCCTCTCGGATTTAACATGAGCAAGCACTCCTAGAAGCTACAAATAAGCGCAGACATATACACAGGATTATCAGTATTATCACAATAGAATAACAAGAATGTCCATTCTAAGCAAGATGATACCATGATAAGCTGCAACATGGGGGCATCACTAGCAACAAAGTAAACTGCAACAAACTATACTTTAGGCAAGCAGTAGGTTCAAATTTCAACTCACCTAGCATGCTTACAGTATCAACATATCTTGTTTGTAGCAATCAAAAATGATTATATCAGCAACAGCAATGCAATGTCATGCCAAAAAAGTACAAATGTAGATAAACATTTGATGCAAACTGCAACACACTAATATCATGGTGTCTGATCAGCTTTAACCTTTTACCTTTGGAAATTTCTTCCAATCCCCTTCTGTTATGTTTAAACATAATGATTACCAATCTTAATGCACCAATGGACCTAACATACCTAGTTTTGTTCAATCAAACAATGGCTACCTAGCAACAAGCATCGACTCTGGTGATACACAGGAAAGATATATTCTAGACAAGTGACAAGAAAAGCATGTCTAAATAAATAATCATTTGCTTGCAAAATGATTTAAAATAGTTAAATTAGGTTTTTCATTCCGATCGTTAAATAACGTTATAGAGTGAGTAGATTCCTTTCTGGTTCCCTTATGGTAGACATAGGCCCAAAACATTCAAGTTTCTGGGAGAAAAGCACATAACTAGAACTTGTTCAGACACTCGGGTGCTAGACAGTGTGGTCTACTGACTTCGAGTAATATGTGAGAAAATCATACGAACTTTAGCAGGTAAACTTAGGCTATGAATTCCCTTGTATTTTCCATGGGAATGGGAAAGTAGGATTCCTGTCACATTTCCTTTCCATTGTTTGGTAAAACAAGGAAACTACCTAGGAAAGGAAAGCAAAATATAACAATGTTCCAATAATATCCTTACCTTTTAAAATAAAAATAATATTATAAAAAATAACATTAATGGTAAAATAAGCAATGACACATGGTTACTTTTGTCATAACTTTTGTAATAAATGTTGGGAAAGGAGGAGGGGAAATCAATCCCATGGGTCTTGAGTGGAACCATATTCCCACCAATTTTCCCCCTTGTCAGGAAATTGATTCCCAAGTTTGTGGCTACCAAACAAAGAAAAGGAACAACTTTCCTTTCTTGGTTCCTTAAATCCGTGAACCAAACGAGGCCTTAGTGTACAGGATGCGCAGAAGATTTGTTAGAACAGTGTGCTAATAAATAAATATGTAGAAAATAATAAGGCAGGCGTATAAAGAATCAATGAAATTCCGTGTCAAGAATCTTAGGTCCAGTTCCGTCCATTTTACTACTATCGAATTATGAAGAGAAGGAACAAGCAAACATGAAGATGGATATGCTAAATTGGCACAGAAGGCAGAAGATTTTCATTACATCATCATAAGCTTGAGACTTCTGGCTGTGATCTTCTACCAAATCTTTCAGGGTTTTCTCTGCTAGAGGAATGGTTTCTTTTCCTAGTTTAACATATTCCTCATAAACCATGCGAAGCTTGTCCAGCTGTTGAAATTGTGTTTCAGAATCTGAAGACTCAACAGCTAACACCCGCATATGCTCTGCAGAACTTGCACTTTTTGCTCTTTGCTGAGATTTATAAAAAAATATTACATTTATAATAGAGAAAGAAAATGATAAAAAAATGAGGGATGAAGTCGAGAAATCAAGAAATGGCTATGCACGTAAATGAAGGAACCCTGACTTTTTCAACAAACTCATCCTCCTCTTCCGCAGAAAAAGGGCGTTCACAGCATGGACAAATATGATAGGAACGAGCCACTCTTTCAAAGGGATCAAACATTTGTCGCATCCCATCTGCAATGTTGTATTTGCTGCATTTATAATAGTAATTAGCATTCCATCATTTGCAATTTCAATAAAGAAGAAAAAACCATAGTAGAAAAATCAGAAACCTTTTCTGCACATCCCTTTTCTCCATAGCCACGTGGAGAACGTTAGGGAAGGAGTCAATATCAGATAACTGAATCAAAGATTGGAGCTTTGAGTCAACGAATCTTCTCTTCGCTGCACAAGTAAATAAATATCAGACATGCATTTCAACAGTATATTGCTAGGGAGAAAAGAGAAGCAAAAGGCCACCATCAAGATTAACAGTTCCACGGTCTAGAATTAAGCACAAGTATGTTCTAAATTATAATATGAGGGGAAATTGATAATGTTAACATATCACCAGTCATGGAACTGAATAAAACTGCTTTTTTAGCACAACTTACCATTTCATAAAATCGGAATGGTTAAAGATGGAATGATAAAGGAAGAAAGATGAACCAAGAAAAATTACTATGTTATGTAGTATGATATGTTAAATCGTATCAAGAGAATACCTAAAGAGATTTTAGGGGTTTCTAAGGCTAACAGATGGACATCGAAAGAAAGTTTGTGGTGGAATGAGGGAATCCAAAGGTAAGGACAAAAAGAATTTCCTATATAGATTGGGCCGATTGGAAGTCTAGAAATGTTGGAAACTTTGAAAGAGATAAATTAACAGAAGGCTAAGAAAGCAGGCAGTAATGCTAAATTTCACGGATTATTATTATTTGTATGAAAGACTAGAAACAAAAGAGGGTGAAAAGCATATGTATACTCTTGCAAAGAGTAGGAAAAGGTTTAGAACCCTAAGTAACATCCATTTATCAAGAGTGAAGACCCAAAAAATATTAGTAAAAGTGATATTTAGTATAGGTGGAGTTATTTTAAGAAGTTGTCCAATGAGAAACTAAAAAGTTCTAATATGGAAGCAACTGAGTTAATTGAAGATGAGCCATATTATTTATTTATGATAATTTATAATGTCTAAAGTTAAGGAAGTTTTAAAAAATGAAAACTGGAGGAGTTGTGAGACATAACGATATTCTATTGAAGTTTGTAAATTTTCAGGAGAGAAAAGTTTGATATGGTTAACAAATTTATTCATCATATCCAGGTGTTGGAAAATACCCGATGGCTGGTGAATTAATATTAAACTAACTATGTATAAAGAAGGGAGATATATACCAACTATCCAGGAACTAAGCTTACGAGTCGTACCAAAAAAACTCTAGGAGAAAGTAATTGAGCAAAGATAAACAAACAGAAACAAGAATATCCAAATGAAACAAAGCAAACTAGGAGAGGTTACCATCCTTCTCCCTTTGAAGTTTGGATAACTGATTCCTAGAATCTTGAATTTTCATCTCAACCAGCTTCACCTCCTTTTCTGCTTCAAGGGTTTTTGAGTTCAGGTCATCATGCTCTTTGCTTACAGTCCTGAAATAGAAAGTAGAAAAGAGAATGTTATGAGCATCCAAAGACTGGAAGAAATACCGATATACAGCAGTACACATTGGAGGGGCAAGTACAAATTATAAAAGCAGTAAACCATCGTTTCTATATAGTTACCTCCAAATTTCTGTCCTCGTTGAGTGTGAACATCAAACGTCAAATCTACGACCAGTAGATAAATATAAAATTGCACACTCAGTGTCCAACACCCGGCTATTTTTTTTCAAAACCATAAGGTATACAAGTCACATATGTAGGTAGATGGAAGACGTTATGTTGTGTGTTTAGTACACATTTTGTTAGTCCCGAAACAGATCTAGATGGTAGAGACCTCAGGCAAACATGTTTGCTCTTTGTTCTGAGTAACGATCAGAAACACAGACTTCTGTGCAAACAAGTTTGTTCTCTATTCTGAGTAACGATCAGAAACAAAGACTTCTGTGCAAACAAGTTTGCTCTCTGTTCTGGGTATTAAGGACTTCGGAGACTTTAGTGTAAACAAGTTTGCTCTCCAGAAGAACCTGCAGCCCACCAAGAAGAAGAAGAAAAAGAAGAAGAAAAAAGAGAGTATTTCAACAGCCCTGCTGGGGTGATGAAAATCACCGTTGCTCAAAGCAAGATTCGCTTTTATACGATCCGCTTCCAGGAACCAGCAAGTTATCGAAAAACCTCTGGGACGCTCGCTAGTCAACTTCTTGTGACTCAAACGGGCTCCCTGGACTCAACGGGCTCCCTTTAATTTTTTATTTATGGTGCATCTTATAAAGGAGGCCAAGGGGCTCTATATATAGAGTGGAGTGAGACTTTACTTCTTCTCTTATCCGATGTAGGACTAAAATACCAATACAAAAATAGAGTTTGATATTTTAGATCATCCCGCAATAAGCGTAGCCGTGTGACAGTCCACGTCTACCCCTCATACGCGTCCGTGCATGCACGAAGCATCCTTGAGCCCGTGTCCGAGTCCGAACGACAAAAAGCAACATGCTTCCTTGTTGGAGTTAATCATTTTTTCCTTCTAGGAGAACACCCCCACATGGCACCCACATGAGCCCCACCACACCCCATGTGCACACATCAACACATGCAAAGCATTATATTGAAATACCCACTTGGTGGTGTAGCCGATATGGGACTATTTTACACTAGTCTAAAGACAAAAACACCAACAATCCTCCACATATCTCAATATATGTAGGTTGAGCAATCCCCACAGTGACTGTCCATTATGCATAAGGATAGATGTCGCTTCGACTTGAATCTTCTCGTATGGTTCAAACAACAGTTATGATACAAGAATGGACTAAGCCTTGAATTCTGCACTATAGCTGCAATTCTTCCCACCAACACAATGACATCAACTGTGCTTCCAATTGCACATTAAAGGCCATGTACCTGCCTAGTTTCAATGTATGTATATCGGGTGTCTACAAGCTTACCCTCAAGAGACGGCCTATCTCTTTCCATACACTCTACGTGAGTTCTTTTAAAGGGTCTTGGCATGAAGCCTTTCGCTTTCTTGCAGTGCTACGCCGCTATGACATGGCCCAAAGTCGAGGCTATACCTCATCATGGTGTCATACCACTATAGCATGAAGACCCAGCCTCTTTGTAGTGCCAACATACCCAGTATGAGGTATTTTGCTTCCTTGTGGTATTACGTCGCTGTGAGATGGCTCGCGAAGTCGAGACTTTACCCTTTCTAGGTACCTATGTAGTGTTACACCACTGTAACATGAGGCCAGCCTCTTTGTAGTGCTGCCTACCACTCTTCATTTTATAACATTAGACCACTTGCCTATGTACGGTGCTATACCGTTGTGACATGGTCTGAAGCCGAGGCTTTACCCTCACGAGGTAACTCTTGGTGGTGTCACCCCACTGTAGCATGGAGTACTACGCTCCTTTGTAGTGATGTGCTATCGTGCTTCCTGTAAAGCGCGACGGACATTCAAAATTTCCGACAACTCGTTATAGCATCTAATCCTCCCACAGGACTTTTGTTTTATACAAAGAACAGATAGTAAACAACAATGATTCTAGATCCGTAACCCCTCAATGTCTCAAAGGACTACCTATTGTTCCTGATATTCTGTCAGTCAATGGTCCTCTCTTGAACCAAAAGCTAGATGCCTAGTAGATTTCTTTTTGAACTAATAACATAAAGCTTTATGGTAGAATTACAAAAACACAATATCAGAATGTCTTCAAGCTTATTTTTCTTGCTGAGTCCGTCACCAGCTGGCACTTGAGACCTTTGGTGAACGGATACGACAGATTCTCCTGGCTTCGAACATCAACTACGGCAATGACTCATCTTTTAATAAGATTATTAACCGCCATGTGCCATAGTCGCACAGTCCTCTTCTTACCATTGAAGATGTCATTTGATGCCACCGCTGCAGTCGCCTGGTTGTCGCAGTAAATCGACACCGCCGGACTATGCCGACCAACCAATGAAAGATCATACATAAGCTTCTGAAGCCATTCTCCACTACAGTAGCTGTTGCATAGAACTCAGGTCCACAAAAGAATAAGAGAGCATAGTCTGCTTCTTCGACTTCCACGATATAGCAGCTTCACCCATGGAGAAGACGTATCCTTCTGTGGACCTTTCATTCTCTACTTCTGAGCACCAGCTTGCATCACTGAAGCCTTCCACTACTGTTGGATAACCACTATAGTATAGTGCATACTTCTGAGTTCTCTTGAGATATCTCATCACTCTTTTCACAGCTTTCTAGTGCTCCATACCTGGATTGCTCGTGAACCGACTCAGCAGCCCCACAGCGAAAGCTATGTTAGGCCCTTGTGGCGGTAGTTGCATACATCAAACTCCCAATAACGCTTGAATACTTCAGTTGTCTGACGCTTTTGCTTGGATTAGACTTCAGCTTCTGGTCACACCTATACGGAGTCTCAATCCCTTTAAGATCTTGATACCCATAGCGTGTGAGCATCTTCTCAATATAATAAAATTGTGACAGTGCCACTCCAGTGTCTGTCTGGATGATTTTTATCCTTAGGATAACATCAGCTTCCCCTAAGTCCTTCATGCTGAACTTAGATAAAAGAAACTTCTTTATCTCAATGACATATGCTAAATCTGTACCCAAGATCAACATGTCACCCACGTACAGACAAACAACTCCTCTTTCGTCAGCGAACTTTGTATACACACACTTGTCCGTCTCGCAGACCCTGTAACCGTTTGATCTTATGACTTTATCAAACTTCTCATGCCATATCTTAGGAGCTTGCTTCAGACCATATAAAGATTTCACCAACTTGCAGACTTTGTCTTCAAGGCCGTTGACGACAAATTCTTCTGGTTGTTGCATGTAAATCTCTTCAATCAACTCTCCATTCAGGAAAGTTGTTTTAACATCCATCTGATGAATAACAAGCATGTGGAATGCACTCAGAAGAATCAACATCCTGATGGTCGTCATCCGCGCTACTGGAGCATGTGTCAAAATAATCGATCCCCTGCTTCTGAGAAAACCTCTTGGCTACCCGCCTTGCCTTGAACTTGTCAACAGTTCCATCAGCTTTCATCTTTTTCTTGAAGAGCCATTTACAGTCGATTGATTTTGCTCCTTCAGGCAGATCGACCAACATCCAAGTATTGTTGGAGGTTATCAAGTCATACTCATCATTAATATCCTCTTTCCAGAAGACAGCGTCTCTGGTCTTCATTGTCTCGTCATAGGTAAGCGGATCTGCTTCCACATGATAGGTGACGAAGTCATCTCCGAAGTCCTTCTTTCTCCTTACTCGCTTAGACACAGGTTCTGCGAGTTCTGGTTCAACCGTTGTTTCTACAGCAACAACTGCTTCTTGGACTACATCTCCGTTTGGAGCTTCAGCCTCCTGAGCACCCACACTATTCTCCGGAATGTCTGCGAGAACAATGTTCTTATTTCTTGCAAATTTGTCTTCAAAGAATACTGCATTGCGAGATTCAATGACATGATTGGATTAAATATCAAGGAACCTCCGAGCATCACTCTTCTCGACATAACACACGAAGATTGTCTTCGTAGTCCTTGTTCCCAGTTTCTAAATCTTTAAATCCGGAAGCTTAACATACGCCAGATACCCCCATACTCGAATGACATTCAAGTTAGGTCTGACCTTGACCAGAGTTCATGAGGAGTGACATCGGAAGTAGCGTGCGGCACTCTGTTCAGAAATGAAAATAGCCGTAAGCACAGCTTCACCCCAAAAGCACTTTGCAAGACCCGCGGTTAACAGCATTACAAGGTAGTCAAAGGCGCAAGGCGCACTCAAGGAACAAAGGGTCTATATCGCCCGAGGCGAAAGACGCACTTAAGGCGCGCATCTGAGTGAAGTGGGACGCAAAATAAAAAATAATAAAAATATACATAAATAAATTAGTAATGTAAGAAATAAAATCAAATAACATATTAAAACCAACAAAAATATATTAAGATAACCAAGTGAACTAGCATAGCAACAATAACACTCAACAAACTAACAAGAATTTGTATTTTTTTTCTACCACGCTTTTAGTAAATTTTAGTTTTTCAAGTTCAACTGTAGCCAACTTTGACAACTATGGAAAGGACTACCTCCCTACCACTTGTATGAGGTAAGGGCTATCTCCATTTATCTTATTTTTGTAAAACACAAAAAATACATAAGACGCGCCTTTTCTTTGTTGCGCTTTGCTAAAAGGCACGCCTAAGTGTGTCGGTAGAAATACGTCTCGCCTAGTGAAGTGCGAGGCACAGATACTGTATGTTGCTCCGAGACGCGCCTTTGACTACCATGCAGCATTAAATTCATCATCGCTGTCAACGTTCTGTTTTTCCTTTCTGCAACACCATTAAATTGAGGGGAGTACGGAGCAGTCGTCCCATTGACAATTCTATGTTTTCTCCAGAACGATACAAATTCATAAGACATATACTCTTCACCTCGATCACTTCTAAGTCTCTTGAGTTGCTGTCCGGTTTGACGCTCGACTTCAGCCATGAAGTCCTTAAATTTCTCGAACGCTTCATCTTTTGACTTGATCAAATAGACGAACGCGTACTTCGAGAAATCGTCGATGAAAGTAATAAAGCACTCTATTCCGCCTTTGTGAAAAACTGTTTAAAGTCACAGATATCTGAGTGCACCAACTCCAGAAGATTTGTGCTTCGATTTACCCGTTTGAACGGTTTTCTTGTGTTTTTTGTCTGCGCACATACTTCACACTTCTCCACCTCATTACCCCACATTTGGAGATAAGCCCTAGACTAGACATTTTGTTAATTTTTTTACAATGAACATATCCTAGTCTATTATGCCACAATTCGAGAATAATCAGAAATAAAGACTGCACTAATTATCTCAATCGGAGTTACAAGCTAAAGTTTGAACATCCCTTCGGTATAAAAAGCTTTTTCGAAGTAGGTTCATTTATATGACATAACCACTTGACCAGTGTTAATGTCCATCATCAAGCCTGCGTTACAGAGCAGACTTCCAGAGACCAGATTCTTGGCTATCTTCGGTACGTACTTCAGATCCTGAAGCGTTAACTTCCTCGAAGTCGGTTTCAGTATCACCGTCCCGATCCCCAGCACTTCAGCTTGTGTCTGGTTTGCCACCATAACCTTATCAGATGTAGACTTGTATGTGGTGAACCACTCCTTCTTAGAGCAAACATGACAGGATGCCCAGTGTCAATCTACCAGTCCGTGTCAACACTAGTCGATTCAACCTACGCAATCGTAGCAACCAGGTTAGCCTCACATTGATCTTTCTGTTTGGGCTTGACCCTACAGTCCTTCTTGAAGTGTCCCTTCTTGTCATAGTTGAAGCAAGCCCCATCACCCTTAGGCTTTTGCTTGAACTGAACTGACTCCACCTTCAGATAGTGAAAGTCCTTTTTGTTGTAAGAATCATTTTGCTTCCTCTTGGAGTCTCCAGCTTGCACTAGATTGGCATCGGCCATTTGTTTGGACAAGGTGTCCACTTTGTTTTGAGCCCTCAACTCATCTTCAACATGAATCCAGTGCAAGAGAAGCTCTAGATCCATCTTCATCTTCTTGCGATCCATGTCCGCGATGAAGCCACTCCACCCAGGCGAGAGCTTTGCAACAATACCCTCGACAATGAACGCATCGACAAGGGGCATTCCACCATCTTCAAGTTTCTGGCACAACTTGAGAAATTCTTTGACTTGAGGCAACATCGTCTTGTCGTCCTTAAATTGTATCTTCCAAACTTTATCAGTCACGTGGATCTTGTTCATGTTTTCATCTAACTTGTACTGCTTTTCTAGAGACTCACAGACGTCCTTAGCATAGATTGTCTTGTTGTATGACTCTGTCAGAAAATCATCCATGGAATTCAGGATCAACAACTTGCAAAGGTTGTTGCCTCTTCTCCACTTAGACTGCAGAGCAGTGGCCTCTGCGACCCTCCGAGTAGTTTCACCTTCTGGAATAATAGGCTCAGCATCTATCAACACGTAATCCACATTTACGAGTTGAAGATTAAGACTGACATTTCTCTTACAGATGTTATAATGCTCACCGTCAAACTTCTCAAGTTTATTAAAACTTGTGTCGAGAAGGTTTGCATGGTTGTTCTCCATCGGATCTATATCTTGCTTTGATATTGTCAGTCCCAAAACAGATCTAGATGGTAGAACGATCAAAAACAAGGCAAAAAAGTTTGCTCTATGTTCTGAGTAACGATCAGAAACAAAGACTTCCGTGCAAACAAGTTTGCTCTCTGTTCTGAGTAACGATCAGAAACAGAGACTTATGTGCAAACAAGTTTGCTCTCTGTTCTGAGTATTAAGGACTTCGGACACTTCATTGCAAACAAGTTTGCTCCAGAAGAACATGCAGCCCACCAAGAAGAAGAAGAAGAAGAAAGAGGAGATTTCAACAGCCCTGCTGGGATGATGAAAATCACCGTTACTCAAAGCAAGATTCGCCTATTCGTCTTTATGCGATCTGCTTCCAGGAACTAGCAAGTTCTCGAAGAACCTCTAGAACACTCGCTAGTCAACTTTTTGTGACTCGAACGGGCTCCATTGAATTTCTTATTTTTGGTGCATCTTACAAAGAGGCCAGGGGACTATATATAGAGTGGAGTGAGACTTCACTTCTTCTCCTATCCGATGTGAGACTAAAATACCAATACTCAAAAATATAGTTTGATATTTTAGAGCATAGTCGTGTGCCAGTCCACGCCTACCCCCCCATACACGCCCATGCATGCAAGAAGCATCCTTGAGCCATGTCCGAGTCCGAACGACAAAAAGGAACATGTTTCCTTATTGGAGTTAATCATTTTTTTAGGAAAATACCCCCACATGGCACCCACATGTGCCCTACCACACCCCATGTGCACACCTCAGCACATGCAAAGCATTATATTGAGATATCCACTTGGTGGTGTAGCCGATGTGGGACTATTCTACACTAGTCTAAAGACAAAAACACCAACACATTTAAGGGGGTTAATCCATAATTCGGAATCCTAGGCTGCACTTCTATAACAGTCTTAGTAGCTTGAAGTTCAAAATACGCAATCCTGGTCAGCTACTAGTCATCATTTAGGTATAAAACCATGGTAGATATGGGTCTAGAATGATATCTCTAAGTTTTTCAATTGATTTCTTCTTGCCGCACTAAAATCGGCCTTCATCTTGATCCCTCTTCCTTTACCCTAATTTCCACCTCCTTGTAGTAAATAACTCTCTTTGAAGAAGAGCCCCAAAAGATTATGACTGCTTCCTCAGGCTCACCTGGATGAAATGACCTTTCGTTAGCCTGCTTTACCGTTGGAGCCTAAAGAGACAGATCGTCGTCGGAGCCTCAGGAGGAGGCGTACAGCCGCTTTCTTGCCCTCTGTCATTGAAGTTTTGAGCGGCGGTGCCGACCTGGTCACTTGATGCTTCGGTTATATTTCATTGATACTGGTACCAAATCTAAAGAAAGTGATCATTCTCATCATCTTCAACTCATCCTCCTGTGGTGCTAGAGTTTGGTGTGAAAATGTCGACTCTGAGCCTTCCTCCGAAACTGATATTCTGAGTTCTAAGAAAAAAGATGTCACTAACCATTGTAAAGCCTTCAAAGATGGTTCCTAATTCTAGGTACTTGTGTTTTACCATATGAGATCCTGTTCACATTATTTTCAGTTCTATTACGACATCCAACCTTATAAATTCAGCAAATATCTCACTTCTTATTTTGATTATGTTTATTATGTAATAGAACCAAAAATAACATGAGAACCTACTTCCGGCTACATGTTTTGGCCAGATGAAATCTGGTTCATGTTATTTTCGGTTACATACAATATCTAACTATATAATTCAGCCATCAAACTTTCTAACGCCTTCAAAGATGGTTCCTACTTTTGGGTACTTGTGTGATTTACTATGTGGATGACATCATCATCATCATCGGAGACGAGTCAGACTCGGATCTCCAAAGTTAAAATCCTGTCTTACCACCAACTTTCATACAAGAACCTTGGTTGTCTTTATTACAGTCTTGGCATAGATGTTGATGGCCAGAAAGACCTCTCTCTAAGAGAAAATATTGCTTAGATCTCTTGGAGGAAACTGGATTTATGGATCTTCGTCTGGCTGGCCCTCCTATGAATCATAACATTTGCCTCTCTCCAACATTAGCTCCTACTCTAATCCACTAATCCTTGATCCATGTATAACCTTCAAAGAGGGTTCCTACTTTTGGGTCGTGTTCATGTATCACCAGCATAATCAGAGTCTCTACAACCTCTCATCTTCATGCTATCTGTACAACCTCTCATCTTCATCCTATTCAACGTATTCTCGGGTGCCTGAACAAGTCTTTAGACCAGGGACTTCAGTATCGATCATCCTCCTCCCTATCTCGCCTTGCCTATGGAGATGTTGACTATGTTCGGTCATTGATAATCGTTACTCCACTAGTGGCTAATTCACCTGCGGTGGCAACCTCGTCATGTAGCATACCAAGAAACAGACTATGGTTACCCACTCTTTTGTTGGGGCCGAGCCTCGTGCAGTTTTCAGAGCTCATCTTGCTCAAAAGTCTTCTAACTAGTCTTGGCAGTTCGCTCACTTCTCCAGCATCTTTTCATTGTGACAATAAAGCTGTAATCCACGTTGCTATGAATCCCATCTTCCAAGAGTGCACCAAACCTATTGAGGCTGATTACCAAATCCTTCTATACAAGGTCAAACTTCAAGAAGTTCTTCACCATGCCCCTACTCCCTCTCATTTGGCAGGTATTCTTACAAAAGCTTTTTTACTCACCCCAACCCCCTATCCTTCCACTTGTGAAAGACCATGAAGGTCATCTTTCACCCAGTGAAAAGTCTTAAGGTCATTTTGTCCCTCATTGGAATATGACAGTGTAGGGTCTGCAAATTCAGGTTTTCTGAAGTTGCTGGATCCCTTGGATGTGAACTCTTCTTTATAGAGGATGGTGAAACATGATTGGAACCTTAATAAAACACCTAATAGTAGTTCACGTCAAACTCTATCACCACACTTGAAAAAATATCCCAAGACCTCTGAAAATAAAAATGAAATGGCCTATCCTACTCAAAGTAGGAATCTTGTTGTTGTCGTCGCCTGTAGAAAATCTGGAGTTTACATCTTGAATTTCAGGTAAATACTTGATCTCTGCATATAGGTAAACCATATCATCAGTCATCTATGCATCACAAACAAGTGCACCATTTTGACCCTACTGGAGCATAGTTTAAGCCATGTTCTCCATTATATGACAGCTTATTGATGCTCTCATCTTGATTGACCATCCTCTGATATTTTCCGTGTTATTCATGTCATAAACCATTCTCTGCATCATTTTTAGTGAATTATGTGGTCCCATAGTCCACTGTGCATTTGTAGCTAGTCTCAGCCAAGTGATATGTGCCTAATTTACTCTCTGAATTGATTCTCTCACATATAGTTGCTCCACCACTAGCTTATGCAACTTGTTGGAAATATATTGATCTCCTGGAAGAGCAACTAGATGTCCTAGTAACAATGTACAATAGCCCATCCACTGAAACGATGTGGGTTCATGTCCTGCAGGAGCCAAGCTTAAGATTTGATCTTCCACTAAGTAAGCACATTAAGGTCAATGATCACTTTATTCACATTTAATTTTCTCACCTAATTCAATTTACTAATTTCAGCTCCATTAGCCTTCTTTTTAACTCTGGTCAATAGTTTGGCATTATTTTGACCAACAAGTCCCATGTCCACAGATGTAGGTCGTACATATGTATGCTAGGTGGTATTAACTATAACAATGACCACATCATTTGTACATTATGTGAAGTGTCATGTACATGCTACTGTCAGGGTAGTGCACTAGGAAATAGACGATTGTCAGGCCATGAGCACTAGGAAATAGACTATGATACATTATTTCCACTTGTTCTTGAAAGTTGTCACTTGAACCATCATTATATCCATCTGGACAAATAGCCACTGGATAGTTGTAGATTATGAGAAATAATTTTTGACCAGTATACTTCAAGTTTCAGGTGTTTGATCACCAATTAGAATTTTTCAAATTTTATGACACTGTATGATAGTTCACGGAATAGCAATTCACACCTCATGATGATATATAGCACAATTCCATTGCAAAATTGATGCCTCTGTGGTGCATGGACACAGATACAATGACACAATAAGGACTTGGCGACACAGCACCTATTATGGCGTGTATGTGAGGTGCTTTTGCACAGAATACGATAAGTCTATATCTTGTGCACAGAATATGGCAAGTCTATAATCTACATTTTCCAGGAGCTTCTCAAGTTCGTAAAATCATGAGTGAATGATCAATGAGAAAGATGCCTTCAATTTTTTTTAAGAAATTATTATCCAGCACGTATTTATTTTGAGTATGGAAAACTTCGATTTGGTTAAAAAGGATGCCATATAGCTTGAGATCAAAACATCGCAACAAAATTGCTCAACTACATAACATATGGCAGTGACCTCACATAAGTTCAATATATAAAATTTCTGCTGACCTCAGAGGGGAAATGTGGGCTTGTATTGTATCAATAAATAGAATATTCAGATTAACTATGAACAACAGGGGAGGCCTTGCAATATAAAAATATTTGCTGATTTCCTACAGCATTGATCTAAACCTAAAGACTGTTAAAATCAACATGACACAGCGTTCCAAGCACACATAAGATGTTACTCGAGAATATACATAAAAAGGAAAGATTATTGCACAAACCTAAAGGCATGAAGAATCTCCTTCTTCAGGTCTTTATCAGATGGAAGTCTCCCTTTCAGCACATCTCTAATTCTGCCCTTGCATTCCTCCAGTCTGCAAGTAAACTAATGCATGTTACCTTCTAGACAGCAGATATATAGTAACAGCATATATCTTCACTATAATTGAAAAAACAATAGAATTAAACTAAATGAGGAAAATCTTGCATTTTCTTTTGTTTCTGCTTGCAGCTTTCTAAATCTTCTCTCCTGGTATTAAGTTTGGCTCTCTCCTCAGAATCTTTGGCCATCATATTGTTCTCACGACTGAGAGCTTTAATCTTCTGTTCCAAACTAAATAGTTCAGTCCGCTTTTGGGCTATGGTTGACTCGAAGTCCCTATCTACCATGGTGCGTGTCTTCTTTTCAACCTCAATTTGCTTCACATATATATTGGCAGGTTAAAAGAATTCACTTCAAAAAACAGTTCTGTAAAAGCAAAAGGAAAAGATAAGCACCAGCTGCCTTTCTTTTTCATCCAAATGAGATAAGTTTATTGATGATAATTTATTTTCTGCCATATTATGCTCATTCTCTCGCTCTTCAATGTGCTTTGAAATGCTCACCTACAAGACCAAAAAAAGTGAGCTAAACAAATTGAGATTCAATTAAGTAAGATATCACATAGACGACGGATCTTTAGTTACCAACCATTGACTGAATCTTAGCCTTCTTCTGACCTTCAATTTCACTACAACGATCGTTAGTATTTTTATATCGTTCCCACAAAAAGTTGAGTTCTGTTTCATTAGATATCTGCAATCAAGAACAGTTTTGTGTCAAAATTGGACCAAGTCCACATTAATACATTGTTATTGAAGCCATCAATTACAAACAAGAAGAAGCACAACTGTATTCAGTGTCCTCTTATCTTGCATGGGATTTCACCCCGAAGCACGGTAAGTGTTGTATGCAAGTAATCTCAGTTAATGAGTGAATAGCTCAAAATTGGTTTTCTATTGCTGGAAGTAATCTAGCTGATATTGATGACATGACATGATAGTTGTCAACTAAATATTTTAGACTCTTATGCAGCTTCAATGTTGATGGAAGCTAAAGCAATAGAGATACTCAAGGGGAAAACAACCAAAATTCAATTGAATGGCAGGGAAACCACAAAAGAAACGTTTGACAGACTAGAAAGGTCCTTCGACCGCTTTTGCACAAGTAAAATTTCACTTTTTTTAGTCTATCATCTATGATGATTCGTACATTTGATCTCAGGTGGAAGAGAAGTCAACTACTTGAATCTTTCTCAATTGTGCGCTTCACTTTTTTATAAAACCAAAGGGGTGGAAGGCAAAAATTATCATTTTCGCAGGTAGGGTGGAACATGTCAAATGTTTTCAAACTTCGTACCATGGAGGTATTGATCCAGCTCTTCTATCTTCCCATGTAATATTGGTTTTCATCGGGGTACCTTTTACGGGTAAGACCGCCTTCTTTTGCTCAGCAACAGTCGTGCGTATATGGATTGTCCCAATCTCACGGGTCATTGTCTTTCTTTCCATCCGTCTTGTATATCTTTGTCTCAAACATCAAAGATTATGCGGAATCAAGGGGAGGAGGGTTGGAGACTAGCTTCTACCACTTCAATTAATGGCTAAAGCTATCTTTCATCAATCAATCAATGAATGATTGGGTTCGCAGACCTATTGGTCAAACAAAGGAAAGGGGACCCCAAGGTATCATAACATGTCGGGAATCGAGGGGGAACATATTGGACGTAACAACTCTCATCGATTAGGGGTTGTGTCGTCGTGCCTTTTGATCGATACACAATTGAGGAGGCCGATCACGAATGATACAGGTGCGGAAGTGATCCCGGTCAGGAAATGCTAAGATGGCACCTTGCATATAGGTAGCAAGTAGGGCTGCAAATGAGCCAAGCCGTTTGCGAGCTGCTCGAAGCTCGGCTCGGTAAAAGCTCGTTTGAGCTCGGTTCGTCTAGTAAACAAGCTAAGCTGAAGCTTTATTTTTTAGCTCGTTTAATAAACAAGCCAAGCTCAAGCTTAGAAGTACTCGGCTCGATTGAGCTTGCGAGCTGGCCGTTTAGAAGCTTGTTTAGGAGCTCGTTTATTCTTTGTTGAATTCTAATTATATATATTTGTATAACAATATGGTTGTGTGTATTATATATTTGTCCTTAATAAGTGATATTAAGGAACTTTTTTTAATTAAATTTTTATAAATAAATTGTTAATATTTTAGAAACTTGAATTCAAACCTAACTAGCTTGAAATCAAGCTCGTTAAGCTTGAAATCAAGCTTTATGAGCTTGAAATAAAGTTGAGCCACAAGCTTGATTTCAAGCTTATCGAGTTTGTTTATTAAGCTTGACTCAAGCTTCCTTATCAAGCCAAGCTCAAGCTCAAACCTAGCCAAGCTCAAGCTTAATATAAACAAGCTCGAGCCAAGCTCAAGCTTCACAATAAAAAACTTATCAAGCTTGAGCTCGAATAATTCTAGTCAAGCCAAGCTCAAGCTTACAAAAGTTTGGCTCGGCTCGGCTCGGCTCGTTTGCAGCCCTAGTAGCAAGAGGAAAAGATAAGCACCAGTATCCAGCTTATGTCCCGACGATGGGCCCTTATGGGAAAGGGCCGGCCCAATAGGGACAGCACACCACCACCCCCTAAACGCACCTTTGTATTGAGGTGACGTCGGTAGAGATGGAATAACCCAACTAGCAGCATGGCTATTCGCTCGTCTCTCCAGTGGCTATCTTTGCTCCTTTGTTGCCATTTCTATATGCATTGATTTCATGGTAGTGGCCAATAGATTTCAAAGTATGTCACCTTCATAGCGACATCTACTTGTTGGAGGAAGAACCAATATCATCACATAGTTGAAAATGAATCCCGATTCATGAATCACTCAGTTCGAGAAAGAAGAGGATCGTATCAAACCATTCCTCGAAGACTTTACTAAACTCACATATTTGAAAATGAATCCCCATTCATGAATCATTCAGTTCGAGAAAGAAGAGGATCCTCGAAGACTTGACTCTCTCAAACGACTGAGGTCAGACTGCATGATACTATCACAGTTGAGCTCCGAGTAACTCCAAGGGTCCTACAATTAGCAATAGAAGATGTTTCAAAGACAGAAGCCTTGACTATAGCATTTGAGATTGGAAAATATCCACAATTTCACTTCAAATTTAGGGCATAAGCTAAATGGAGGGGGGGAAATCATTTTGTTGATCCAAAAGGCTTGAGAAAAAAGCATTTTAGATTGCATACTTCTACCAATTCACGGCTAACTAACAACCATATCAAATGGTAAATCAGCAATCACTTTTCGATAATCCTATTAATATTTGACACAACCTCATATACCTTGTTGAAAGAGAGAATAATAGGATTGCTTTATTGAAGGGTATGGACCCTATTCATATGATAAGAATTGTGGTACAATATTATATTCTGATGGGGTGACAAAAAGAGACTACCTAATAAGGAAATAAAAAATATATACATAAAAAGTCTCTCACACTCCCTTGCAAGCTGAAGCTTTAGGTATCAAGTATCCAACTTTGAGACAAATTATAGGAATGAAGGTGGGAAGTGCCTAAGCAAGGATATCTGATGTGCACAATAGCGGGAACATGATGAAGACGAACATCATGAAGCTCGACTTTATCCTGGAGACTTCAACTCGGATGAAATGACAATCGGCTTCGATATGTTTGGTATGCTCATAAAAATCTGGATTCTCAGCAATGCAAATGGCAGGTTTATTATAGCGGTGTAAAGTTGCCAAAGATGTGAAGGGAACACTAAGATCAAATAAAAGGATTTTAAGCCAAGTTTAGCTAAACATGATGCAGTACTCAGCTTTCGCAAAGGAACATGCAACAACGGTTTTTCTTGCAAGGTTCACAGTACCAGTATCGATATTGGATCCTTCTTGTGAGTATCGATATCAGTGGTATCGGTAGTAATGGCAGTTTCGGATCGGAGTATCGATTTCTTAGTATCGGAAAGCAAATAATTATTGATAAATTAAAATTTTAGAAACAATAATTTATACATTTAGACATAATTTTCTCTGTCGAATTGATTGGAAAAGAGACCCCCAACACCCTTGATTAGTCTTTTTCGTTCAAGTTTTTGTTGAATTGACTAGAAAAGAGACCCCCAACGTCGTTATCGATCAGTATCGGTAGAGGCCACTATCAGACCGAGATATGTCAAACTATATCGATAGTGGCCGTATCGTATCGGTATCGAGTGTATCGTATCAATATCAGCCGATACTATAAACTATGGTTTCTTGCTCCTCCAAGTGACAAGTTGTCACTAAAGAACATGTAACCGTTGCTAGTAGAGTGGCAACCACCAATAGAGACATCATAATCAGCCTTTACATAAACACAGAGGGGAGTGGAAGACGTCCTGTAAACAAGGCTATGGCCTGGTAACTTCTTCGAGTAGCAAATAATGTCCAACAGCATGAAGACGGGTGACAGTAGGGGCCTGCATATTCTCAACGATGTGTTGATAGCAAAAAAGATGTCTAGACAATTCACAATAAGAAAGATAAAGTTTGACACAAGAAAATATACGCCATAAACGTGGAGAAGTTGATTAAAAAAAAGGAGCTAACATTAGACAAATGTTTTTATCCATAAGTTATAGGTGTATCGGTTGTCGAAAGATATAAACAGCACTTCCACTGAGATGGAAGAAACCTTCCTTGCTAGCAACTTCAATGACGAGAAGGTACTGTAGACGACCTAGGACCTTAGTGTGAAAGTTAATTGAAAGATGAACTTCTAACTTTGGAGACTCCAGCATAGTCATCACAAAGGATAATGATGTCTGGAGATGAATAAAAATACAAGACTCAACTGCAGTCCAAGGGAAAACCAATATGTTGAATGACCTGGTTGATCTTATTGAACCAGGCCCTTGGAGATTTCTTAAGACCATTGATAGACTCACAGAGACGACATACCAGATGCTCCGTTGCACACTCATAACCAGAAGGTTGATGCATCTATATTATTTAAAAAGACTTTTATTGAAAAAGGCTTTTTTGATGTCAAGTTGATGTAATAGCCACCTGTGTTGACAACAAAAGATAGGAGAAACCGAATAGTGTTAAATTTGACAACGGATGAAAAGTCTCTTCATAGTCAATATCAGAGTGTTAGTGAAGCCCTTGGCAACATAACTAGCTTTAAGTCATTCGACATAAAAATTCAGATTGTGCTTCACGGTCAATACACACATGCAACCAACACGTACATGACAACGAGGTAGAGTAAATGGTCCAGTGTTCTAAAAAATCGGTCTAGGCGTCCGCCTAGGTGCTAGGCGCCCGGTGCCCGCCTAGTGCCCCCTAATGCCCGACAATGCATGTTTTTGAGTTTTATGGACAATTGCCACAATTTTCAACATGGTTTTTCTTTAAACAGCCTAGAACTAGGTGAATGCCTAGGCGACTAGGCGCTAGGCGCCCAGTGTCCGTCCGACTAGCGCCTAGCAACTTTGACAACCTTGATATGGTTCCATGTGTTATTGGACTTAAGAACCTGCATTTCCTCATCCAAAGAAGCAAACCAATCAGGACGTCAAAGGTTTACCTGAATAGAAGTAGGAACAAAAATATAACACAATGAATTTACAAACTAACATGAACATGGAGTGAGACTATAGTAGGAAACAAAGTTAGCAATAGAACGCACAGGAAAGATATGGTTTTTTTACACAATACAATCAAGCTATCACTCTGATCATCAAACAAAGGTAAAGAATTATTGGGGCTGCAACAAATGGTGATACAACAGGATCCTGTCTACACAACCTTTTGGTTCTTAGAGTGTAAACATGAAGTTCAGCAGGGGCCAGGTCAACCAGGACAAGGACAGTAGGTCATCAAAGACTGGAGTGGGATGAGGTGGTGGTTGGGGAAGTTGAGGACATGGCAAAGAGAAGAATGAGAAGAATGACTACTGTTCAAGAAAGGCGATATCAATTGACGTGACAACTTTAATCTTTAACGAGGAAAAGCAAACATGTCTTTTTGGGGTACGATAGTTACCAACAAAGATTTGTTTGGTATCCGAGGAGCAAATTTATCACAATCGAGTCAATTATTGTGACATAGCAGATACAATTAAGGATTTTGGGAGAAAGGAAACATTTCTTGGTTTGGCAAAAGGATAATGGGAATTGGTTATTTAGGACAAAGGAAAGGGGAGCATGTGATTGATGAGATGGCAAGTAGTAAGCATGGTAAAGTTCCAATTAAACATAGAACATTCATTTGTACAAGAAGAGAACATGTTATTTAAGTGCCGATTTTTGGTTCATCAGCACCCATTTGTTTGGGTATATATGAGCAAGAGGTTTATTTAAGGATACCTAATCATTGTGGATATATGTGAGCAAGAGGCTTGGTTAAGGATACTTTATTGTTTATAAACCTTTACAAAAATCTTAAGAGGCTTGGCTAAGATATTCATTGTAATTATGAGAACAAAAAAAATTTTGATACTAGTGTTGAACTAATTTTTTATTTCTTGGTTGAAGAGTTTAAAAGATGAGATCCCAGACATATCAAGCAATAAGAAAATCCAACTCATACGGGAGAGGTGGTCCATAAAGGTCGCAAAACCAGACAAACTGTTTTTTAGAGACCCTAAATTTACCAACGAAAAGGAGAATCCACTTCTTTTTGTTGAAGAAAAAAGAGGAGCAATGGTGCTTCTCAATATACAAAGTTTACAAGAAAACTCAGAAAAAGCTAAATTGAAAACATAGGTTTAGAACTTGGTAGGGAGAATGATCAAGCCATCATTGTCAATCAATCCTAGAAACAACAACAAATGCAAACGGATGAGCATTGAGGTGGTACAATTCATTCTCCAAAAAACAAGGTGAGAGTGGATGGGATGTGGCTAATGAGGCTGGTTAGCAGGTCAAGTACAAAAAGGATACCGGTCGGGGACTTGGGATTTGGTGAAAGGAGGTGAAAGGGAGAGGGCTTAGAAAAGGGAAAGAATCCTCTATTCTTAAACAAATAGCAAACTTGCTCTGATACCCACATAGAAAGAGATAATTATAGGGTTGCTTTATTGACGAGGTATGTCCCTCTATTTATATGATAGCAATTAAGATCTATATTACATTAACGATGTGGGACTAAAAGAAACTCCATCGTAAAGAAAATAAAAAAAATGTAATAATATCTTATGTTCATATATATATATATATATATTTTTTATTTTTTTTGGAAAAAGGTAAATTTTATTCCAAACGAAAAGTCATAATCATACAACATACAAATTGAGTAGGACTCCCACTCAACACTCATCCATTCTCCATAGCATTTACATCAAACTCAATATTATGGAGAATGCCAACCGGAGGTGTGACTAGTCCCTCAAAGATCCAGCGGTTTCGCTCCCGCCAAACATGCCAAACCGAAGCCGCCAGACAAACTCTGGCTGTGCGGAACCAGTCCTGACCTCGACCCCTACTATCTCGAATCACCTGGATGATGTCCCCAATGCATTTACCAGAGGCGTACACTCCCAATACCCGACTCTGCTCCGACCATATCTGCCATGCCAGAGTGCACTCGAAAAATATATGTTTAATAGACTCAGGCTCCAAGTAGCAAAGCACACAAATGGGATCCGGCACTGGCACTCCAAAAGAACTCAGTCTATCCATCGTCAAGAGGCGACCCAGAAGAAGCTTGTAAACACACAACTGCATCTTCCTGGCCAGACCCGTACACCAGACGAAGTCGTAATCAGAACTCAGAGAAAAAGTGTGCCGGATAAGGTTGTAGCAACTACGGAACTGGAACTCCCCCGAGCCCGAAGAAGCTCCAGTCGGCTCCCAAATCCACCGATCCGCAGGCAAAGCCGGATCAATGATTGTAGCCCTAATGAACCCTCCCAGCTCCTCTGTGTACCGATACGATTCCGGCCTCCACTCTCCATCTCGTAAGATCCGACTACACCTCAGACCTCGTCTGTCCTCTGTGTGAGTCGGGGGTCCCCTGATGTCTAGCAACGAACTCCGATCAATCCAAGGGTCCCGCCAGAGGTCCGTACCAGACCCATCCTTCATGACCCTCCGGATAGCAGACTTGAGCACACCCCTGTGTCTCAGGACAGTCTTGAACGTGACAGAATGGTTGTTATCAGGAGAACACGTCCAAAAATTGTCCTGCTTCACGTATCTGCTGTGCATCCAGTCCGCCCAGAGAGACCCCCCGCTAATGAATATCCAGGCCAGCTTGAGCGCAGAGGCCTCCCTGATCTCCAGTAACGGCCTGAGCCCCACACCTCCCTCCTTCCTGGGACGGCAGAGCTGCTCCCACGAGATCGCATGCATACCCCCCCTCCAAAGGAAATCAGCACATAGACGCTCCACTCGCCGAATAGTGGCCACCGGGAGGAGGATGGACTGTAGCCAACAGTGGGCCACAGCCGAGATCACAGATCTGATCAGCTCTATGCGTCCGCCAAAAGACAGACCGGCAGCTTGCCAGCCTTCTACTCTCCGCTGGACATACTCCACCAGGCCCTGGCAGTCCTGATCCCGCGCATAATTGACTGTGAGGGGCACTCCTAAATACCGCACCGGAAGATCACTCCTCGCTATACCCAGGACATCAGCCCGCTCCTCCTTCTGGGAACACCGGGAACTGAAATAGACCCGACTCTTATCTCTGTTCAGCTGGAGATCCGAGAAGGACTTCAAATCTTCCATAATACCCGCAAGCGTCTGCAACCCCATCGTCGTAGGCTGGATGAAGACCAGTAGATCATCAGCATATATAAGGTGGGTAACTGAAGGGACCATCCTCCGAAACAGAGGCACCAGCCGTCCACGGTGCACTGCCAGGTCCATCAAACAAGTAAAGTATTTCATCACAAGCGTGAACAGGTAAGGGGACAATGGGTCACCTTGCCTAAGCCCACGGTTGCTCTGGAAGTACCCATAAGTAACGCCATGGATGAGAACTGAGAAAGTAGGGGACGTGATGCACTCCCTGATCAACGCAACCCAGTGATCCGCGAATCCCATGGCAGACATCAGATGGCAGAGGAAGTCCCGATTGACCATGTCATACGCCTTCCTCAGGTCCAGTTTAACACAAGCTTTCTCCCCACCAGGTCTACTGAATCCCCTCACCATCTCATGCGCCAGAAGGCTATGCTCTGCAATCGACCTCCCCTTGATGAACGCAGCCTGGTTTGGAGAAACTAAGTTCTGCATGATTCCCTCCATCCGACGGCACATAAGGTGTGTAATTATCTTATAAAGATAATTACAACATGCAATAGGTCTGAAATCTGCCAATGCAGTCGCGCCCTCCTTCTTAGGCACCAAGGTCAGGAAAGTGTGATTCAGCTCCTTCAAAAGCTTCCCCTTAGTGAAGAACTCCTGGACCACCTCCACGACCTGAAGCTTCAGAATATCCCAATGGCGTTTGAAGAAACCACTGCTGAAGCCATCCGAACCGGGGGCCTTGTTGGGGTCTGCCACCTTGACAATAGATTCCACCTCCTCCAATGTGACAGGGGCAAGTAGGATGTTATTCCCAAATGGAGTCACCAACCGCTTCGTAACAACCTATGGGAACACGGACAGGTAGTCAGTCTGGAAATATAAATCAGAATAGTACCTGACAACCTCGCCCTGAATCTCAGCCGGCGTCCCCACCAGAGTGTCATCCGCATCAAGAAGCTGGGATATGTGATTCTGATTCTGTCTAGTCCGGATAACGTCATAAAAGAACTTGGAGCACCGGTCTCCATCCTTCAGCCAGGAACATTTGGCTCGCTGGGCAGAGCTAATTTCCTTCTGCAGCCTCAGAATGCTGACTTCTCCAATCAGCTCCTTCTCTCTAGCCGCCAGATCCCCATTGAGCATGTCAGCTTGCAAATCCTGCTGCAGAGATCTCAACTCAGCCTCCTTGTCTTCTAGAGTGGACTTGGGCAACCCCTGCACCCAACTCCTGAGAGCTCTCTTCGTGGCCTTGAGGCGGCGAACTAATCGGAATTGAGCCGTCCCCTCCTGACCGCTGGACAGCCCCTCTGCGACAGCCTCAAGGTAGCCCTCCGAGAGATACCAACTGTTGTTATACCTGAATGGACGGGACTTCCCAAGAGATCGAGCAGAGAAGCCAACCCTGATGGGGGAGTGATCGCTCGTCCCAGCTGCCAGTCCCTCAGCCGAAAAGTTGGGGAAGTGACGGAACCACTCCCCGTTGCCCAGAGCTCGATCAAGCTGACAAGCAACCCGGTTGTGAGTAGCTTTGTTGTGCCAAGTCCAGATGAAGCCTGAGCGAGACAGCTCCCGTAGCCCCGCAAGCAGGAGGCATCTCTGAAAATCATAAAGGATAGAATCTGGAACCGGGCGACCACCCAGCTTCTCCCCATGATGCATAAGAGCGTTGAAGTTCCCGATCAAGAGCAGAGGGAGTCGCGACGACTCAGCAGCACCGAAAACACGAGAGATGTCTCCCCAAAGAGACTCCCTTCTCCTTCTGTCATTGTGGTCGTAGACCGCCCCCAGTAAAAACCGGAAGCCACCCTTGTTAACGAAGGAGATGGTAATCAACTGCTCCGTCATCAAGATCAAGTCACCATCCCAACTCTTCGAGTTCCAGCGAACCCAAATCCTGGCCATGTCACAAAGGGCCAGGTTGTGCAGCTGGGCCCAATGAGAAGGGGTCCGCCGAGTAAGGGTCTTCTCCCTTTTGATCTTGAATTCTAAAATAACAGAAATGTCACACTTCTCTCTGTGGAGCACCCCACATATCTCTCTCCACCTCCCTAGCGAACACGCCCCCCTCACATTCCAGGCGATAATGGCTATTAATTAATGAGAGGTGTGGCCCCCTGAGAAACTCCCGGACTGGCACCTGGGAAAGGTGCCGCATCCGTCGCTAAAGGATCCTCATCCATACCAGTCGGAGTCGTCTGTTGGGGGACGACCTGAGATAACACCAACGCCCAGACAGGATTGTCAACACACACTGCCTCCTCTCTGTCTGTGGTACGACCCTCCATCATGGAGGGGCCATCTCGCAGCACCCCGACCGCACGTCTCTTCCTACAGTAAACCTGCCCTCCAGCCGAACCGCCCTCCCCTCGTGCCTCAGTCTCCGACGCAGCCATGCTTCTGGTAACTATACTACTCGGCCCCTGGCCAGTAGATACAACCCCACCCGTTGTAGCAAGTTGGGTAGAAACAACGAGGCTCAAACCGACATCACTCCCCTGATTAGTAACCTCCTCCTCCACGACCACCACTCCGCTATCATCTCTGAAATCCATATCACATGGGGCTTCGGGGACCTCTCGAGGAATACAAGGCTCCACCGGAGTGCCAGCCTCTAGGCAGGCACTGGCCAGATGTCCGAAACAGGAACAGCGAGAACAGGTAGGCGGAACTCATTCATACTCCACCTTCTGGGTAAGCACCTCCCCAGAAGGGAGCTCATACTCCACCATCTTCGGGAGCTCCCCCCTGCCCGAATCTCCACAAAGATTCTCGCGTACATCAACCGCGTCCGAAAGGTAGTAGCTTCATCCGTCTTGATCGGGGTGCCCACCAGACTTGCAAGACGCATCAACAGGGGAATGCTCCAAAACCCAACCGGGAACTCGGGGAATCGGATCCATACTGGGATGACATTCAGAACTTTCCTCTCGCATCGCAGCTCTGGAGTCCACTCCTTGAGAATGATCAGTCGGCCGTCGAACGTCCAGGGGCCGCCTTGGAGGATCCTAGCGACATCCTCCGCCAGCCCGAACTTCACATAATAGAAGCCGTTCTCACGAGCATAAAACTCCATACTCCCCTTCGACTTCCAGACTCGCGCTGCATAGCCCCGGATCTGCCCGTAGAAAGGCTTGTTGCCCAAGACATACAGGACGGGGGTATTCTCCCAGTAAGCTGTCACCTGCTGGATCTCCTCCGCATTAAACACAGTCCGGTAACCCCTCCCAACCTTGAGCGGCGGGACGTACTCCATCGATGTGGGGTATTTCGGCTCCACCGGTTTGCAGATCTCGGCCCAGGACCGTCCAACAGGCCGTGGGGACGTCCCAATAGGCCTCTGGGCACTCACCGGACGGGAAGTCCCAGGTCCCTGAACCTCCAGATCCACTACCTTACTCTTTCCCTTAGCCGCCGCGGTCGCCTTTGGCCGCCAACCCATCGATCGCCCAGCACACACCCCCGGACCCCGGCTAGGCAGAGACCCTGTTCCGTTCAGGCGATTTTCGGGATGGCGATCCCGAATCTGACCCTGTCCGCCACCCGTCTTCCCCCCGGTCTTCGACATACGACGGCGCGTAACCGTCGTCCATCCTCCTCCCTCCGACTGACTCCCCAGAGATCCGGACCCCGCTCCGAATTCGAAGTTCGGATCCAATGCACTCGACCCCCTTCCCGTGAGGTCCGACCCCTTCCCCGTAGAGCCCGACCCCCCCCTCCGCCTGGGGGGGTCGTCGACACCACCGGGGGGTCCACCCGACCCCCCCTGCTCCCGCCCCCCCCTCCAGCCGCCGGGGGGGAACTGTCGCGCGCGCGCGCGTGAGGGGGTCCGCCTGAACCCCCCCCCCCCCCCCGTTCTGGCTCCCGCCCCCCAGCGCCGGGAGGGGGGCCGCTCTGCTTGCCCGAGGCTCGCCTACCGCCGGCCAGGGGGTCCGGCAGTCGTGGGGGCGGCCCGTGGCCAAACCCTAGATCAGCGCCTCCATCGGGAGAACGATCGCCCGCTCCTCCAGACATTTTTGTTAATATATATATATATATATATATATATATATATATATATATATATAAAGCTTTCATCATATTACAATGGATCATGATCTCCTTTACACATCTCCTGAGTAAATAAAAAACTTTTATCCACTTTATATCATACTAGTCTACATGTACGTGCTTTGCACGTTATTTTAATTGGAATATCATAAGATCAGTTGTTATCTTTCTGTCTTTTCCAGGTGACTATTCATGTGCGTATGCTTTTTTTACAAAGATTCAAAGTACGAATTTTGATATATTTTTTAATTTTCTATTGAAAATAATAACCTTTGGAAAATGGTAAGGACAGAAAAACTTATTACCATTGGAACATGAAGAGTTGTATGGAAAAAATAAACTTCATAGCATGCAAACTTAATTGCTTTGACTTTAAACATAAATGACATGCAAGTCTTTATAAAATACTCGAGGGTATTTTAGGAATTCAAAAGTTTCACCACCAAATTTTTATATTATATAGTAGAATAGATTATTACCATAACATAACTACTAATGTAGTGGTATCGGACTTGTCATACTCCTTTGAAACTATGCAACCCGTGACCATGACATGTTTCATGTCTTGCCCCCATATTGGTAACTATACTAAGTATACTTTATTAGTATGCTTTAGAATACATTGGCAACAACCATATAAAAATAAAAGAAACTAGAGAAGCTGTAATGAGGACCAAACAAGTGCACCTTTCTATCCTGCAAGTCCTTCTCGTGATCCATGAGTCTCAGCTTGGTCCTATGTGTGAGGTTGGCAGCCACCTCATCGCTGAAAGGAGCATCAGGAAGAGATCCAAGATTATGCTTCACGAAAATCCTTTGAATGGCCGAATCGCGCTCACGCCTCAAGGACATATGTGCCTAAGATTTATTCATGTCAACATTATCATGTAAACTACATGACAAACAGAAGGTCAAAGAGAGGTGTGGTACAGTACATCAGCTTCAGCCTGAAGTTTGCCAATATCTCGCATGGAAGCATTGATTGACTTTGAAAGTACTGAACTTGTGGTTTCTTCATCCTTCATATCCCTCTCCAGCTTATTGATTTTAGATTGTAGTAATGCAATCCTTTCTTCAAATTTGGTTTGCCATTCTTTTAAGTCCTCGTCACTATCTACATCAAATGGAAAAAGAGAAGCATAACTTAAGGATGTTCAGTTAACTAATTAGGCCACAAACACTTCAATAGGCATGACCCAACCAACAGTGTAAGCATGAACTGGCTTGGATGCACTAGATCAACAAAACACAGATAAATCCAACTACCCAACTTGCAAATTAAATGGGCTGTAAAACAAGAATTTTGGCCCCTTTCCAAATCATGACTATTAGAAAAAGTTCAATGCGGAGCTGAGCTCAGCATAGTTTTTCTAACAATTACGACTTTGGATGCTGACTTGTAAGATAATGAAGTCCCTCTAACAATGAAGTCCCTCTAACAACCAAGCATGCATTGTGCAACCAATTTAAGCACAAGCTTGTTAATGTATTCAACATTCAATTGGTAAAGTTTATCATTTTCCCTGATCAACCTTCATTTTCCTCAGCAAGAGCAGCCTTCTGTGTCTCTTGCAGCTCAAGTAATATGCTTCTCTTGGTAGTGGTCTTAGAAATCTGATCTTCAAGCTCCTTCAATTCCTTTAAAGTAGTTTCTGTATTATGAATCCCACCCTCGACACCTTGAATGTTCCTCTCCAATTCTTGTATTTGAGATTTTAGAGATTCAATTTTTTCCTGATCTTGAGATATACTGTCGCGCAGCTGTATGAGAAAACAAATCATGTTACCAGGACAATAGACATACTTCAAAAATTGATGCATCCTAGTTGTCAAAGACTATTATTGTATCAAATTATAAACCCATTTTGTAACCTCAGTAAATACAATTGATAGAAAGAAAATGTTCATATTGGTATGAATCACAAAATTGGCATAGCTACTTAATGACTATGCAAACATGCTCATCTTCATGGTGAAATCAAGATCAGCTACCAAGAACATCACCAGGATATTTTTGTGTTACAACAGGCCAAGAAGAAGACTTTTCATAGTCTCTTGGTTCATATAGTATTGAACAGAGATAAATGGATGAACAAATGGAAAGGGTACTATAAGAATATAAGGAAGTTGATAACATCAGCCACATCATAACCCAGATTTAGAACAACGAAGGAACCAAAGCTACACAAGAACAAAAAGAAAGCTTTCATTCCAAACTTTTGGGGTCAGCTATTTGAATCCTCTTACATTCAATTCTGTTAAGGGGCATGTCCTGTGACAATAAAAAGGATAAATTACATGAAACTCCCCACCCACCCAGTATTTCATGTTTTTGCAGGTTTTATCCCATTACATCATTGTCATCAAGAGTCTCTATTGTCTTTTTTTATATAATTTTTAGTTTGGGGTATATAATGATAATAATGTCCATGATTAAATGTTAAGAATTTAAATAGCTTACATAAGATTGTAGAACTTTTAAATGAAAAAGAAAAAATCTTCAGAAAAACTTATCCACTCTTCCTTCGACAGCAGCAGCTTCCCCATCTTCTCCATTTTCATCTTAGGCTCCATCACCTCCATGGCCTCCTCAAATCCTCCGCTCTTACTCATCTGTCTCAACGTCAGTCGATTCGACCAACTGTGAATCAGCAGCTAGACGTATCAGGAGTAGTATAAGAAGATGACTCGTGAGAAGAGAGAATGAGTGTGTTGTTCTCTTCAAAGTTAGCAAGGGGATGATGAGGTGACATAGAGGAGATCGTGAAGGTTGTGATCCTGTTGCAAGAGCTACTGCTAAAAAAATTGGCGAAGTTATCATAGTGATTAAAGTCGATGCTGTAACGGTCGGGAGGGGCAGAATTTCCCTCCTCCCTTTTTCTCTGTGGAGTTGGGACATGGGGTCGGTTGAGAGAATGGGTGTGATTTTATACTATTGAAGGGTTGTGGATTTTTAGGACTTAAGAATGGGTGCAGGAAGAAGGGAGGGGGATTCAGAGTAGAAATATTCTTGGCGTTAACATCGGCCAATACTGTTGTCGGCTAGATTAATATGGAGAAAGAGAAGGAGGTTAAGAGGGAGGAGGGGGGCAATTATCGGTAGCAAGGTTGGTTGGTGCCAAAGTCAGCAGCGATGACAACGAGAGTGGACAGGATGGTCCAGGTATTTCATTTTAAAAGACAATAATACTCCAATAGCAAGAACGGGACAATCCGTTGAACGTCCTCGATCCTTGGCCACAAAAAGTTGGAAATGGACGTCCTCGCCAATGAACCAAGTTGTGTATGATCTCATCATCAGCAACAACAATATGCTCATTATCCAAACTATAATAGAGCGCCGGATGTCTCGAAGGAGGTCTTTGATGAAGGTGGCACTGGAATCCATGATGCTCTGGGATCTCTCCAAGGTGGTACTGGTGGCCGTGATGGAGGCGGTACGAGAACTCCTGAAATTGTAGCAAATGACCCTCTAATACAAGTAGATGTCCTCCTGCAACAGAACTAGATGAAGGCAGTAGTGCTTTTGGAACTCATGGAGGTGTAGAAGATGAGCCTCTAAAAAACAAAGATGAAATTTTAGGCCGTGGACTGGTGGCAGAATGGAAAAGTTGCTCAAGGTGTTACTCAATGGATCCCACGATCTCGCGGAACCTCTAGCTTGTGAACATCAGAAGCAATCATCATGAGAACTCTAAAAGGACCTCTTCGTCTTGTGTCATACCGCAACTGTGGACTCTTATGTCACACACTCACCAACACTGTCACCAATTACAACCTCCTGCAACATCCACAACATCCTAGGAGCTTCTGTTGTAGATTCCGAACAATCACAGCTACCTCTTCGCAGATATCATAATGTGAATTAGGCACATCATGTGCAGAAGAGTAAAGAGACTCATGTAGATGTTATGTAACAGGCTGAACACTCATGTAGATGATGTGCAACGGGATCAACGGATTCACTAGGGTAAGAACCTTGTAGCGCAGGTAATGGATCTATGTGTAAAGAGATGGAAAGTGAGCACCTAACGACGTGTAAGGGTGCACCTGCCGCCACTAGCCGTCACTAAATCCTACTCGGCATCACTAGCATCATGCTCAGGAAAACAGATATCCATTACCATCATTTGCTTCATCAGAGTCTTTCCTAAGTGCAGACTGCTAGGCGGACAATGAAAGAAATAATGTCCAAAACCTTGACAATTGAACTGCTGGGACCTTTAACAATGGGCTTTATGTTCCTTCATCCTTTCCATTGGCGCTATAAGCTTGGAACTTTGGAATTGTCTTCGTATTGATGACTAGGTTGCTCCCAGCTTGGTAGGACTAATAGTAATAGGTGTTATCAAGTACTTCTCTATCTAAAGACAACTGAAAAGCATGGTCTAAAGAAGTCAACCATTGGGGAAGCATCTCATGCTTGATCTCAGGTCTCAATTTAGAATGAAACCAAGACATTGTAAAACAGGAATCCTCAACCAAATCACACCAGACTGACAAATCGTCAAATCCATTCAGATACTCTTAAACAGATAAGTACTTCTCTTAAAGTGTAGATAACTGGTCCCTAAGGTGGTCTTTTTAAGTCTTGGGAGGTACTTGTTCACATCATCTAATATATCTATGGGTGCTCTCTCTAATCCGTCCGAATTCCTCTCAGCTGAAGCCTGGTAAATCCTGACAACTTTTTGCAATCTTTTCTTAGCAAACCTAACCCTACGCTCATCCCACATGTCCTACCAATCCAAGTAGTTTTCCATGTCGGGCACCTAATTGATAAACCCTGAGGGTCATGTCTGCCATGAAATGATCGTGCCTCTAACTTCACCTTCTAGTCATGTCGTCCTCTCTAGACTATGGTCGGTGTCTTAGGACATGTCTGCCTAAGATAGTAGCAAATGGTGGACTCATTGCTAAACCCTGAAGGTCATGTCCACCTAAGATAGTTATCGGTGTCAGACTCATCCCTAGAAAGACTCGTTCCTAGCAACATGGTGGACTCATGTAACTCATCTCTTTATAGTCATCTCTAGCATAAGAGTAAATCTCAGGAACTCATTTGCCATGGTCGCCTCCAACGGGAGGGCCGAAAACCTCAAGATCTCGCTCCTAGGGTATCCTCTAGCAGGAGGGATGAACCCCATAGTAGATCCCTCCTGCATGACTCTAGTCGTCAGGCATCAACATTATTGTCCATCTTGTTCTATGTTGTATTGGGCGCTAGGCGAGGCGAGAAGTCACCTGCCTCGCCTAGGCGCGCCCATAGTAGATCCCTCCTGCATGACTCTGGTCGTCAGGCATCAACATTGTTGTCCATCTTGTTCTATGTTGTATTGGGCACTAGGCGAGGCGAGAAGTCACCCGCCTCGCCTAGGCGCGCCTAGGCGTCCGCCCAAATTTTTTCCTTCGGCAACCTGCAAGCAGCAGCAGCAGGTGCACTTCCAGGCTCTAGCAGAATCCAAGCAGGCAGTAGCAACATGTGCACTACCAGCAGAAGTCCAGTGACCCCAGGATCTTGTATACTTGTACATGTTGCAAAAAACTATATACTTGTGACTGATATCATATCATGATTCATGATATATTAGATTTAAGAATGTGTATAATATGATGTAAAGCATGTATGCAGTGATACTTGTAAAGCCTTCCGCCTAGGCGCCCGCAACACATCCTCTGATCGATCCTAGGTGCCAATCAACTGAACCTGTGTTTAATTCCTCGGGTCGAGGCGTCATTCTCCTGACCTGGACGCCTAGGCGTCGCCTGTGACAATATAGATCTTGTTGAATATACTATTTATCGTGTCAAACCTAAGAGCTATTCAACTCAAGTCGTCACCAATCTATATGATCCCACTCCTAAGATTGTTCTATACTATGCTAAAGTCTATAAGCAATTGTTTCCGTAAATCAGGGTGGTCTATCTCTTCCCTAAAGTTCTTACCACTCTGTAGTATGCAAGATCTAACCTCAGTTGTGATGTCAAATATAATGGATAAGGACTAGAGGTAAACCCTAGAGGCCCTGACGGGATGATGCAATTATAAGCAACAAGATGTGCACAAAAATAAACTACGATTACAAAAAGTAACAATAAAAACCCTAAAAACCACAAGAATCCAAATTAATAAGGAAGCACGATTAGGCTTTTACTTGACAATTGTGAAATACGTCCTTGCAATTTGAACTCACCCAAATCGGATATGATTCTCCACTTCAAATCTAAGATTTGAGGATCAACCTTTATTCAAGAGTTGAAAGTGGATTTATATGGAAGGTGAAATGATTAGGTAACTGGTTACCTGATTATTAGATAACTAGGTCTGATTTGGGGTTGATTTTTGTGGGTTGTAAATAATATAACGGGAATGACTGATTTTGGACAGCAGCTCTGTAGGACACATAAGAAGAGGGGTATGTATGTGAGCAGGAAGGGGATTATCAGCCTTCAGGAAAGGTTTTCCGGACTTTCCAATGGCAGTAAAGATCTCAGATGGGTTTTGGGGTGTTTGAAGGAATCAATCAAAGAGCAGAGGGGGTGTGAGGCAGATGTAGTACCAGAATTAGCAACAGCAGCAAGAAGTAAGAAAGGCAGATATAGTACCAGAATTAGCAATAGCAGCAAGACCTAAGAAAGGCAGGGA
This sequence comes from Iris pallida, assembly GCA_029216955.1. Taxonomy (NCBI): domain Eukaryota; kingdom Viridiplantae; phylum Streptophyta; class Magnoliopsida; order Asparagales; family Iridaceae; genus Iris; species Iris pallida. Next base: position 20,018 of record JANAVB010013069.1, on the reverse strand, counting down.
CTTGGATAGGTGTTGGGTTGGAGTCGGTCACAGCAGAAATAGAAGAAAGGATGTCTTGGACAACAAGAGAAGTAGTGGTGTTCTGGTGGCTTGGAGAATATGAACAACAAAAGAAAAAGGTAGGTTTTCCTAGGGCTTCACACCTTAGGATTTGGCTTCACACCAAGGGTTTCCCACCCATCTCAAATGACCATAATCTTACTCTCAATCATTCAATAAACTCTCCATTGAAAATAAGTGTCGCATTAGCATCTTATTTATAGCTTTAAGATTTGGCCATCATGCAAAGAAGTTTCCAAATAAAACTACTACTAAATAAAGTCACGATTTCCAAATAAAACCCCTCTAAACAGAGTCAAATTGCAAGCCTAATTTAAACCATGAAATAAGGAAAACCCAAACTTAGACTCAAATAAATAAACAAAAACAAAATAAAACTGGATCCACATCACTATGCAGAATATTATCTTAGTCCTGGAAAGTTTTGGGGTTCACAGGTTGACACTTCATCTTCGGGTGCTTCTTCATGTGAAATGAGGACCAAAATTCACATTATGCTCAACATGGTCAAACCTTTTGCGAAACTGATTTGATAACCAAGAATATTCAAACTTATTTAGTTAATAATAATAGAAACCAAGAAATAAAAGAAACTAGAATTTCAGTAAACCGGCTTAGCTTAAAGCTGGGGAAGTATGGCATGAAAGCTATTAACTTAATAAGAAGATTAAAGAAAAAAAATTAGAGAGGAAAGAGGGATCTATATATGGTTTTTAATGATAAAGTAGTCATGGAGATGATGTGGTGAATTTCGAAGAAAAACAAGTCTAGAAAAATATTAAGGGGGCGTTTGGTATGCGGAATACTATATAGCCGGGAATTCTATATTCCCGGGAATCAAATTCCAAGGAATTAAATTCCCTGGAAAATTACATTCCCATGTTTGGTGACAATATAAATATTCCCGAGAAAAAAATAAAAAATAATAATAACGAAAAAAATGAACAAACATAAAAAAACCGGTAAAACGACAAAAAAATCGGTAAAAACGAAAAAAATGGTAAAAACGACAAAAAATCGGTAAAAACGACAAAATAACAAAAAACGATAAAAAAAATCGGTTAAAATGACAAAAATGACCAAAAAGCGACAAAAAATGTATAAACGACAAAAAAACAAAAAAAAGGGTAAAAACGACAAAAATAACCAAAACACGACAAAAATGACATAAAATCAGTAAAAACGACAAAAAAAAACCAAAATGCAGCAAAAACGACAAAAAAACAACAAAAAAAAATCGGTTAAAACGACAAAAATGACAAAAATCGGTTAAAAACGACAAAAAATCGGTTAAAAACAACAAAAAAATCGGTTAAAACGACAAAAAATAACCAAAAGTGACAAAAACGAAAAATAATCGATAAAAACGACAAAAAAGGACAAAAAATAGGTTAAAACGACAAAAAATAACCAAAAAGCGACAAAAACGACAAAAATGACAAAAAAATGACATAAAATCAGTAAAAATGACCAAAAAGCGACAAAAACGACTAAAAATCGGTAAAAACAACAAAAATAGTTACAAAAACGACAAAAAAATCGCTTAGAACGACAAAAATTGACAAAAAAGCGACAAAAAGGACAAAAATTGAGTAAAAACGACAAAAAATAATCAAAAAGTGACAAAGACAAAAAATGGGTAAAAACGACAAAAAATTGCTTAAAACGATAAAAAATTTGGTAAAAACGACAAAAATGACAAAAAAGCAATAAAAACGACAAAAAAAAAGAAAAAATGTTCAAAACTAATCAAAATTGATCAAAAAAGAAGAAGAAAATTTAGACAATTTTTTTTTGTCCGGGCAAAAAAAATACCCACCTATTCTCAAGGGATATAATTCACATGTTTTGTGAGTAAACTATTTACCCGGGTATTTATAATTCCCGGAAATAATTTTTTTATAAGCCAAACAAACGTGGTAATAGATTCTCATCTTAAATTTTTCCGGGAATAAAAAAAATACCGCGTACCAAACGCCCCCAAGATTATAAAGGATATGTACAATATTAAGATTTAAGATTATAAAGGGTATGTAGCATTACTACTTATGTGAGAAATGGAGAAGATATCATCCTATTTCCATCATCATTAGCATACAACAAGGATTAGGATTAAGTCCATACCTCATTACACTAGTTAATTATAGAATTAAGACACATTCAGGAAGACGTTTTGTGGTGCATGTTGATATTGTGTCAGTAGTTTATAGTAGAGATGGTTAGCTTCTAAAATAGAATGTGGAGAGAAATTTGGAATCTAAAGCTTTTAAAATTAGTATAACCCAAAAAGAGTATAGAAAATCTAGCTTCAAGAGAGATGCAAAAAAATGGTCTACATTAATGGATAAGAGATACAAAGTGATATTTTTCGGTATTTGGGATCAATTATCCATTATAATGACGAGATTGAGAATGATGTCCATAAGATTAAAGCATGGTTGAAGATGGAAGTGCTTCTGGAGTGCCTTGTGAGGTCATCGGATACACATAAAAGTTGAAGAGAACTTTCAATAATATGGATATAAGATCACGTTTTATGAATCATAGTGTTGCACAATCAAACGTCCACAAACAAAAAAGTGTAGCTGAAATGAGAATGCTGGGATGGAAGAGTAATAAGATATGAGTCTAGTCATAAGTTGGAAGTGGTAATACGCGAGAAAATCATCTTAGTTGGTTTGAACATGCGCAACGAAGATCGATAGATGCAAGTTAGAGATATTGTATGATATTAGCGGAAGTCATGAAGATGGGACTAGAACTAGAGTAGACCTAGTTGAAGTTGGATTAAGGCCATAAAGAGGATATGGATGGAATTTGCTAATTGTTAGAGTGGAATGGCCTCTCAGAGGAGCTGAATGGGAGAAAAAAAAAGTTTCTAATACCCGATAAATTTTGGAATAAAGACTTTGTTGTTGTTTTTCATTAGTGGTGATGTCATGATGTCGTTGGTGTTCTAAATGTCGTCCGCTTAGGCGGTAGGCGGTCTCTCTCCGCACAGCTTTTCGGTAGGCGGTGGAGTAGGTGACCAACGGAGGTTGGCGGCATAGGCGGAGGTGAGGCGGCGTAGGCGGACGCCTAGGCCGAGCAATACCTAACAAGATATTTTGGCCAAAAAGATTTTGTAAGCATTATGGACCTATGGTTCACTTTTACAGAACTAAAACTTTATAAATTTTCGTTCTACAACTTAGTTATGCATGGAACACCCTTAAATATGCATGTTATGCAAAAAACAGTGGTAAAATAGTAAAAAATGTTCAAAATGTATCGACCGCCTAGGCGGTGCCTAGGCGGTAGGCGGACTATCTCCGCCGCGCACCCGCCTACCGCCGTTTAGAACCTTGGATGTCGTTCTTCTAAGTTAATGTCTGATCAGTATGAATAGAACATACTTAAATTAGAATAAAATGCAGGAAATTCCTCTAAACATTTCCTCCGTCTGCGGGATACAATTATGATTAGTTTTTTACATGGATGGTTCCTATCGTCTGTTTCTTTTTAATTCCGTTTGTGTCAAATAACCAAAATATTCCCCTTCTAAAATTCTTCTCAAAAAACGCAAAAAATAATTTAAATAGTTTCTAAATTAAAAAATAGAGAATCCTTACTGTTGCCACCCCCTCCTTCCTTGTTGGCAATAGCAACAGCAGTAGTAACAGTTGGCTCCCAACTATCCTCTCTCTCCTCTTCTCTCCCACTCTTTTGTTGCACGTCTTCCACCCTCTCAGTTGCTACGGTCGGCACCGCCACCAGCAGTGTCATGCCTCCTCTCTTGCCTACTCTCTTACTACCACCCCTCACTTCCATCCATGTCCCTCCGCACCCCCCCCCCTTCAATCTCCCCTATCTCAAGCATTGTTGCAGGCGATTTTGGTATGGGGGGGGGGGGGGGGCACTTCGATAGCAACGACGACCGGAGTATGGGCCATTGTCAACAGCAACAACTATAGGAGAAGAGTCTCGAGGGGAGGTTGAGGGATGAAAAGGGACAAAAATTTATCTTAGGGATTGTGAGCGACAAAAGGGATGCCGACGAAAGGGGTGTCACAGGCTTCGTTGGATTTCCAACGTGAGGAAGAGGATTGGTTAGAGTTTAAATTTATAAAAACAATCAAAATCATTTATGTTAACATTTTTCATCAAAGATAAGAATATTTTGGTCATTTGACAGCTCTACCCTGACTAAATTTCAAAACTGAACAGACAGCAGGACCATCCATGAAAAAGACCTAAGGCCACATTTGGTTTGCGGAAAAGAATGGAAAGGAAATCAATTCCTTGGCATTTCTTTTCCTTTGAAAAGTTACAATTTCCATTGATTATTTTTTCCGATGTTTGGAAATGCCAAGGAATTTAAAAAGGAAAGTGAATATTTGAAGGTGGGAAAGTGATTCCTTGCTTGGATGGATGGAATCATTTTTCCTCCTAATTTTCCTTCCATTAAGAATCACTTTCCTTTCCTCCTCAATTCTTTTCGCACCCAAACATAGGAAAGTAATCACTTTCCTTTCCCAACCACATGATTCCGCGAACCAAACGAGGCCTAAAGGTATGGGTATTGTACAAACAGAGAAAGCATAAAGGGGTTTCTTGCAAATTTTACCCTTAAATTTTTTGATAATTACTAATTTCAGTTAATTCACCAAAATTTTAGGTAGGAAACAAGGACCATTTCTATCATTTATATACATGAATATGTTGGCTTACATCATACATGAATAAATGAAGTATCATTTCGTACTTTCTTTATGATTAATCTGGACTTTGAACTTTCAAAAACCTGGTAAACCCAATTTCTACGATCCAAAGACACTTTCAGTCTCAAAATCAAAAGGTGTGTAGCATTTAGCTTATATTTTTGAAAATTTTGTTCAAGAAAAAGTGAGATAATTAAATAGCACACAAGAAAGAAGAATATGCAGCCAAAACTTAGTTTCTTCAACAGTGGCATTTTTTTTAAATATAAGTGCATCAGACAAGATGAAATGAGAATTAAATACAGAATTTGGTGGGAATTGCAATGAGAGAAATTGAAACTTTTGTAAGTAACCTTGTAGGCTGCATCTTTCAGTGTTTGAAGATTCTCCAACTTCAGCTTGTAGGTTTTTATCTCTTGTGCTTGATCCTTATGGAGTTTCTTTATAACCTCTAAAGCTTTCGTATAACTGCGGAGAAACCATATACTTAATTTTAGCTATTTTCTTGAATGAAACTACACAACCTATTGAAAAAGCAAAGTAGACCCTCTTCCGTGTAGACTGAAAATCAGATACAAATATCGCTTTACAGTGTAAAAGTTCTTGGAAAGTAACAGCTAGATAAAAATTAAAAACCAAAGATAAGCAACTATCAGGAATATAGAAGCTCATCTCAACTATACTAAATACTTCAGGTAAAAAAATAAAAATTCTAAACATGGCATGTTAGATACCAACTATAGTTGTTTGGGTAGGAGGATTTGTGTAGTTTACAAGGGTACTGTTACACAAACACTTCATACTGAAGGTCCTGATGTTACATTCCCAAGTTTTAATCATACACGTTCGACAAGTTCTGCCCAGAATCAGGCATTCTCATTTCTATGAATGACTAGCATGTTTAAAAAAAAACAATCACAGTTGGTCCAGAATCAATCTGGTACATGATGTTAGACATTATGAAAGTTCCTAATCAGGTGTTCATGTATATACAAAGGAATAAAAAAGGAGGGGAAATACTGCAGTTGCCCATGCACAGTAAAATAAAACCAGAATTCAACTTAAGGCTACATCTTGATACTGATAATTTCAAGGTCATAGCAATTTTTTATTAAAAAATTGTAGTATGTGTTTCCTTTGTTTTATTGCAGAAAATATGACAGTACAAAGGAAATAGATTTCGACTAGTCGGTACGTAGTACTTTCTAACAAATGATTTGTCTGATTTCTGTCTCACAAATAGCTTTCAACTGGTCAGTAGGTAGTAGGTTATGAAGGTTCGTCTTGTTAAAAAATCATAAATCACAAAATTCCACAACTTTCAGCAGTTTCATGTACATTCAGGTTTACTGATGAAGCAAATGCAGGTACAACAATAACAACAAAGCCGTTGTCCAAACAAAATTGGGGTTAATGCAGGAGTGCATATCAAAAAGATTAATACAGAAAGCAGAGTCCCTATCAAAAATCATGAATTCTTCGAACATCCCTATTCAACCACCACATTCTCCAAATACAGATGAAGATGATTCAAAAGTACCGGGTGGCAGAGAAGATATCATCAAACTTTTTCTTCAAAGTCGAAGGATCTTGCACAGGCCAATTTGAATCATCTTGGTGGACAAATATTACATTCTCCAAGATGGCTTTAGAGACACCCATCAAAGCAGGGATCTCTCTATCCATGTCAGCACATCTATAGCTAAGACAAACCTTCTGCAAGACAAAATAAATTCACCAACCAGTAATTCATCAGACATTTCAAATAACTTGTACATCGGGTAAACAAGTTTCCACTGTTCACCTCTCCGGAGTGGGGATTGATGGTCTGGAGAACACTCTCCAGGGCCTTGAACTCCATCTTTGAAGCCTTTTGAGTAAGCTGGAAAGAACGGATGCACACCACATCTTTCCCAGCTGCTGTCCTGAATCTCAGCTTGATTTGACCCTTGGTCTCTGTCTCCCCTGCTACCTTTAATCAGAAAAATCATAACCATTATCATCTAAGCCATCCTACATCAGAACATGTCAATTATGTACACAACTCTGATTTAAGAAGGCTCATGGTATGTACAAAGGATTTTGCTTGGAACATATCTTGGTGAAAAGAAAATAAAATTGGTTTGATTGAGGAAACCAGGACCTCTAATGTTTACAAGTCGATTTATAAACCTCTCATAATTATACTCAATACCTTGTTGCTTTTAAATACAACTCATAGCAACATATTTGCATGAAACTAGGAACAAACTTAACAAAACTAAAAACTTGAAGATAGAACTAACCTATCAACCAAGTCAAATAACAACTTAAGGAAACAAATCAAAACATAATAATATCCTAAGATTCCTAACTTATCCACAGCAGTAAAATAATTGAATATCTAACATCCCTCCCCCTTTACTATCGTCGTCCTTGTCCTCAAGGACATATCATCCATAGTTTTCAGCATCCTCGTCCTCCTCATTCCAACGCCCTTCAATGAGAAACATTTTGTTGCACCTGACCGGAGCTTAACTTTTCGTTGCAGTTTAAGTACAAGCCCTCATCTCCCCTCTCCTGGAGCTTAATTGGGGTCAGCCTCTTGACAGGAATTGACTTCGGCTCTCGTTGTTCAACAATTTGTTGGGACAAGTTACTAGTTTCATGTAGCCTTGCTAGACCAATGGCAGAAGATAATGTAGTTGGCCTTCCAGCTAATACATCAGCTTTAATGCCGTCCTTCAACCCACTTATAAGCAACTTACTTGGCGTGTTTGCTGAAGATAACGTACCTTGGATAGCAATTTTTCAAATTGAGTGTGATAATCACTTAACGGTCCAATTTGCTGCAGCTTTGTGAGTTGGCCAAAGAAATCAGCAAGTCGAGGTGATCCATAACGAGAGTCGAATCCTTCACGAAATTCTTGCTACGAAATTAACCCCAACTCTTGCTTGAGTATTTGGTACCATAATTGTGCATCTCCTTCAAGATGAAAGAAGGCCAATGAGACTCGTTCCACTTCTGGTGTTCCATGGAGATGGAAAAATTGCTTCGCTTTACGTAACCAACTAGATGGTTCTTCTCCCCCTTTGAAACACGAAAAGTCAAGCTTAACATTTCTTGAATATAGGATTGGGTGGAGCTGCCGACTTGAATCCCTCCATTAGCACCTGGATGTCCACCACCAATTCGTATTTGAGCTTGAGAACTTTCATCGTTGTCATGAGTGGGTTGGGCGGATAGCCGATCAATCTTGGTATCAAATTGGTAAAACACACAGCAATTTTGGCCAACATTTCGTTCTACCCAGCCTTTAGCGATGCCACCTCGGCTTCAGGTTGCTCCACTCTTTGGTCCATGCCTACTCTGATACCACTTTGCTACATACTACGTAGAGAAACTTTGCTTAGAACCTATCTTGGCGAAAAGAAAAGAAAATTGGTTCGGTTGAGAAAACTAGGACCTCTAAGTTTAGACATTGATTCATAAACCTCTCATAATAATACAAATCATAGCAACATATTTGCAGGAAACTAGGAACGAACTTAACAAAACTAACAACTTGAAGATAGGACTAACAACCTATCAACCTAAGTCAAATAACTTAAGGAAACAAATCAAATTATAATAATATCCTAACTTATTTAAAGAAATAAAATAAATGAACATGTAACAGCTAACTGGAATGTTGACCAGATTTTACGGTTGGGTGCCAAGATTGTCAACCTGTCATCATCTATCTATTTGATGCCAAATTCAAAGCAAAGAAGAGGATAACAGAAAAGGCTTACAATAAAAATTAGAAGCCAACTAATGGTAAAGAAACCTACCCAATTGGCCAGAAATGATTGTAACGACGCAACTCTCCAAATTTTCCTAAACTAAAGAATAATTAGATGAACTATTGGGATATGATATAATGAGTGTTACTAAAAGTGCAGCGACGAGCAGGCTTGTGCCTCACTTCATCTGAAGCATGCCTAGTCATCTGAAGCGCTGATAGTGTTACTAAAAGTGCAATGAGGAGCAAGCTTGCACCTCATTCATCTGAAACGCGTCTAATCATCTAAAGCGCCATAGGTGCACGCCTAGAGGCGATAAGGTGCCTAGCTCGTCGCCAAGGTCTAATGTGCCAATTTTGATATTTTTGTAAAAAAAAATAATAATAATAATAATAAAAAAAAATAAAGCAAACAGCTCAAGGCCAAAAAGATGACATCTCCATGATGGCATTCTCTTCTACTCCAATCCTAACCGGACTCCCTCAAAAAAAAAAAAAAAAAAAACGAACCCAACCAACCGCCAACCTCCCCCACCATTCTCACAACTGACCACCTCGACCTCCAGCTACAACTCCAGCCGACTGACTTCCTTCTCCTCCCCTACTCGCTCGTCACCGAAGTCTGATGTGCCAATTTTGAGATGTTTGCAACAATAAAGAAAGAAGCCAAACATCTCCAAGGCCTAAAAGAGGACATGTTACATAACTTCAGTTACTAACCCTAGCCCAATTTGACTCTTTCAAAAAAGAATCTACTCCAGCTAACCGCCAACCTCCCCATCATTCTTACCACTAACTGTCTCGACCTCCAGCCAACTGACTTCCTTCTCCTCCCCTACCAACCTCGTCGTGACTACAAAAGCAGATTCTACTTCTGGATGCAATCAAGCAGTCTCAACGCAATCATGTAGTCGACATGTCCTCGACGACATCTCCATGCAATCAACTTCTCCTTGATGGCATTCTCTTCGAGAGTTCGACTACTCTCTTCACATCAATCAATGTCTCCTCCTGGGAGTCGCAGAAACTTGAAGGCATATGCAAAAACGAACTAATATGAGATAAATATACATGTTTTATACTTTGCATGTGCTTTTGTGTCAGGTGCTCACCTTGCTTTTGTACTTACACCTCGGTGCACATTTTGCCTCCAACAACTATGGACAAAATTGCTACAAGAAATAGCTTCAATCCTTGGCCATAATAAAAATTTGTATTATAAATTTATAAAATAAAATAAAAACAAGCCACCAATGTATATATCTAGAAGGAGGGGAGAAGACCCAAGATATAGAGTTTCTCTTCCCGCAGAAAATATTTACTTTTGATTACTCTTACAAGGGCCCTCTTAGGTTGCCTCTTGACAGGAATATATATTCAGAGTAGAATTCTAATTTGTGGAATTGCAATTCCGGTTCTTATTGTTTATTTGGCAAAATAAATAACAAGGCTAGTGATAACCTCCCTCAAAGTCCTAGTGTGTTCAGGCCGCTTCCCTATCCTAAAAGCCTAGATTACCAAGCCCATAGTGCGTAGGTCCCATGTCAATAAATCACATCCTGATTCTCCTTTCTCGTGCTTGTTTAGGCCGTTCTCCAACCCTAGACACCTCATCCCCGGGGCAGAGTGTGTAGCCCCTTGCCAATCTAACACAAACTGAATCTCCTTCCCAGTGCTAGTTTAAGCTACTTCTTATCCTAAAAGTCCTAGTGTGTTCAGGCCGCTTCCCTATCCTAAAGCCTAGATTACCAAGCCCATAGTGCGTAGGTCCCATGTCAATAAATCACATCCTGATTCTCCTTTCTCGTGCTTGTTTAGGCCGTTCTCCAACCCTAGACACCTCATCCCCGGGGCAGAGTGTGTAGCCCCTTGCCAATCTAACACAAACTGAATCTCCTTCCCAGTGCTAGTTTAAGCTACTTCCTATCCTAAACACTATAATTCCCAAGCCCTAAGTGGGTATCCCTCACTCTGATCTAAACATTGTTTGTTTAGGCATCTTCGTAGTGTTGGCCGAATAACAACTCTGGAAAATTTTGTTTCTTGAGGCTCCTCTTTGTGCTTCTTGAAGAAAAAAACGGGAACTCATTAATTGAAAATTCCAAGTCCCGCAAATAAATAAAGAAAACCAATCACTGAAAATGGTCGTTATATATTATTACAATAAGTAATGGAACAGCCGCATATGATAACATAAGTAAACTTCCATAAAAATCAACAGACACCATAATTACATAAGACAAAAAGGGGAAGCAATACCCATTATCATCATTGTCATCTAAGCCTTCTCCCATTAGAATAAGGTCAGCTGTGGAGCATAAAAAAGCTCCATACAAAATTTGACAAAGTTTATGACCGACTGTTGACCTGACGTCAAACCTCAATTTTAGAGTCAAATTCCTAGCCAGGGTTGCTATGAGCATGAGAGGACAATGCCATAAAACCTATGTGGCAATTTGTCAGGCATGTAGACCTAATTATAGTTTACGCTTATGCAACCAAGAAACATTCCAACATAGGTTTTATTCAAACTCAATTTTATGATCCAATAAAGGGGGAAGCCACCTTGATACTAAAATATTGTTTGTTTCTTCTTCAGTGAGCTTCAAGCGCTATTGTTCAAAATAACTCCATTCCAACATAGAACAATCGAAAGAAACCCGACATGGCTCAAAAATTTCATTCCCCCACAAAAATCAAGGGATATAAATGTTACTCTATATGATCAAAACTTCGTCCCAAGCAAAGAAGTAAGGCCCATCCTCCCAACATTGAAGGCAAAGACCTCCTACGTACTAAAAGAATGTTTTTATCTCTACTACAGCTAAGCCACGAGCCACATTGTTCGAAAATTCCCACCCCAACATAGAAATGGAAAAGAAGCCCATCATTGTTCAAGAACTTGTTCCGAGCAAGGGATGCCATCATTCGAACATGTGACAATACTAAGGAAAGAAAACACCTCCCACGTGCTAAGAGACTTTGTTTGTTTGTTTGTTTGTTTGGCATGCCCTATGTACTTTGGAGCGACTTTGTCATAAGCCAATACTGGCCGTGTCGTAGTGTTGTTTCGGGTGTCCGTGCCGTGCCGGACGCATCCTGAAATAGAAAAGAGGAGGAAGGGGGTCGGAACCTTGGGGTCGTGGATGAAGCTGTGTCCGGAGCGGGAGTTCGGGGGAAGCTCGCCGGTGCATGCTTGCTTCAGGCACTCGATGATGGTCTGGAGATCGATCAACAAAGAGTTTTTTTCCCCCTCAGATTAGTTAGAATTGATGAGAGAGAGGGAGAGAGGGAGAGAGAGAAATAGAAGGGGAATTTAATAAAGAAATTACGGTTTTGCCAGCGCCGTTGGGACCGACGATGAGGGTGAGGGGCCGGAAGAAGGTGATGACGTGCTTGTTCTCCGGGTCGAAGCTCCGGATCCCCTTTATCAGCATCTTGTCAACAGTACTCATCTCTCCCTCTCTCTCTCTCTCCCTCTCTCCTCTCTCTTCCCTCTCTCCACCCTTTTAAGAGTTTTGGGGTTTGTGAGGGTTTTAGAGAGAGGAAGAGAGAAATGGACGGCTTCTTATGTATTAAAATAGTTTTTTTTAGGCTTTTTCTAAGGCAATTGATAAAGCCACTGCACTTTTTGATCAGGGCTAGCCCATTAGGACTAGCCCTGATCAAAAAGTGAAGTGTCTTTTATAACAAGGACTGCCCAAATTACTGGCAGTCCTACATACAGTAAGGACTGTCAGAAAAATGGGCAGTCCTTTTGTTTCACATGCTGAGACTTAGGACTGCCAAGTTTTCTGACAGTCCATTCAGTTTACAGGACTGCCCGAAAATTGGGCAGTCCTTGTTAGTGCAGTGCCTTTATCAATTGTCTTTTCTAAGGACACCACACAAATTACTATGGGCTATTCCAAAAATGTTCAAAAATATTACAAGTTTGTCATCAATTTTTTTTACTTGGGACTAGCCCAAAGAATGTTATAAATACAAACTTCATTTCATTTCCTCTCTTCCTCTACTCTTTCTCCCTCTACTCTTTTCTTCTCCTCCTCCACATTTCTAGGTCATAAATTTCTAAACCCTTGTCCAAATTTTTTTTCAAATTTTTCTATAATAGCACTTTGACATCAGTGGGCTGGAAGTAAATGAAGATAAAATAGCCAATCACAATCCCAACAAAGATTTCAACTCTGAATCCAACAAAACCCAGCACAGAGCTCAACAAACCCATCTCCATTGCCGCCTCTCCAAGAATCAGAAGAAAATCACCACCACAACAACAAGAAAATAAAATACTAATTTTCCACCCAAAGAAAATAATAGTTATTTTGGGAAACTTAAAAGTGCTAAAACGGAGGTCCAAACATCAATTTTTTGCGATTCTAAAATTTCGGAAGGCCGTTTAACGAAAAAATCGTTAATTTCGGGCTCCTCAAAGATACGCTCATTTTGCGACAAAGCGGGCCTCGTTTCGACCTTCCAGTCAAAATTTATGGCCCTTCAAAGTTTCAACTAACCATAAAATGCAGGAGAATGGTTATTCTCCGTGTTAGAACACGAAGAATGTTAATTTCGCATGAGGGTGGCCATTCTCCGTGTTAGAATGTAGGAGAATGGTCATTCTCCGGGTAATTTAGGACTGTCAGGGGGGGTGGCAGTCCTATTTGTAAGTTTCCGTGATGAGAGTTTCGAAACTCTCTATCACAGAGAGTTTCAATTAAGACTGCCACCCCCCTGGCAGTCCTATACAAAATGAGGACTGCCAGCACCCTGGCAGTTACAACAAGTATCAATTAGGACTGCCAGCATCCTGGCAGTCCTACACTTAAGTAGGACTGCCATGGTGCTGGCAGTCCTATTTATAAGTCTCTGTGACAGAGTTTCAGTTTGAGAAGCTCATCACAGAATTTTATAAATAGGACTGCCACCCCCCGGACAGTCCTATTTGTAAAACTCTGTGACAGAGAGTTTCAATTTTTCTTAAGGACTGTTATGTTCCTGGCAGTCCATCATTCTTTCAGGACTGCAGAAGAGATGGCAGTCCTGTTTTATAAAAGGACTGCCATGCTTCCTGCAGTCCTGTTTTATAATAGGACTGCCTGAAACATGGCAGTCCACTTTGGCAGTAGGACTGCCCGTTCTTCGGCAGTCCTTAGAGATGACGCCCACGAGCAGCAGCCGAACGGCCATTTCGTGTTCTAGGGTTAGGTTTAAACGAAAAAACTAAGATTTTCTGAGTTCGAAAAATACTTTGACAAACAAAAAAAATTTCTAACCTAATTTATCATAAGAAATGTAGAAGAAAACTAGGGTTAGGAGTTTGGATTGGAGTTAGGGAGAATGAGAGTAGGGTTTTGGAGAGTAGGGTTTTGGAGAGAGAGAAAATTTTTATGAAAATGAAATGAAAGAGAGGGTTTGGGGGGGGGGTGATAGCCCCAAGTAATTTTTGGGACGTCCCCACTAAAAGTTCTTCAAACCTGGGTTGTCCCATAGTAAGTGATAGCCCCTAGTAATTTGTGTGGTGCCCTTAGAAAAAGCCTTTTTTTATTCACTTTTCTTTCCAAATTTTTTTTTGATATTTTGAAACATCCGAAAGAAAAATCAATAAAAGTTATAATTTTTCAAAGAAAAAAAATGTCAAAGAATCGATTTACATTCCTTTTCGCAAACCATACGAGGGCTAATGAATGATCCTAATAGAATGACTTACATTTTCTGCCAAAGCATGTGGTGTTTAAGAATCTTTAACAGCTTTAACTTTCGTAATAAATGCATTCATTTATTTCTTTTAAATAAATGAATGATGTTAAAAAGCTTTAATAATTTTATCGAGATACATGTTTTAACTTTAATCAAACTTTTAATTAGTAAATTGAAGGATATTTTTGGAAAGAAAACTTCCACGGTGAAGTCTACTTTCCTTATTATATAGTATAATAGATAATAGATAAAGATAGAATAGATAAATTAGTATTTGTTTTGATTTTCTCGTGTTTTTTTTGTGTAGTTTTGATTTCATCTTGAATATTGTACAAAACTTACCGATTTTGTGATACATAAGGACAAATAATCGAATTAATATATATCGCTAGTAACTCAAATTGTACATCCCTTAACGTCATAAGCGTCAAGGATGTTGAAACTCAAGTAAAATCTGCTACACATAAGGTAGTAGTCGGCTAATCCTAGAAAACTACACACATTTTTACTGTCCCGCAACTGGTCCAAACTCTCTGTCCTCAACCTTCATCGGATCTGCTAAAACTCATGCTTCTGAGATGAATGTGCCCTAAGAAGGAAATGTGATCTAACCATAACTCGTATTTGTTGAATTTGGCATACAACCAATGCTCTCTCAAAGTCTGAAGAACCTTCCGAAGATGCTCCTCATGTTCTGCCTCACTCCTGGAGTAGACCAAGATGTCGTCGATGAAGACCACCATGAACTGATCAAGGTAGGGTATAACTGTTGAAGCATGGAAAATTTCCAAGCCCGCTTAGTCCAAAATACATTAGGCTCCCTGCGCAAAGTCCAGAAGACCTCATGCGGCTCCCAGATGGACCTCCCACTAAATGCCAAGCCCAACAACACTTGGTGTCCCAAAGCACTTTGTACTATACAAGTGCGGTGCCAAACAATCCCCCTGGCCACCTCTATAGCGACCGATGACAACATAGTGTCATAAAAGCACGTCTTTGACAACTTCTAAGTCAAGTTGACCCTTTTCATGTGATTGACCCCCATGCGGCAGAGGACTTCATGCGGTTCCCTTCCCAGAAGCCCTTATGTTGCCAAGATGTCATGCGACTAAAAGCAATTCAAAAGGCCTCCTACGAGGCTAACTCTCTACAACACTTATGTTCCAGAAGGAAGATGATTTATGCCCCTGGTCGAGCCATCCAGATCCTGCAATCAACGGCTGGAATGATTAATCCCACGTTTATGACGTGTGCGTCATAACCGTCCCATTCAAACGAAAGATTCCCTCCAAATGATGGTATGTGCTACGTGTTACTGTGATCATGCCACATGATTTAAATATCACGTTTATGGCGTATGTGTAATAGCCGTCCCATTCAAATGACATATTATCCTAATTTACCATATGTGCTACGTGTCATTCCTAATCAAGCCATACGAGTAATCAGCCGCAACTAATGGCGGTTATAGTTCAGGACCCTTAAATCCACCTCCAGAATCTCTGCATCAAGATTTGTCCAATCAGCGCCATGTGTCATCATGATCGGGCTAGACCGTTAATCAACTAAATCAAACAGTTGTGACAACTCGAATTTTGTTAATCCTGCATGCGATCTCTCATCACCATTGCCTTATACATAGTCTATCCTTTGAAGATGGCTATAAAAGGAGGCACATGCCTTCCAAAAGAACAGGAACAGAAAACCAGGAGAAAACTATAAACATACGTACATGAGATGTTCCACATAGAGAGCATATCGAAGAAGCCAAGACGTATCGATCGTCAATGGAGCAAAGGAGTTACTGCAGCACTCGACCTTTATTGTCGCACTTCCTCAGATCTTACATTTGTACTAAGAAACCCTCGCTGATAGGGTTCTTTGTTGTACTTTTCTTTGTAATCCAGCAAAAGAAGATGTCTTTTAAACTTCTCCTCTCTTTTTCTACATTTGTGATGGCAGCAAATCTGGGGACTTTGCTGGGGACTGCCTTCTCCTCTGACGAGAATGTGGTGACTGTCACAACCCGCACCCGCTTTTCGGGATACGAGTGCGTGCCCAAGTCCAACCTATGCCGCGGTATCGGAGGTAGAACGTTGTCTAGACCACAATGCTCAAAATTACAATAATTGCTCATAATTAATTAATTTGCTCATTCACAATAACTAAATCAGATTATAATATTTCAAGGTTACATTTGAATAAAATACAATATCTCACAAAATCTAATACAACAAATTTAAACTTGATGATCAAATCTATCTAACTAGTCCTTTAGAGTCGACCTCGACATATATCCATATTTTTCCCAATGATCCAATACATAGCAAGCGACTAATCTAAAAATTGGTTTCCAGTCAGGATAGAACAAATATATACATGGAAAACTATTCAAGACATAATAGAAACTATAAAACATAAATAGCATATGATATACATGGTGACATGGTATGACAAATTTAGAGAAAACGGATAAAGAAGACATAATGGCAGATAACTAGAAAGAAATAAGTAAACACGACTATCATGGCATGTAAAGTAGAACATGTAAACACGACGATCAAGATATTTATCTAAGTGTTTTGAAATACTCCTTTTGATATGTAAACGGCTAGGAGTAAATACGACAACCCACACGTGAAGTGTACGAGCGCTATCGTTCCAGAATAGACCTGAGGGAGTTGTTCCTGATTTGGGAATGTTCACATGTCTACCCATATATTTTTCCACCTGGCTCATGGATTTATGTCACGACACGAAAATTTTGATACACGATAATCACGAAATGTAAGTTACGAAAACATGATAAATAATGTGAATCGTGAAACTCAATAATAATGAGTATGAATCCATACTCGTGTGAGCAACGTGTCAAAAATCATGTATCATGTAAGGCATATCTAAAACATGTACCATAGAAACTATTAGGAATTGAAAGTAACCAATGTAATATACTTGTCTTGAATTAAGTTGTAGTCGACTTGCGCGAATATGATCTTATTGGCACATAATAGTCACAGATGTCAAAAGTATGTAAGATGATCTCAAATGATGGGACAGACCATGTCATTGAGTCCAGAATAGTCAAATTGGCTAGGGTCGATATAAAGAAGTTCGGATTTGCAAGAAGATAAAGAATATGACTAGCCATGGACAAGATTGGATATTCGAAGAAAATTAGTAGAAATAAATAAATAAAACTTTTAGAAGATTAATTATATCTTTAAAACTAAGTTTTATTTATTCAAAATATCATAAATAAATACTTGAAAAATCTAGAAATATCTTTTAGTCTAAAACTAATTTTGTAAAAATATAATTTTCAGACCAAACCATTATTCTTAAAATACCATAAAGATGATATAATAATATATTTATGCTTCGAAATCCAGTTTTGAAAATAAATATAGAGCCAAGCCTAGTACTACATACTTTATTACAAATATAATTTTAGGAGACTATATGTTTATTCTAAAAATAACTATACTTAAAATTTATAATAATAATCTTAATACTATAATGCCAATTAATGATATACTAATTAATAGTGTATATATACTGTATTCAAGAAATGTTAAATAATAATAAAAACTAAAGTTGTACTCATCCCTGTACTGGTTGTAGTATACTAAAAATTAGATATTTAATAAAATACCACAGAAACCAACACAACAGTCAGCACGAACTGATATGCTCTTCCTTGGAAGGGGAATTAAATTGAGAGAGAGGAAAGAGATAGCAGAGAGAGAGAGGGGGAGAGAATGATGAGGAGAGGAAGGAAATCAAAGGGGGAGAGAGAGATGGAATAGTGGAAACCTCACCGAGGAAGGAGCTGGCAGAATGACGGCATTTGCCGCCGCGGCGGGGCTCGACGAGTGGCGAGGCGGCAGCGTGTACGGGTATAACACCCAGTTTTCCAAATGAGGTAATTTTTAAATTTTGTAGTTTTAATCTTTTAATAATGATATTTTAAATCATGATATAATTTTTGGTAATTTTAAATCATTTTAAAACTATTTTAAATCATGACTTATGATTTTGGTGTTTTGATAGTGTAACACTAGAGACAGCTTAACCTAGAGCCTGACTATGTGATTAGGGTATTTCATTTATCATTTCCAGTTCGAGGCTATTTTTGTCATTTTGAATTTTAATTGAATTTAATATATGGAATTTAATATATTATTAAGAATGGTGTGATTTTAATATTATTTAATTGATTGCCATGTATTGTGATTAGCCTAACTTGGTATGGACTCAACCTAGATTAGTCATAGATAGTCCCAGCTAACCATTTTTAGTGATTATTAGTATTAATTATATTTATTATAATTAATATAATTTTTAGTAGAATTGATTTTGACCCTATAGTTGACTTTGACTAGTGTTGACTAGAAGGCTAACCTAGTGACTAACCTAGGTTAAGACCACTTGGTTAGGTTAAGTAAACTTGGTTTGACCTAATTTAGTGAGGGGTTAAGTCATTGGAACTTGTTTGGAGAGATTTGGAGTTGATTTGACTAATATGGCTTATGACTACACAAGTCATGACTAATGACTTAGGCTTAATAGCCCATAGGCCCACACCATGAACCAACCCTAACCCTAATCAGCCCATGGCAGCCACTATTGATCCCTTCCCATCCTATTTAATGCCCCTCAAGGTTAGGGCTAGCCTCCATTAGAAGTTCTTGCCAAGTTTTAGAAGAGGTAAGCCCCCATCTTCCATAAATCCTAGTAAATCCATTTTTATTCCTTTTTAACCCAAACAAATTGCATTGAGTCCTAATTTTCCTCTACTTTCTGTTGGTACCAAGTGTTCATAGCTTTGGAGCTCATTGGAGGAATTTGGCCATCAAGAGGAGCACCTCTTGTGGAGCTTTTTGGAGCTTTTGATACTTATAGGTAATTTCAATTCCTCACCATAGAACTCTGTTATTTTTGCATCATTAGGGAGCCCTATACCTAGCCTAACTATAGGAATAGGAATCCCCAAATTTTTGTGTCCTTTCGTGTCCAAACTGGACACGTATCAGTGAATGGTATTAGGTGTTTGATGAAATGCCCCAATGGGTATTTCGTGTGAATTTTGAGTATTTGTTTGAATAGGAAATTATTATTTAACCTTGCTTACATGTTTCTGAAGTTGTGTTGGGTTTTGTGTCGTGTCGAGTCGTGTCGGGCACGTGTACACACGGTCGTGCACACGCACGTGCGGGGACTGTGCATGCCCTGCCACTCGGGCACGTTTTCGACACGGACACGCCACCCCGACACGTGGGACTTGACACACAGCTGGGGGCCGACACTGACACGGGGCTCCCCAAGTTTTAGGGCCCCACGTGTCGTATCGGACACGCACGAACACGTGTACCGTTCTCACACTGTGCAGTTTTCTGTTGAAAACGTGCACTGACACGCGTGTGTCGTGTCGTATACACGCAACGCGGACACGATTCAGGGTGTCCTAACCCTAGCCCTAGTCTAGGTCGACACTTGGACACAACCTCGTGGGTTGTGTCGTATCGTGTCGTACTCACAAGCAACGTGAACACGTGCACGACGCTTAGTCGATTTGTACACTATTTTACATTTTCTGCGTTTGTGTCCACTTTTAAGGACACAAACCACTTGTGTGACACGTACACAACATGTAGATATGTTACCAACCAATTAATGACCATTTTAGTTGATTTTATAGATCAATTTCCATTTTCCCCCATTATCCAAAAAACCTGTGAAACTGTCCCTGTACTGTTTTTTTTTCAGATTTTGAAAATTGAACTTTGGACATCAT